>VZTX01008637.1:408547-694468 GCA_013400915.1 Pardalotus punctatus | reverse complement strand
GTTTTGTTTGGGTGGTTAAACAGGGGGCCGCTGTGGGGGAGTTGGGGAAAAGTTTTTTTTTTTTTTTTTTTTTTTTTTTTTTTCCCTTAGACACATCGCTCCATCAAGGCTTTGGCTATATCTCACACCAATCTTCAATTCTCACCTATCAATGCAGGGCTCCTAAATAACCTTGCTGTTGTTTCACTGTCGTGGCTACCTTTGTTGGAAGTGCTTGACAGCTGATAAAACATAAACCCAGCTGATTAGGCCACTCCCTTAGAACTCTGGGAAAGAGGTCAGAGATTTGAAACGTATCAATGCCATCATAGAAGAAAAAAAAAAAATGTTTTACTTCTGCCATGGTAACTAAAAGACTTGATTCTCAGATCACAGTCTGGTTAATCCAGAAGGTTTCTACTGCTCTAGTGATGTTACAGCCTTCATTTTTCTGGAAGGTTCTGCTAAATTTCTCTATTCAGCTGGCTGACTTTGGATTTTTCAAAGATAAGGGAAGATTCTTCAGAATGATGCTGGGAGTGTCAGCTCCACCCAGATATCGGGAGGATTCTCAGGAGTGTGAAGCCAGGGCTATGGACACAACATTTCCTTGCACGGATAGGAAATGAGTGGTCTCACATTTCAGAGCCAAGAACGAAAAATCTTGAGCCACAAGGTCACACCCCACCAGAGAGGACAGCAGGCTGCTGAACATGACTTTGAACTGCTGCTTCCAGAAGCAGCCGTAATTTGGGCAGTAAATTCCACTAAAATAACTGAAATCACCTCCAGCAAGGTCCTTTATCCCTGATTGATTGTGCAAAACAAGTTCCCCCAGCAGGGCTCAGCAATGGTTACACTCTAAATTCACACCCCACTTCAGAGAAATTTCCTCGAGTAGGTAAGTAATGTCTTTTGAAAATATAGATTTGCTTAATGTCAGAGAAGAAAAAAAGAACTCCTTGTAATAAGGTACTGCCACCCGCATATCAAATGGCTGAATAAAATCTAATTGAATATTTCAATCTAGGCTGGTCTCACCAGCCTGTGGAACAGCATCACATGATATTCACAGGATAAGAAACTCTATTCTAGACAAAAGTGGCTCTGAAAAGCGACACAAGATTTTCAAGTCTTTTGTAAGGGAAACTGTTCAATCGTCCTCTCTGTCTGTGCAGGGGAAGATAAGAAGCAATCAGCTCAGTTTGCAACAAAAGACATTTGGATTCCATATTAGAAAGCATTTGCTAACTGTAAATACAGTTCAGCACAGGAGATGTAGTTCTGTTTGTGCCCACAATTTTGGCATTTTAATCCTTTATTACAACTGAACTGAATTAAGACTCTTCCAAAGAACTGTTGATATTATATTGCTTTTTAGGAACTGGAACATTTTGCACTCTACTTTGAAAAAATAAGACCTTCTTCACTTACATCATCTCATAATATTTTCTTAATTTAAAGAAACCTACACACACAAATATTTAAGTGAAACATATATGTGCATGCATGTGTATTCACAAGTTTCTGACAGCACGCAAATGGACACAAAATTAAATCATTAAATTGGATTAAGGGAATTGTCATGGAACATCTGACCTTTACATTATAGGTGGTGTGTAAAAATGCTGGGATTCTGAGGTGTGAAATCACTGAGTGGCCACCAGCCCTCAAGCAGGTCTGTGGGCAACTGCAGAGAGAATCTCACAGCAAAGTTTGGTATCAAGGGTGGTGTCACTCAAAAGAGCACAAACTCACATTTTTCCTTGGAGATGCATCCATATATTGTCACTAATTCACTCTGGATAGACTTAATACGACCGGTCTTCAAGGTAATGGAAATTCCAGTTGATTGACAGCACAGGCAGACTACTGCTTAGTGATTTTGAAAATAAAGTGTAATTGGAGACTGAAACAAAGACATGCTGTCAGCTTTATTCTATTTCCTTATTTTATATAGAACATAAAGGTAGAGAAGGACAGAGCTGTAAATCCCTGTGTTTATTATATTAAGCTTCTAGTTTATAAATTGGACTATTTGTGATCCCTGCTTTTTTTTCAGTTGGCTTTCATTCCAAGAATTTTTGTTCTTTCAGTTTAAAGAAGGAAGACTGCCAGAAGAAAGAATGGGCATCACTAACTCAGATTGTTCATATTCAGAGCAGGACTAAAATTTTAACGATTCCAAATGGGTCTGATGACAGAGACAGAGAACAGTTTAATTCAGCAATGTCTTTATCCTTCCATTTTGTAAAATATAGTATACAAGTGTATTAAACATTGTTATTTAGAAGCTAAAATGACAGAAAAAATAATGGAAAGCATTTTAAGAACCTATTTAGCTCACTTGCCTGCAAAAAGTCAAAATCAATTGTATCATTTTTGACAAATGTGGCTATTATCAAATCCCTGCACTGATAAGGATTTTGCAGCATCCTCAGGCAATATCCTTCTGTGCTGTATTCTCATTACTCCTATTACCCTGTCCTTAATTCTAATCTAAACCTTCCCTGCTGCAATGTTATTCCAGAACTATTTCTCCCAACCTCTTTATTCTATTCCACTTTGCAGCAGCATTTTTTGTAGTTCAGGACCTGGAGGAAAAATGGATGCAATTTTCATTTCTCCAGTCAAAACACCAGTTCACTCAGCCTCCACTCATAGGTCAGATTTTTTTCCAAGTCTTTGATCATTATTTTTACGCTCCTTTTCAATCAGACTTTTATCTTTATTGAAGCCTGTACCCCAGACTGGCACAGTACTCAGCAGTGTCTTAGCAGCGAGCTGGGGTGATGTATCCTGCTGAGCCTGGAACTCACCTACATCCTTTTCTAAAGAATCCCTGCACCCTGGATTTGTTGTCCCTTTTCATAAAATGCATATTTTGTTAGGTTAAGATGTAAGGGAAGAAGATGAAGGAAACATATTTCGGATGACCAGAGGGCTGGAGCACCTCTGTTCTGGAGCCAGGCTGGGAGAGCTGGGGGTGCTCCCTGGAGAAGGGAAGGGTCCAGGGAGAGCTCAGAGCCCCTGGCAGGGCCTGAAGGGGCTCCAGGAGAGCTGGAGAGGGACTGGGGCCAAGGGCTGGAGGGACAGGACAAGGGAATGGCTTTATCTGACCCCAGAGGGCAGGGATAGATGGGATATTGGGAAGGAATTCTTCCCTGGGAGGGTGGGCAGGCCCTGGCACAGGGTGCCCAGAGAAGCTGTGGCTGCTCCTGGATCCCTGGCAGTGCCCAAGGCCAGGTTGGATGGGGCTTGGAGCAACCTGGGATAGTGGAAGGTGTCCCTGCCCAGGGGCTGGAATGAGATCAGCTTTGTGGTCCCTTCCAACTCAAACCATTCTGGGATTTTATTATATTACTTTCTTGCGAATAAATATTGAAGCTCTGCTTACCAGTAATTAAAAAAAATTAAAAAATAAAAAAAAAATTCTCACTGTAGTCTGTGTTTTGTTTAATATCTCAGCTGCAGTCAGAAAGTTCAGTTCTGGCAGTACTGTGTGAACATGAAACCACATTCTTTTAAGGAAGCACTTTTCTTTGAGTGAAGCAGCTCATTCATCTAAATTGATCACACATAAATACATTTGCACAAGCAGAGCTGTTAATTTATATGCCTATTTCAGCCAGGCACTTAACCATATCCTTAACTAGAAATACACTTTACAGTGACCTAAAACTGGGAACGAGCCATTCGATATAAAATAATAAATCCTTCCTCTCACAATCTGCAGTCTGGAATTGCACCATATTGGAAAACACTTGTAGAAATTATTTGAAGACAATTCTGCTTCAGAAAACAATTTACTCATCAGAGCAATTATATACTGGACAGGACAGTACTAAAAAATACTATTTTATCAGTATATTGAGGAATTTTTTGTCATATGAAGTGGTTTCATTTTCTTCTCCCTCCCAGGGAATGGCAGCTCTCCTGAGAGCACTGCAGTGCTTTCCTCTGGATGCAGCCCAAGTAAGCTGACATTTGAGAGACACGGCAGAGCTGAGAGGAACTATATTAATTATTATGAAAAGTCAAAGCTGACTTCAGAATACCTCCAACAAAATCAGTTGATTCAGTATTGTATAAAACATGTTAGGGTTAAATTACACCCCAAATATTATTTTAAGCTCTGATCTTCGTTGTAGGTTTTAATTAAACCTTTTTAGTTAAGAAAAAATAATTAAAAAATAAAAAATAAAAAATCAAAGTCCATACCAGGAATAATGCTTTAATGAGAAAAATGAATATTCAGATGGGAAATGTGAAAGCTGAAGCTCTGTAATGACCTCATTCAAAGGTCACTGAAGCAAACAGAGAGACATCACATATCATAAAATCACAGAATGGTTTGGGCTGGAAGGGACCTTAAAGTCCATCTCGTTCCACCCCCCTTTCCAAGGACAGGGACACCTTCCACTGTCCCAGGGTGCTCCAAGTCCATCCAACCTGGCCTTGGGCACTGCCAGGGATCCAGGGGCAGCCACAGCTTCTCTGGGCACCCTGTGCCAGGGCCTCACACCCTGCCAGGGAAGGATTTCTCCCCAAATCCCACCTGTCCCTGCCCCTGGGGTCAGATAAAGCCATTCCCTTGTCCTGTCCCTCCATCCCTTGTCCCCAGTCCCTCTCCAGCTCTCCTGGAGCCCCTTCAGGCCCTGCCAGGGGCTCTGAGCTCTCCCTGGATCCTTCCCTTCTCCAGGGAACCCCCCCAGCATTCCCAGCCTGGCTCCACAGGAGATTTGCTGCCGACCTGGTATTAATCAGCCAAGGATCAGCCCTTCATTGGAATACACACAAAAGTATCTCACACAAACTTCTGATTTTCATCACCAATTCCCTGTGTTTTTCTTTCCCCCCTGCCAGGACACAGCTGTGTGCACACAGATCTCCCTTTCCTTGTCTCCAAGGCTCACGACTTCGGGCTCTTCATTTTTCTGCACCTTCCCATGCAAACAGATTCTGTCACCACACCTTGCTTGCCTGAATGTTTTTTGGTTCCATCCTATCTTATCTGTTTGCAAACCTGGCACCAGCATCTCTTCCTCTCTCTCTCTCATCTCCAGCTTTGTCCTCTCCCACATTATCACCAGCAAAAACATCTTCATGTGACCTGTCCAGAAAGGGTTTCTCAGTACCTGTGTCCCTTTGCTACAGACATGAATTTAAGACTAATTTCTCCATATCTAGCCACATCCCTATTTTTTTTTTAATTTTTATCTACTACAAGTCTTTTTCTTTTTTTGCTAATCTGATGCACACATTTCCTGCAAATGCATTGCATCCTCAAGGCTCAGTATTACTCAAACCATGTATTAAGCTAGAATGACTTCCAAATATACTGAATTTCTAAGTATGGCTGTGATATCAGGTTTTCAGACATTTGATCCAGTTTCTGCTTGGGTTGTAGTCTCTCTGGAACATGCTTTGTGTCTTCATTTGCATTTTGTATGTAACATTTCATTAATTATTTTTTAAAAATGTGCAATTTTTTGTTGTTGTTGTCACTTGTGACTTCAGCATTAAAGCTCTATCATAGTATTTGGAAAAGTTCAGTCTTTAGGAAGTTTCTGTTCAGTCCTAATTCAGGCAAAATTTGACTGAATTTAATGAAATCTCTGACTAAATCCAGACTGACGTAATACTTCGATCTGTGAACACTGGAACTTTTCCATGACGTAAATGAATCCAGAGAAACAATCCAGAGACATATTATTAACATGAACATTTATATAGATGATTTAATGCTAAAAGCTATCTGATTGGATATACTTTTTTTGTACATGTGTGTGAGTAACCACAGCCTGGCACATCCTGAGCTTTACTGCTTTTCCATTACAGTTATTCCTAAAAATCATTACCATGTGGAAGCAGACAGAAATGCTGATTGGAACACATTAGAAGCTTAATTTTGTATATTCAGGATTAAATACAGTTTTTATGAGCATTCTTTTTTAACTATCTCATTTTCAGACTTCAGAGCAAGGTCTGCCAAGAGTTTGAATCCAATCAATTTCTTTGTGAAGGTCACATGAGTAATTTGGATAAACCACCCTTGTATTTCACAGGGACAGTCCAGGAGTGGTAAAAGCAGCAGCTCATCTCCTAGCTCCAATGCAATCCCCAGCTGAATTAATTAATTCACTGCCTGGCCTTGAATCTTTACTGTTTGCTTTAGCACAGGCAGGGTAAGTCCCATATATAATCTCCCCTGTCACCTCTCTCTGTCCCTCCCCATCTATAAGATTATATATACACTATAAAAATATATATATAGAGAGATGGATATGTATATTCATGCTGACTGATATTCCTGTTCAGCCATGCCACTCACTATCAGTCATGATAATCCTTAGGATCTCTTCAATTTCTTGCACTGCATTTACAATAATTTAATATTATCAAGTAGTTAATATTTATCAGCTTTCTCTGGAGCTCTTAGAACTAATTTTACCAGCAGAGAGTGTGCCCACCCTGCTAAAAATACAGATGCAGTGAAGAGAGAGAGCCTTTAGGAGAAAATAAGTTTCTATTATGAGAACAGAGACAAAATACTTCCTTTAGTCCCTCATTAGTTAGCTATTTTAATTTAACTGATGCTATTGTTTTGCCTTTAGCAAACACAGAACCTTGGTGAAGGCCCAGCACTGATCCCTCGTCAGGACATGGCAAAGATCCCAAAGAGATTTGCAGCCTTATCAGATAATAATGCTGCTGCTGAAAGCTCCTTCACCAGGATCTTTAGATGGCTCTGCTAAAACATTTTTCTTTCTGACTTTCCAGCAGCCCAAGTAACAAGATTTCAGTGACAAATGATCTGGTTAACTCTCCAGAAAGGAATCCCGACATGGTTTTTAGGACTGTTTCCATTTTTATGTCTGAACAACCAGACACATCACCTTTCAAGGAAAGAGATGGTGCCATCTCAACCTTTGGAGAAGCATCTCAAGAATATCATTTCACCTCAGTGTTTTTGTCTTTTTGTTTGATTGCTTTTGGGAAAGGAAGAAGATAGATACAGAATAGAATAAAAATCTGATCTACAATGGCAAGATTGCCTGGAATCCCTGAGAGACTATTTCCCTAATGCAGCAGGACAAACTAATTATCTGTGTTTTTAACTTTCAGAGCTGAAGTCGGGAAAACCAGTATCTCCTCAGATTTTAAGTGTTATTAATAAGTTGATGCAATGAGAGAGTCAAAGGTATAGATGAGACCTTTGGAAGCTATTTAATACTTCCCTTTCTCTTTGTCATTGTTTCATGTCTGCTGGAGGATTTTTTGGTTTTGAATCTCAGACTTTTAAATGAAGTGAGTTTTCTACTGCTAAGTTTATCTTTAAAAAAGGTAAAGTTTTACTTGGTAAGAGATGTTCTTCTTGAAGGAGGTCTTGACTACAGCAGTTAATTTTCACAGATGCATAAAAAACAAACCAGGAGATATGTGCAAAGTCATCTTGTACTTATACAGCTCCCACAGAAGGCAACAGTATTTAATTGTCTTTAGCATCAGATCTATTTCTTCCAATACAAGGAAATTATTTGTATCTGAAAGTAAACTGGTCAAGGGACTTTCACTTGTTATGTTTACTGAGCTGGAGTAAGTCCATGTTTGTCTTGACCCTCTTAGTCAAGATATTGTTGATTTTCGGCTTTAATCCTCCTCGTATTCACACACCACTGGAACTAAGAGTTACGTAATCAGCTTCAACAATTTATCTTTTCTTTTTTTTTTTCCCCCCCATATCCATGCTTTTCAAACACCTACATACATATCACATCCTCCTGAGTTGCTCCAGATCCAGTGTTTGAACTAATTCTTCATGACAGGATGTCAATGTCAAGCATTATTGAGCCTTAAACAGAGGCAGTGATTGCCAAATGTGATATTCCAGCATCTTCCCAAGCAAACTGTTGAGAGCTGATTGTGGGGAGGGTCTGACTCAGCTGCACTTACCTACTTTTCCAAAAATAGCTTTTTAACCTCTTTATTCTGTAACATTGGTTTCTGTTTCTTTGCTCTGAAGGGTGAAACAGTTCATTTCTCTAAGGGTTTATATGAGAATTATGTTCAATTTTCATCACTGGAGCAGAAAAAGCTGCGGAGCCAAGGCACAGCAAAGACACTCTTGACAAATAATGTGTGGTCTGCTTTCCTTTCCCCTCACAAATGTAATGGGAAAGATAAAATGGTGCAGTTCAAAGGAAATTTTCATGGGCTCTTGAAAAATAAATATGGAGCTAAAAATTGTCATTGAATTTGAATCAAATGTACTTTAACAACCACTGTTAAGGTGGATGACTCATAAATAGATGGTACTACACAGGCAGGAAAACAAAATTGTGAAAATAAAATGGATTTATTTTTTAAATTACTGTAATATATCACTAAACCATCTTTTATATATACATCTTAAGAAAATAATAATAAAAAAATCAAGCCAGGCCACACAAGTGGGCATGTGGCATAATTAATACTCTTTTTGACAACTATGAAAGTCCTGTTTTCTATCTGCAATTCAGCTGAGCTGATGACAGATTTCTCTTCATCATCACTGATTTATGAGCTCATCTTGTCAACTTTTCCCCCCCTTCCCACACTATTTACACAAGCTGAGGCAGTTTTTTTATCCTCAGAACAAAGGGCAGCATTTCAAGAAACACCATCAAATTGTGTAAACCCATAACTGCCTCTCGAAATTAAGCAGATTTTGTGTGGATGCCACAGCTCAAGTTCTAAACGAAAAGGACATCAACAGAAAGCAAAACTAAAAGAGCACCATATGATCAGAGTCTGGATGTCTCAAACATCTCTTTCTTTTTTCCAGGGTTTTGGATTTTAGTTTGGGTTTTAACTTTTTTAAAATTTGCTTAATTTATTGGTTGTTGGTTTTCTATTCCATGGAACCTGATAATTTCCTCGTATTCTATTGTAATAGAATGACCTTTCTGAAAAGCAAGTAAGTTGTTGGATCATTAATTAGCACACTGCTACTAAGAACATGATTAATAAGATGAGTAATAATTCATCTAACATTGGTATCATTTTTTTTTATGTTCAATAAGTATCTAAGTATTTATGAAATATTAGCTGATAATGAAATAGTTCACATTCCAGAATGAGAAGGAATATATTAAAAGAGTAACTCCAACAAAAGCTGGAGATTTGAATCAGTAGGTTCAATTGGTTTGTATTAGAGAGTATTAACAGATCTAGATGGTCAGTGCTCTAGAATGGAAGGGGAATAAGTACACAAAGAAAAATGGCCTTAAAAATTCATTTCAGAAGTCAAACCAAACAGAAGAGGAAAGGGGGATTTCTCTCATATATAGTTATCGTGGGGCTGAAATTTTTAAAAGTATTCTCGTTAGGCAGATAAATCTCACTAAATACACAAACATTTCAAATTTCCAGCCTTTTAGTTCTCACAATAAAACTTATCACCCACTTCTTGTCTGCCCTCCTTCTATTACAACCGATATCATCTTTCTGACCTCATACCTTCCCTCTGAAGGATGAGGCTTGGAAGACAGGAGCGCAGCCATGCAATTACGATACTTTTATTAGCAGGTAGTCTGTGTCCTTGTATGAAGCTGCAGAACAGAGGCAGGTAAGAGAGCTGGGCTGATTCTTTTGATTAGCTGAATAATCAGGCAGTTGTTTCTTCAAATGACCTTGCCTGTTATGATACAGTTTATTATCAGCTTCCTCACTCTGCCTGCTCTCTAAACACTCCTCTCTCTGCGGTAATCTCTTCCTTGACTCAGGACAATGTATCTTCTCCTTTCCTTTTTTCCCACTGAAATTCTCATCATCTCTCACGGTGCTTCCTCTCTGACCTCCTGGATCGAGGTAATTGAATGCTTATCTCTTATTTAAATGATACTGTTAAAAGTTTCATTTTAATATCTGTCTTATTTCATACCACATAGGATACACACATGTTTCTATAGCCCTGTCAGTGCAGGAAATTTCTACAGAAACACCAGGGTCAGTTAATGTTTCCAGTTCACTTATCAAACACCACATTAATTCATTTAGCCTGAAATTCATACAGGAATCTGTTAATTGTGTTCAGAGGTCAAGCTCTACAAAAACCTTGTAAGAAGGATATTGTGTAAGAGTTTCTTGGGTACATGCTCCAGAAACAGTGGAAAATCCACCGTCTTGAAGAACTGTATTTGCAAGAACAAGGATATTGAATTTGAATAACTACCAGGCCCATGTATGTGCTTCCTTTTTCAATTTAGTTTAGCTGTCTCAAATGCTAGAAAAAATAAAAGAGTGCAGGTAGTTTTGTTGATGTAATTTATGAAGCTAGTTTAGAAAAAAACCATATAATGTCAGCAAAGGGAACTATTTTTATCACAGTCTATTGTTTAACAACCCTTCATGGTCATCAAATTTAGTGCACCTATAAAATGCAAGGCAGCTGCAGGGGATGCACCAGCAGTTTAAAAATACTAAAGAGCAAAAAATGATCAAATTCCCCATCTCCCTGATCCACTGATATTGCACGGAAGGGAAAAGAAGCGTATATACAGCATTTACAAAAAGTTGCCAAGAGTTTTAAAATCAGATGATCTTAGGATGCAATTTAAGTAATTATTAAAATTAGAAGAGACTGTCCAGAGCTGCAAGTGCTCACACATAAGCAGTGAAGTCCCCCCAAGCCTGAGGTGAAGTCCATAGAAGGATGTTGTGACATGTATCACACACAGAGGAGCAAATTCCCACTTCATGGGAGCTCCTGAATTTCATGAAATTCTGAGGAGCTGGGCTAATTTCCATCACAGTAATACAGAAACATGATGGATAACTGAAAACTGTTAATGGCCCAAGCCCCTATAAGCTAAACTTTCATTAAAATAACATTGTAGAAGGGGTGATCTTGTTTTTGCTTTGATTTGCCTCCTGATGGCATGGGAAACAATTCATCATTGGGCTCAATCTACAGTTTACTGGGGAAAAAAGGAATTGCTCAAAAAATCTTGCATTTCTTTCCCTGTTTAATGTAGCCAGCAAGTATTTGGCTCTGCATGGACTATTTTTGTCTTTCTGCTTCCATTCCTGCTGCTGTCAAGCCCACATCCCTTCTCTCCCCCACTGAAAGCTCCACCGTCGGCTCTGCCCTTCAACCTCCCTACCTGCTCCTCCTCCCAGCCCCCTTGCAGAATTTCATCTCCTCCCCTGGCGCTGAAGATACAGCTCAAAGATTTGGGCATCAAAAAATACTTCTGTGAAAAGCCTGGTAAAAGTCTTAAGGAAAAGCAAAATCGCAACAAGGAGCTGGAAGGCTGCTCCCAAGGAGCAATGAAGGAGAACCTTCCCACACCTGGCTGAAAAGCCCCAAGGCAGCAGTGGCTGTGGCAGCAGGGCAGACTCTATTAATGCTTGGCTGAGTAGTATTTAGCTTAGAAATCTGCTGTGTGTAGCAGCCGATAAATATTTGATCTGTGCTCTTCTATTGCGTGTACAGGGCTTGCAGAGTCTCCCTGCACTCAGCAAAAGGTGCCCAATACAAGGCATCCACGGGCAGCCAACTAAGATTTATTTGATCTTAGCAGGGCTAAATTTTCCTGAGGATTTTACCAGTGATAGAGCTGGTGACCCATGATCTTACACCGCTGCAAGAATAACCCAGTCCCAGCCAAAATCCCACTATTCCAAAGAAAAATCGTAGCCATTGTCAACATTTTGCAGCAGCATCATAAGTCCTAAGTGTATTTATGCAGACTAACAATTCAATTTTATTTCATGAATGCTATTTTATCTTCCATTTTGCGCTGAAACCTTCAAGAGAGAAGCAAACACCCCTGCTTCGGCCACAGCACTGAATGTGGCGAACAATCAGAGTCTGTGAGGCAGCTGATTTTTCATTCAAATGGAAACAGCATGGCAGAAATAGTTGGCAACTACCCTGAAGAATCCATCCTGCCAGGTTGCTTTATAATCCGTCACTTATGGATGGATCACCTGGTTCCCTTCCCTGCTTATTTTGGAGACGTTTTCAACTAACACTCTGTTATTGCCAGGATTCAGGACCAATTTTTAATAGTCTGTTTTTCACTTGTAGCTTTTGGTGTTTTCCAAAGGAACTGAAATTTCTTAGAAGTTGCTCAAAAACACATCTTTGAGTAGGTGGTCTATGAATTCTCCTCCTATGGATAGTTTTGAAGTCAGCCAAGAGAAAGTGTTTTTGGTTGTGGGTTGCTTTTCCTTTGAGGGTAGATTAAAATCAGGACAAAATATGATCAGCAGGAGAAGTAAAAAAGGAGTATCTCAGTTGCTAAATGACCTGCCATAGCCTGATAGCCATGGTCTAATGCTATTTATTCACAGACTCCACTTTTTTCTCCTTTTTATTTTTTTTTTTTTCTTGGAAAAGCTTATCAAAGTGACAAAATCCATTTAAACCTGACAGAAAACACAGCAGACATGAAGCATTTCTGTACAATCACATCCAGTTAACTCTTCTCTTCACATCTTCCCTTTGGCTGTATGTGGGATTTCTACATACTGGACCTTATTATCCCTCCATTTCAGAGACCTTTGATGTCTCTGTTCACATTTTGCAAAGAGAGTTTTGTTTTCAGCTCTGAGGGTCACTCTGAGATCAAAAAACCCTTGTTGATAATCAAAAGCCCAAAGTTTTCTGTGTCTCTGGGCCTTTGACTTCGAAATACCTACAAAAATATCAGTGCCAAAGGAACAGCGTGGAATTTCATAGAATCACAGAATTTCTGAGGTAATTTACCCAGATAATCTTGGCCACTAACAATATAGAGACAGCGTTAATTAGAAATATTACCTATTAACAAGTGCCAAATTTACACATGCACCAGGTCTTATCATCCCTGAGTTACGAAGTCATCCAGATCTTTCAAAAACCTTTCTCCCTTTCTTTCATGCCACAAGAAAAGGAAATGCTTTCTCTTAAGGAAAGATTTTCCATAGATATCAGAATATTTTAGTTCATAGTATGCATCAACAAGTGGACGTAACAAAGGAAAAAAAATATCCTTGCTGAGGGATTGGAATAGATGATGTCCAAGATGAAACCTGGTCTATTCAGAAAAAGGGTCTGATGTTAAACTGGGCTGGGCTTCTCTAAATCAGGGAGCCCCTTCCAGCTCCCTGCTTTCTCATCCTGGGGTCTTGTGGTCGGTTAAAGGGGAATATTTTATACAAGCAAATAATAATATCCTAACCAATACTGGACCTGTGGGGGCTTGGCAGCAAATGTTTGATGTGCGACTGCAGAACAGTCTGCATCCCCGCTTCCCCGTGCTCGTAACTCCTGCAAACCTTCACACTCCTCAGATTTGTATTTGTCGAAAAGATATTTCCACTTTTTGGTATGGAACAAAGAGCTCCAATAAGAGCACGGCAAACAGCGACAAAACAACATGAGAACAAAGCCAGAAAATGAGTGTAACGCAGATCTGCATTTATAGCCGAAATCAGCCTGGCGTGAGCACAGCAGGGACACAACGTGAAGTCCTCTGAGTAGAACGGCCACAGCTCTGGAAATAAACTGAAATCATAACTGGGAGGAAAAAGAAGCAGCTCCTTCACATTTTTTGCAGTGCTGTGGAATATTCTGTAGGTCCCAATCTTTCCTAAGCTAACTCCAGAGTTAGTGCTACAACGGCATGTGCGGGAACACCCATCAGAAACTCGAATGAATGAATTACTTGAATTCATTCATTAAAAAGGGAAAGATACTTCTGGCATAAACCAATTACTCTCAGCGCACTCACTAACCTGGTTCCATAATTTTTCTAGACCTGTTCATGGTACTCTGTGTCTCAAACTCGCAGGTGACGACAGAGCTCGTCTAGGAAGATAAACTGATCCACAGACACACATTTTTTCCATGCTAATCTTCTCCTTCAAAGGACACATAAACAACAGCACCGAGAACTCCTACATAAATCACACAACTCAATAACTTTTCCACCTGCATATTTTTCTAATCCTATCTTAAAAGATGCTGTGATTCTCCATAACAGGAAAAGGAAGCTCTTTGTCTCTGCAGATGAATAGCAAACAGAAAATAAAATACTCCATAAAAAGTCAATGTTTGGGCTTTGTTTTGTTTTGTTTGTTTGTGGGGTTTTTTTTGTTTTCTTTTTTTATTTTTATTTTTAGTTTTTTTTTGTTTTTGTTTGGGTTTTTTTGTTTGTTTTTTTGTTTGTTTGGTTTTTGTTTGTTTTCTTGGGGGTTTTTTGTTTTTTGGGTTTTTTTAATTAGAAAATCCTGATTCATCAGTATTGGACAATTTTGTCAAGAGTTTATCTCCCTTTCCTGAACTCACTCTCTGAAAGGAGGAAGACAGACATAAAATCATTCTGACAGACAAAGGGCAGAATAAATAATTCACCTAGTTGCAGACCAATGAACCTCTAATTGTGTATGCAAAGTGAAAGTTGCAATGGGAGACATTAATTCCACACTCTTATTGTTTTGATTGCCAGGTTCAAATTCCTGTATTAATTCAGGTACAGTGTTTTCTGCAGTTTACTTATTCTGTGGTAAAAGGCTAGTGAGGATCTGTTTCGAAAGATCTTTTGCATTCCACAAAAAACCTTCATGGCATAAGAAATGGCTTTGTTAACCCTCATTTTCAGTAATTTTTTCTGGTATATAAACACACAAACACACACATACGTGTAAATAAAAACAAATAAATGAACAAGGGCAACAGGCAAAGGAAAGGCATAACTGAAAGCCACAGAGCAACATGAGAAATTATGATTTGATTGAAACAGATTATTTCCATTATTAGAGATAGCACTCTATTAATATTAATTTAAGGCTAAATAACTGCAATGCTTAATTATTTGATTAGGCAGCAAGCTCCTCTCAATAAACTATTACCGACCATCAAGGCTGTGATCTCTCGTGGCTGAGAAGTTGGGACAGCAAATCTGCAGAGTTTTTTTCCTCCTGTGCTCTTTCCTCAAGGCTGACAATTACACATTTTGAGAAGATGGGGAGTGCAGCGAGAAGAAAGTCAGGGCAAATCAGGCTATAAAATTGTACAACAGAATACAGTAATGAACAAAACTACTTTTTTTTTTTTTAGCAAAGTGTTTAAGTTTGGAAGTCTACACATTTTAACATTAGACACAAACATTAGAGGAAAAAGCTTTCAGATGGTACCTGAGCTGAGATTATGTGTAACCCAACCAGAATCCGGCTCAATTGATTTTTAAGACCCTGAACAGTCTTTCAAACTACACACCTGATCCATTTAATTCTGTCTGCTGCCATGTATGAAGGGGATTACGGCTTTGAACCTGCTAGAAATAATTGATTTAGGATGAGAGAAGTCTAATTCTAAGCACAGAAGTGATAACCAGATGGGGATGCATTCCTCAAAGAAATCCATGTATGAATAAACAATGATTTAGGGAAAATTAACCCTGGGCGTTGACTCTGAAGGCTGTTGAGAAAGATGTTCAGACATGGCAGTGAAATATCAGCGATATCAACGTCATTCTCAGAAAGAATTGTGAAAATCTGAGGAATGCACTGAAGGTTGTAGGGGAAAGTCCTCTGTCCATGCTCAGGCTTCCCAAACTGAGCCCTAATAAAGCAGAGACACCTGCAGCTGTTTTTAGGCTAAGCAGCACAATAAGCAATTAATAGAACAGGAAATTCAATATTAAGTGCATGGTCTGATAGCCCCACTGCCAAGGGTTTCCTGGTGCCCACCACAGAGAGCATCGCTGGAGGGGCCGATAAAAATCACCAGATGCACACACCTTTTTTATTGCCAAAATAACAATAGTAGCTGGAAACCAATTAACCTATTAGCATTAATGAATGGGGAAGGATATAGTTGAATTAAAAAATAAATTAATCCCTCCTAGTCAGAAGAATCAGAAAGAAAATTCCTTAGCAAGATTTTTTGCAAAGAGTCAGGGTTTATAAAAGAAGGTTGAGATACCTTTTCACTTCAGAAGCCTCTTAACAAAATTTTTCTACAATGTCTTTTTGCTAATTTTTAGATATCCAAAGTGAATGTGATTATGGCTTAGAGGAAATTATTTATATAATAAATGATCAGATAGCATCAATCTAAGAAATTGTTTTGACCACTTATTCCAAATGAACTCTGTTTTAAAGGTTAAATTGAGCTTTCTAACTGTAAAGTTACAGACTATTAGAAACCACGGGGAAAAAAAATCAGCCTATATAATTTCTATCATCATTAAAATGTCATGACATTCAGTCCATAAGCTAAAAAGACCATTCTGAAAATGAAAAGGAAAGAGATTTTGAAACAAATTACATGACCTTCAGTTCTTTACCACTTTACAGAAAATAAAAAGAGTACTGAAAGAATTTACAAGAACAAGTAAGAAATTGATCTCCTAAATTCGTGGAACTCTAAAAGTCTGGATGATAATTCAGCATACTTATTAAATCACATATGTAATACCAACATTTAAGAAACTCATTAAAATCTGTAATATCACTGCAGAAAAAAACCCACTTTTTTGATATCTCTGCCCTTCAGTAGCTCAACCACTAAAATACCATAAATACACATTTCCCAGCTATTATCAGTAAGAAACAAAGGTGAGCAGCAGGTGTGGGAATTTACAGCCCTCATGGTGTGTGAGCATGGAATGCAAACTCTCCTCCTCTCGAGACCATTGCCCACGGAAGTATTGGTGCGTCAAGGCTTGAAATCAAACACAGCCCCATGGTCACCACACCATTTTTCTTTCTAGCATATCATTTGGTCAGACTGCAGGAATGGGATCTTGAAAATTGGGAAACCCTGAGTCATAAATTATCCCACAGCTTTGCCAACGGGACGGGCACTGGAGCAGCTGGGAAGTTTCACATTTAATCCAATTTAAGGCACGTTGACGCCCCTGAGCCTCGTGCGGGTGCTCAGCCTGGGCTGGGTGACTTCAGAACTATGTTTTCTCAATATGCAGTACTAACACAATGTAATAAAAATGTTAATGAGGTAAATTAAGTGCAAGAAGTTAAATGATGCTGATAATATCATAACTCTGTGTCAGCTATCTCGTGCACAACATCCACACTGAGTTAAAGGAAGGAGGGGGCGTAAGCTGTTCTTTGTATCAAGCATCGCAGTTTTTGAAACCTAAACAATCTCCTCAGATAATGAATTCACAACAGAAAAGTCAGAAAGAAAATATTTTTCAGGGGTGTGGAACACCTTTTGTTCAGATGTTAATTTTCCACTTGGTTTAGCCCTGTTGGAAGGAAGGAAGGAAGAAAAAAAGAGAGAGAGAGAGAGAGAGAGAGAGAGAGAGAGAGAGAGAGAGAGAGAGAGAGAGAGAGAGAGAGAGAGAGAGAGAGAGAGAGAGAGAGAGAGAGAGAGAGAGAGAGAGAGAGAGAGAGAGAGAGAGAGAGAGAGAGAGAGAGAGAGAGAGAAAGAAAGAAAGAAAAAGAAAATACTTGCAATATACCCAAATACATTCCAAAAAGAAAAGAGATTGGTTTCTTTCTTACTCTGTGCTTCTCATGTATTTTTCCAGGAGCTGGAATGTGCTTGAATTTCCAGGTATCTGAACTGCAGGAAACAGCCTGACTCCCCTCATTGACATAACTCCCCTTTTGGTAAAATCACAGAGGAGCAAAATGAGAGGCAGAAACTCCACATCCTGCTGCTGACTCCTCTGTGCCTTTGCCCAAGCTCCCACCAGCCAAAGGAATACATGAATACCAAAAAGCTTCAAATCCTCACTGCAAAGTTTAAGGTAAGCTCCCTTGGATTTCTAAAAATGCAGAGCACCTCAGTGGTCCCAAATGACAAGTTGTCTCAAACTGGAAAGTCAAAAAAGAGAAAAGCGGAAAGAAAAAGAAAAAAAAAAAAGAAAAAGAGAAGGACAAACAAAAGGAAAAATAAAGAAAAATCATTTATTTCCACTGAATATGCTGGCCACGAACCCTGGATTGCTTCAATATACTGTAGGCATTTTTGTCATTTCACAGCAAGCCAGTATCAGCTTCACTTGACAGACACAAAATGTACATTTTACAGCAATAAACTGTGAATTCCTGCTCTCCAACTTTATCTGAAATTTGTGCTATTGATAATTTAAGCACTACACACCTTACACTGGGTATTTTCTTGATTGTACAGCTGGACTGGTTCATTACCAACATAAATACTGGCATTAAGAGTGCTGGGATACAATGCAGTGAATACTGAGATCCTGAATCTGCCTCTAAATTTCAATTCTATGAATCTCAGTGTGTGTGTGTATACACACACACACACACCCATATGAAACTCATTAAAACCTGTAATATATATCTGTATATGTATCACTTTTGTCTCTTTTTCATATTCCAGTCATTTGCAACCCATGTTCCTTCCTGTCAGCTCTGTGCATCTCAGTGCACCCTATTTTATCTATTTGCACTGTTAATATTCCTCCCACACCTGCGTTTCCTGACCTGTGGGGGCAGAGGTATCAGTGCAGAGTTCACACAATGACATGGTATTGACTGCCATCATATTTTAATATATTTGCTTTCGAGAGCAGTCAAGTGGTTCTCAAATAAAGTTAATTCCGGTTTATTTTTTCATGGTTGGATGAGACTTGACCTCACATTGGTAACTTTTCTCCACCAGAAGCAGCCTAGATGGTCTTGGAATTGCTTATGCCTTGTTTTCCTTGACTTTCTTGCAGCAGGTTTTTCTGCACCTGCCTGACTCTAATGCTGGCCCCTTTACCTACCATTCTGCTGTACTTTTTTGGCTCCCTACTGCACTGACACCTGTCCTGCTGCTGTAGGTCTGGAGTTGCTGTGTTTGGTGCCTGGCCCATCACAGCCTCAGCCTCCCTCTTTCCCAATGCCCAGGACTTTCTGAGGCTGAACCATCAACTCACTGCCCATCTCCTGCCTCCTTTGCAGTACTGGGCTGCCAAAACAACCTCATGATCTTTTAGTAGGTTCTCACACACACACCTTATTTCTGTTTTCTGTATTTCTGTTATTCTGGTATTGCTCTTTCTATGCTTTCCTGGAATATCCATCCTTGAGGATGTTCAAATTTGTCCGGATGAGACTGTGGAGCAATCTGATCTAAGATGACCATAGGCTTGGAAGAGACTTTCACTGGTTTCTTCCAACTTAATTTTTCTGTGATTGTCTCACAAGTAAACAGGAAGCAGGACCTGAGTTGTCTGTTCTGGCTTGATACTGGATATTATCCATGAAATCTGTACAGATCCATCAAATCTACCAAATATTCTGCATTTTCTTGACTTCTTTTCTTTTGTATGGAACTCCTGCTTACTTTTTTTTTCCTTTGCCACCAACGCTCTTTGTTACTTCACGTGTACTGAGATGAAGTAATCCTCTACCCAAATTCCATGTATAACTCTGTCATCGCTATTTGGAGCCATTTCATTTGCTCAGATCTGCTTTTCTCAGCAAATGATTCACAATTCCCATGAACACTCCTGCTTCTAATTACAGATTCGCTAACATTTTCAAGGCTATTCCCAAATACCACAGATCTAACACTGCAGGGTCTAGTCTTTCAATTCTTTATTCCATGCAAGAGGAAATGTAGAGAGCTCGTGAACAATGATCACAACCCATTGAGAGCATGAATCATCAAAACACACGTAATTCCTTACCTTAGTGCCTATAAAATTTCTTGAGCTATTTCCTCCCCAAAACAGGGTAAGAAGTTCTTAATTCTGAACTTGTAATTTCTGCTGCCTCTACACACCCAGTGCTTTTATTCAGGTGGGATTCCCAGTGACGCTGACTGCAGCACCTGTGGAAATTTATTGCACGTTTTTGGACTCTCCAGATGGTGACCACTCACATTAGTTGGTTTCAGGTAACAGCATTTATGGGACTGTGTAGCAGTACAGAGAAACTCCTGCTTCATACTGGGGCACTGGAAGAGATTCTGCAAATGCAGGTTGTCTTCGAGACTGGCTTTCCTTCATCTCCTCCAAACACTTATTTCCAACACCTGACCATGTCTCCAGGTTTAAGACGCACCATTGTAAATGCATAATTTTAAAGATGTAAAATGTCTGCAGAGGGAACATTGGAGAGCCAAGATTCCCAAATATATTTAGCTTTAGAATATTTGGATTAAAGAAAAATACCTCTTTGGAGAAGACCAGAGATGTTTTGTCCAGGGAGGCTGTGGCTGCCCCATCCCCAAAGGTGTTCAAGGCCAGGCTGGATGGGCTTGGAGCAATCTGGGAGAGTGGAAGGTGTCCCTGCCATGGCAGGGCGGTGGAACTTGATGGTCTTTCAGGTCCCTTCCAACCCAAATTATTCTGGGATTCTGTGATAAGACCCCCTTTTTTATTGTTCGTTGTTTTTTTTTAAAATTTGTTGGTCTTCATTAACAGAGTTTTTAATGAAGTCCCTTGAATAATTTCACTGAGAAGCACAGCTGGAAGGCAGCTTTCCCACAGCACCACAGAGAAAAATGAGCAAAGAGGATAACTGAAAGTATTCAATCACTCTTCTTTACCATGGAAAGAGAAATGTGAAGCTCTCCCCTAAAGGAAATTTTTATGTAAACCAGAGTGGATTACCAGCATGGCCCCAGCTGCTCCTGGATTAAAATATGGATCTGCAGTTGCAGAAATTAGAATCACCCAGAACTCTCCTGAAATTGATGTCATGATGCCGTAAGGGACGTATGGAGGATATATGATGCTATAAAGGATGCAACCTCAGAACCAGATGGTCTGATCAAAGCCCTCCCAATGTCTGAGAAGAGTCTGACTGATTTTTATAGGATTTGAACTATTTCTTATTGTATCAGAAGTTCCTGTGTTGCTGGAGGAAGACACGCTGCATTATTCTGCATTTATAAGTTAAAAGCATGTCTTGGGAGCTTCCATTTAAAAAACCAAACCTTCACTTACAACTTTATGCTGATTTATCCCACTTCAATTTCAGACAGATCATTCAGCAATAGTTCTGATTTACTGCATCAGACTTTTTTCTTTTTTTCCCCTAACGTCCTCCTAATACCCCAAAATGATCAAGAAGTCAAAATCTGTAGCAGAGGTGGCTACTTTCAGTATCTGACTATTAAGAAGTATCTCAACAGGTAGGGTTCATGTTATAAGTACTACGCAAAACAATATTTCTTGTCAATAATATTTAACAGCAACAGTGGAAAAATCACCACTGCACATCTTAGTTTTTCTTGCATCAACAAGAAAATAAGACACAAAATCAGAGCTAAAAAAGCAGAGCTCAGCCACGTGGTGAGGTGGTTAAGAATATTTCTGGGACAGTCAAGTGAAGTTAAGTCTTCTCTACTGAAATTAAACAATGAAAGTGATGACTAAAATATTCCTGAATTGAGGGCATGCATCTCTGAGGATACTTCACCATTAAAGTAATACTCTCAACATAAAAATACTATTTTACCTATTAAAAAAAAAACCCCTAGATTTTATTTCCAGTTATGGTGAAAGATGGAGAAAAGAGAAATGCAGGAAAATACAGATTAAAGAAAAGAGTAAATATACTTAGGGTTTAAAAATAAGACTCAACAGCTGCTTTCACATTGTTTTTCTACATGAGTATTACACATCTCCAATGTAGGTTTGTTCTGCTTTGCTGTTTCAGAACTGTCCTTCTGCAGTGTATTCCTTGCTCCCTCAGATATTCCATTTTTCACTCTTCAGCCTCTCATTCCATTCTCCTCCCTCTCTTTTCTTTGTCCCAACACATAATGATGTGTTTTTCCCCTTGAGCCCCCACCTCTCCAGCAGTGCTGGTGCCCTGCTCCATCCAGTGGGATCACTGCTGCTCCAACACCCGGCACTGCCCAGGGAAAGGGATGGAGAGCAGACCAGCCTGGCCTCGGGCACAGCTCCACAGACTGTGCCCCATTACCCACCTGCACTGAACTTGGAATTCCACAGTTTATTTCACAAAATGTGGAGCACATTCCAAAATTACTGCTGGTATTACCTGGCCACCGTAGAGTTAGAGTTCTCAACACCGACGGATTTTACAGAATGTCACAACGGGGTTTTTATCTTCCTTGTATCAAACAAAAGTAAATGCACACCAGCAGCTTAATATTAACACCCAAAGAGGCAGCCCTGCCTAAAGATGTTTGAATGAAAGAAAAGATGAATTTATGAGAGTCCTTCCAAGCTTTTGCAACAGACTCTGAACGCCAATTTGGTAAATAAAGTATTTAAGCCCTCAGTGCTATGTGGGTTGCTGTAAGATTAATATTTGAAAGTCTTTGGCAGTGCAAAAAAGGTCTTTAATTTATTTTCACTCTAGGCATCACGGTCAGCACCAGCACAGGAAGGAAACTGGCTCTCTAGTTACTCTGTTAATATCAATATTTTTGTGATATAAGGCAGAACTTCCATCTTTTGCTTTTATGTTTATTCGCTGTGCACTGGGCCCTGAAGCACTGACTCGAGGAAAGTCTATCATTCCCACGACCAAAAAAACTCGGATCTCACCACTGGGCTCCGATTTATTTGCAGGTGTGACAGCTGAGTCAGCACATCCTGAGAATTTGGAATTTCACTTGGCTGGATTTTAGGGCCAGCAAAGTGAGTTCACCTGACTCTGTGCCCTGCCAGAAGAGGGTCTGCAAATAGGACTCCCACTGGGTAATGGGACACCCAGACTGGATAAACCCCTCAAGAGAATAATCTTATTGTCAGTGAAGTTGGGAAGACCTGTGACAATTGGATGCAAACCCCTAGTTTTAGATTCTGCCAGCTCATGGGACAAGGAGGCTGCTCTCTATGTTGGATATCAAACACCAGACTCACTCCTGTTTCAGCTGGTGTATGGTAAACTCAAATACACACACTCAAATGGAAAAGGCACAGAAATCCAGACCTTTCTATACCAGACTATAGAGCTGTGCATAGCCACAACTGCTTTAAGTATACGGCAACCTCAAAATCAGACACATTGTAATGAAGAAAACATTCATGGCTGCCTCTTCTTCAGGAGAGAAGGGATAAGTAAACAGTCCCAGAAATTATTCCCCAGGAGGACTTTGAAAGTGCTATCGTCTTTTATTAGTGCTAACTACATCAGGTTGGAACTGCCAGACCCTCACCTGGAACATATAAATGGGTATTTCCAAACTGATGTCGTAGAGTCTGTCACGTAGTTTGGGCTCCTCATGCAGTTAATGGACACGGCCATTCAGAGCAGAAATGGAACTGCTGATGCCACAGGTTCTCTAAGTCTTCCCAGGTTAGGAACTGAACTTGTTACTATCCCTTGGCACTGCCCATGAAGGTTTTTGTGTAATGCAACTTCTCTGAAGGCAAGACAGTACAATCACAGAATGCTTTGGGTTGGCAGACACCTTAAATATCATCTTGTTCCCTACCACATGCAGGGACACCTTCCACTATCCCAGCGTGCTCCAGCCTGGCCTGGAACACTTCCAGGGATGGAGTACATGACAATGTGGACTGGTGTCCTGAGTTGCCTGCTGATCTAAATGGCTTTAAGCAGCTTTGGAAACTCATGTTTGTACTGAACACAATATCTAGGAGGATACGTGGTGAGACCACAGCAAAGCAGAGACTCCTGCTGCCCTCCTTTTGCTCTGGTGCATGTGTATGTGCTTATTAAATAATTCCAAGTTATTGTGACTCCAGCACCCTGCATCCCTGACCAAGTATGCCACTCCACTGGAGAGGAAAGCCTCATGCTCGGGCACAGATCAATGTCAGCAGTGAGCAGAGCAGCTCTGCAAGTCCCATCTGCTGGGAGGTCAAGGCTTCATTACCAGAACGAGCAAACGAGAGATTAAAATGGCTTCCGGCCAATTCAACACATCTGCCGTGGAGGAACATCAACCACTGGTGCTTTCAGGGGAGATGGGTTATTAAATGCAGTCTCTCCAGAGGTATGAGAGGTGTGAAAGGCACAGCAATGCTGCAGCTGCCTCTTGCTGGGACAAATGCCCCTGACCCCACCCTCAGAACATCCCCGGATGCATCACCATGCCGTGTGTTCTCCGAGGTGGCTGCGCTCCCGTCGTGGCCACAAGTGGAGATGGAACTAAATCAATATGGAACTTCCTGGCATGAACACCCAAATGGAAAATTTCTGACAAATTCTTCAATGTGGCTCATGAACAAGTGAGTACCAGAGAGGTGAGGTTAGACCTGGACTGAAAAAAAAGAATAACAACCCCAAAGAGTCTAATTTCCACTATGAACACAATTCACCTTGTAAAGACGAACCACCATTGTCCACAAAGCTAAGTACATGGATGGTGAGCATGGGATGCTGAAAATGGTGGTTCTAGTTATTTATTATGTTAATTTTATTCAATTAAGTACTCAACTTCATTTTCACCAGGGAATCAAGTTTGTTTGTAAGACACCTATTTCCTTACCCCTCAGCCATCTACAGAAAGGAGGAGGAAAACGTGTCATATTTTTCTTCCCAGGTGTTTTGACGCACCAGTAAATCAACACTTGAGGTTCTCATTAAATACATGACTCAAAAGAACCCCTAGAAAGCTTTTAAAAATAAATACAACAAAATAATAAAAAAAACCCCAACAGATACTCTGCTTTTGTTTTTCAATAGTATTTTTTGGTCCCATAATTCTCATGTGGAATCATAGAATATGCTGAGTTGGAAGGAACCTATCAGGATCAACAAGCCCAACTCCTGGCTCTATGCAGGACACCCCAAGAATCCCACCATGTAGTATGTAAAGATAAACATACTATTTCAGTAGCTAAAAGCAGCGTATTTATAGTTCTAAATCCTAAAACCTCAGAAATTATAAAACAAATATTTATAAATTAATTAATTAAAGGCCAAAAAAGGCTTTTGCTCCCCTTTCTTACTGTTCCATTGTGACTATATATATATATATCTTTTTTTTAAAGGATGAGTAATTCACCAATGATACAAAATTCTCATATCTGTAAATAGAACAAGAGAAACAGTGAGATTCAACAGCTCCAGGNTTTAGATTTTAACTCCAAGATGATCAGATTTTTAGGCTCAGGTCCATTTGTGCAGCAGTTGATGCCAAACTCCACTAGGTGTCATCTACCACTGTATTTCTACTGGGAATATGAAAATGCTGGCACTGAAGACATCTCACATTAATATTTCTATATATTAGTCCTTCCTTCTGTTAAGTCCTCGGGATGTATCTATAAATTCCCATTCTATATATTACTTATGCACATATCTTATTATTACAGCCACTGCCACCACTCTTAATTAAGCTTCTTTTCTAAGAAAATACACTTTCTTGCAGGCATGGACAGCTGCCACATTCTCAAAGAAAAAAAAGAATAAAAATCATCAAACTAATTCCAAAGGAAAACAAAACCTGCTCCGTACCTTTTTATATGACATTCCTCATGCCTGGATGCAGCTATTTTTGGATGAACACACCATTTTTGAGACACAGCTAGAAACAGTCATAGGATCCAAGAGAATGTCAGGAAGTTGTGTCGGGGAGGTTCAGGTTGGATATTAGGAACAGGTTCTTCCCCAGAGGGTGGTGGAGCACTGAAGAGGCTCCCCAGGGAATGGTCTGCGTCTTAAGACAATCTTTGCAACCCACCCTGTACAACTCAGATCTACCCCTGGTCATTGCAAATGCAAATCGAACGTTCAGCTGAGATTTGAAAGCAGAAAATTACAAGGAAAATGCTGTTTTCAAAGGTACAATGGAGTTCATGTAACACCAGTAGAAAAAAGCAAGGTTGTGGCTGTCTGAGACACTGATACTGGAATGTGATAAAAAATCCTATCACTCCTGCTCAAGACTGATAAACCCCAAATATTAGGACTGAGAGAAAATTGCTGCCAGTGCATTCAGCAGCACAGGGCTGTCTGTGCAAGGAAGGGGTCTCAGAGGGACTTGCTGTGTTTACAAGAGTAAATAAAACCAGAAGGACATCATATTTTGAGCAGCCAATACCTCTAGAAGAAAAGAGCAGCAAAGACCGATTCAAGTTAGAGGGCGATTCTGCCCAAGAACAATCAGATATGGCAATCAATTAATTTCAGTTAGTGCAGAAAAGACAAATAACCATTAAAATGTTAAGGTTTCTGAAATGACTTTTCAGTCAGGAGTATGAACAACTATTTTTGAGGTGGGCTTTTCTCTGCTTATCAAAGTTACATCACAGTTCCTGTTGGAAGAGGTTATGAAAAATTAAATCAAGGGCTTTCTGAAGAAACTTAGATACTACTTTTTTATTAACTTTGTTAATGTAACTCTGAAAATGAACACATATCACTAAATAAATTTGATTTTACTTTCTCGTTTATTATGCTTAAGCATTCTACTATCTCAAGACATGTCATTTATTTTCTACCTCAATGAAACAACACATTATAATGTAGAAAACATTTATCTCTGATAAGGAACCAGATAGCGTGAGTCAAGTGCTAATAATTGTCAGTCCTTCTTACTGCATTATTTACAATATGTTTCCAAGCCCAGGCCCATAGCTACAGTTTTTAAAATGTTGATTTAAAAGAATACATAATTAGTAGTTACTTTATTTTGCAGAGTTCATGCTACGCATTGGACATTGGTGGCAGGGGCTGGAATGAGATGGGCTTTAAGGTCCTCCCAACACAAGCCATTCTATGCTTCAAGAGTTCTACATTTTTCTGTGGTTCATAAAAGAGCCAAACTGGAAAATTTCCCAGAATTTACATCTTCAAGGTGACTTTTGGGAATCATATGTAGCAAACTGACTTCAGGTAACTGGTTTAAAAAAAAAAAAAAAAAAAAAAAAAAAAAAAAAAAAAAAAAAGCTATCTCTGTAGTGATTTCAATTTTTTTTTTGTAACTTCATCCATGTAATCAGTGTTTAACTCCACAGAAAATATTTCCTTTGTTACTAACAAAGATGCTGCTGCTTGGGTCCTTTCCCATGTGGGTGTCTATTGTATCTCTATTCCTACAGTTTCTCTTTACCTTTCCTAGCAATGACTTCCTTCATTCCAATCTTGATATCAAAGCCCACAAAATATCGGTGTGTTGGACAAATAACGTCGTGTCACACCATCTATTTGCACTTCAAATTCCACATGCTGCATTTGCAAATGAGTTCTCAAATGGCTTCTCTCAACAGTCACCAAGTGAGGACTCCCACAGCACAGACACCTGAGCACCTGAATCAGCCTCAATTCCCACTGCCATGGGGAGCTTTTCCCCCCTCACCTCCCACGTGCATTTATTTGCAAGATTTCCATATAAGCAGTGGTTTAAAAAAGATGCAGTAGTTGGACTCTGAACAGTAACATTGTTACCTGTTGTTTCAGCAGGAGCAGCCAAGTCAGTCCTAAAATCCACTTTTTTGTCCCACAAAATTCCTGCACAAGCCCCTCAGGATGGAGAACCCCCCTGTAATTAACTGGTAATTAGCTGGTCTTTCCCCATCCTCCCTTTTCCCACTGAATCAATTCACTATTAGCATTAACCAGAAAATTCCCAACTTACTAAATATGTTGCCATTTCCCAGTCAAGCCCCCCAAAACACAAGTTCTTCCCTCTTCAAGAGACACTTGGAAATTGAAGGTGAGAAGAGCCCAGTCTCCAAAGAGACTTCAGGAGCACACAGGGATCTGTAACAAACTCAAGCAAACTGCTGAAAATTCAAATTACAAGATAAATCTATGCTCCCAGATTAAAACAAAGATTTACTCTGTTGACAGCCTGGTTTTCCATGCCCTGCCCTTTAAGAATTCACATCATATCCATGATTCAGACCACGTATATTTGAAACACCCGGAAAAGCATGTCTAGCACTAAATACTATGGGTTGGTTGTAAAATGGCAAAGAAACTGTGAAGTTTTAAAAAAGAAATGTTTCCACAAACCTTCTTGTCAGGATAATCTTTTGGGGTCCCTTCCCACTCAGGATGTTTTATTATTCCATATCAGCCAGATCTTACGGTATTTTAACAAGCTTCACCAAGACCACAAACTTGTGGTGTGTTTTTCTCATGTGGAGCAGAAAGGATGGAGATTTACCAGAAGAGAGAATATTAGATCAACGCGAAATATTAACCTTGTATGGCCAAGAGCTGCTCATCGATGATTTTTCACACACTTTGTAGCTGTCTACCAATGTAATCACCAAGGTGAAAGAATTATTTACACTCCCTTCCTTTTTGTACCCCAATCCTTCATGGATAAGGCTGAGACTGGTGCAGACCTGGGGGAACAGGCTAAAACAATGGTTAAAACCACAACACAAACCATTCCGTGGTTCTACAATTCTATGATTTCTCATGAACACTTTGCATATCCAATGCCAGGGTCGTAATCGCAGAATTTCTGCCTTGCCCTGAAAAGCTCTCTGTCAGCATTGTAACTATTGTTCTCAAAGACCTGCCAGCTTCAGATGTATAAACAGTTCAAACAGTCATTACTTCTGGGGTTTTGTCTCTGTACTGATAAGGAGATAATGGATATTTGGTCCAGGAAAGGTTACAAGTTGCACAAAGGGATCGCAGCCCACCGTGCTGCACCCCTGCTCACATGAAAATGCCCTTTTATCTTTGCACATAAATACACAGCAATGTTTCTAAAGTCTCCAAATTATTTCATTTGCTTGGGAGAAATAAACTGTAATTGGGTGGGCAGTGCAAGCTCATTCTTCCTCCTGCTAGTTAAGCCACAGACATTCATCTTTCCACAAAGAGCCCAAATTGTTCCTGTCTGCACTTGTATGTTTTGTTGTCTCATTTTAACTGACCCATCAGACCATAAAGAGCGGCACAAGGCCCTCACATCTATTAATTGGTGTCATTAGGAGTCTTTTCTCATTTACTGTGAAAACGACTAACACCTCCTAGAGAAGAACTGAAAGTCTCACACGAAGCCACTCCTAGGCAACGCTGATTAAATATAATTCCTCACGAAAAGATAGCGAGAAGCTGGGCCTGGCTTTTCGAGTATCCAGACATTTCTTATTAAGGTTCAAACGAATAAACAAAATTTCCTTTGTGGTTTTCTTTATCCTGCATTGCACCCCTCTCGGAGCAGGCTTCTGGCTCACTGTGAAGAGCAGCAGAATTATATTCATGTGATTCTTAAGTTTCTCCTACATCTCCCAAATTAAAAAATGTTATTTCCAATATAAGCGCTGTCAGAACACATTCATCAGCTGAAGGCTTTGAAACTTCAATTAACAGGTGACCTGTAGGCAGCACTGCCTGGCTGTGGTCTGTGAGCACACATAAAGCAGCGCATTAAAACCACTGCTACATTAAATAGCTTCACAGAGCAGCGAGCACATGAAGACACCCTGTTCTCTTTCTACCTTCACAGATGAGATTGGCCCTTCACCAGTCCTGCAGGACACAAACGGTTCTTAGGGAAGTGCTCTGATTGCAAAACACTGATGTGAAGTGATGGACAGCACAGAAGGATGTTAATGATGTGGCTCGGTTGTTGTCTGTGTATTTAACAAGGATATTATACAGCATGAATATCCAGTAGTAAGGTCATCCCACTCGTCTGGCCTTATTAATAAGATAATCTCGTGCTGGCTGAAGGGAGGATGCTCAAAGGATGCAGGAGGGCTGGGAGGTGATGGAGCCCACTGGCTGCATCCAGAGCCTGATGGATGCAAAGCCATGGCCAAGCTGTGCTGCCAAAGGAGCAAAGAACAGACTCAGAGGTAGCTGTGGTGCCCAAAAAGCCTCAGGTAAAATGAACTGCTGACTGCCAGGCACGCCTTGAAACGTTCTGGCTTAGACTTGCTTTTCACTTCTGCAGGGGAACCACACAGCAAGTGGAAAATCCTGAAATGTGTTCAAGTACCTGATTAAATTCTACTGTGTAACAATCCTGCTGGACCCAGCAGGGCTGGTGTCTGTTAATTGGGCAGTTTGTGGAGCTCTTTCATTGAAACAAATTCGGTAATTCTCGTTCCACAGGTGATGAGATCTGTCTCCAATGCCTTTCAGAAGCATATCAAGAACCTGCTTCCTGACTATCTTACTATTTTTTTGAATTTAAAACAAGCAAAAAAGATCATTTTTGGCCACAATTGGAAAAGGAAAGTTTTCTCTTGACTGCTAATGATACAAATAATAAAACCAATCTCCGATTTAATTTATCCTCCGCACAGAACTCTTGCACAGAGACTGTATGCACTCAGCTAAAAACAGAATTTACTCCAAGTTAATAAATAAAAGCCTTTGTATGATATAATCAATGACACAAGTTTTGTATCTCTCTTCATCCACGGTTCTGTTTTAACAGCTCTCCAAGTAAGCCTGCCAGACTTCTGTGCTAAGGGGTTTTTTGTTTCAATAAGCATTTGATGGATTATGGACACTGTGAAATCCTATATATCAAAGATATTTCTGTTTTGTCTGGTCTTCTCATCTTTCTTACCCCTTCACTGCCCTGCAAACTTCCCAGGAACTGGTGGGTAGCTGGGTCAGCAGGTCAGCTACCTCCAGCATCCAGAAATTACACCCTGAAATACCAAAGAATAAAGGAACATGAGGGGTCAGCTTCCCCAGGAGGTGCTTCTGCAGAAAGAGTAGAAATAGGGGAGATCTCAAAAATACCAGGTTTACGTGGTTCACACCTTGTTTTTCTAATGCATTCACTATCCCTTCTCAGAGCTAGTGAAGGTAACAACTAGAACCATCCCAAATGCAAATGTCCTTAGCAATGGCCAGGCTGGGAATAGGCCATTATCAAAGGAGGCTTTATCATATCTAAGTTTATCTGGCTGAGGCCACTAGGTGCAGAATCATAAATCATTAAGGTCAGAAAACACCTCCACGATGACCGAGTTCAACCCTTAACCCAACACCACCATATTCATCATGAAACCAACTTTCCAAGTGCCACATGCCACATGCACCTCCAGGGATGGTGACTCCAGCACTATCCTTGGCAGCCTATTCCAGTGCCTGGCCACCCTTCCCATGAAGAAATTTTCCCTAATATCCTGCAACTTCCCTGCTGCAACTCGAGGCCATTTCCTTTGGTCCTGTCACTATATGTCACGCAATGCAGATAATTTCATATCAATATATACTGGAACAAAAAAACCCAACCTAAGTTTATTAATTTAAAAATGCCTTTTCAGATTAATTGACTTAAAATGCTGCGATATAGAAGAATCCACTGTTACACCAGCAGAAATAAATAACTAAGAACAATTTATTGCTCTTATCCCCAGTCATCACAGCTGCTCTGAGTATGTTTCCAGCTTGTCTCTTATGTAGCACAACTGCACTCAAGGACTCCTTGATGCCAAAGTTTCATGCTGCTCCTATTAACATCAAGACAACATGATTTAGGAAAAAAACCCATACTTTTATACTCAAAATGTAAAAAAAAACCCCATACTTTTACACCCACTTTCAATACCCAAGACTACTGAAAACAGTAACTCTGCAACAAATTCCTTGGATTTATTTTAATGACTCCTGGTAAATAAGCTCTGGGGGAAGGCAGGTTAACATGAATATACACACATTAGCAGACATCTATATACAGACCAAAAAAAAAGGGCTTTACTGAATAGCTCTAAGTAGATTTGAGGCACTGATAACCCAAGTGCTTTCCCTGAGTCATTTTACAATATTCAGCTGGAACATTCTGGATGTTTATTTTGATTAATTGACTCAAAAGCAAAAGCCTGCATATGGACAGACTCCTCCTACATGTCTTGCAGACTTCAGATGAACTGCAAATAGCGTGTGTCCTTCTGACCCAGTTTCATCTGAAGTTTCACCCTTCTCTACAGGAGGAAAAGACTCTGACTCTACTTGTGATAGCTGATAGAGATTTATTTACATGATTCAATACTTGGGCATTGAAGCTGAAAAAATTCAGAACACCAATAAACTCCTAAGTGAGAATAATAAACCCAGAGGAAAACTGATCAAGGCTCAATGAAATCTTCAGATCAGAGCTGTGGGGGAAAGGTACAGATGTGCTGGCAGCCCCAAAATCCAGCCTCATCCTGGGCTGCATCCAAAGCAGCGTGGGCAGCAGGGGAGGGGGGATTCTGCCCCTCTCAGGTGAGACCCCACCTGCAGAGCTGCCCCAGCCCTGGGACCAACAGCAGAAGGACCTGGGGCTGCTGGAGCCAGTCCAGAGGAGGGCACGGAGCTGCTCCAGGGCTGGAGCCCCTCTGCTCTGGAGCCAGGCTGGGAGAGCTGGGGATGCTCCCCTGGAGAAGGGAAGGCTCCAGGGAGAGCTCAGAGCCCCTGGCAGGGCCTGAAGGGGCTCCAGGAGAGCTGGAGAGGGGTTTTTGGCAAGGCTTTGGAGGGACAGGACAAGAGGAGAATGGTTTCAAACTGCCAGAGGGCAGGGATAGATGGGATATTGGGAAGAAATCCTTCCCGGTGAGGCTGGGGAGGCCCTGGCACAGGGTGCCCAGAGAAGGTGAGGCTGCTCCTGGATCCCTGGAAGTGTCCAAGGCCAGGCTGGACAGGGCTTGAAGTACCCTGGGATGGTGGAAGGTGTCCCTGCCCATGGCAGGGGGTTGGGCAAGATGCTCTTAAAGGTCCTTTCCAGCTCACACCGTTTGACTCCACATCACCGGGGCTGAGCTGGCTAAAACACAAGGCCAGTCTAAACCAGAGCACAGGCAGTGGGGACAGACAAGACCCTCAGCAGGAGCTCAATTTGTCACACTCTAAGTAACTGAGCACTTACGACTCTTTCTTGAAAGGTGCTTGTCTTTTTTGCACTTACTGAAGAGAGCTGAGGCTGTATGACAGGGGTTTTTTTGAGAGATGAAGTTCGTTGAGATCCATTATTCATCACCTTTCAAAGTAGCACGGACTTAATCACCAGACATAATGCAGGTGGAAATTTATGTCATATGTTATGCCAAAGGTCAGATTACACATAATCAGAATGGGCCTTTTGACTTTAAAATCCATAATGGTTACAGATTAGGAGCAGGACTCTTGAAGGCAGCGCAGTTACATGGATGGGAAACTGATGTGAAATGAAAGTCATTCATGACAACTCAGTTATATTTCTTTTTAATAATGGATGCCGATAAAGAAAGCTCAGTTCATTTTTAAATGACTGAACTTTTGAAGCGATCTGCTAATGGCTCCTGTGACATTGACAAAACCTGAACAACATTTATCAGGTACATAAAGCTGAGAACATGGTCTGTACCTTGCACCAGAGGAATTTCCCTTAAGCTATCCCATGCTCACTGGCATCTTTAAGAAAAAATGGCTTTTTTACATAATAAATATTACTGCTATCTCAAGAGACAGATGATATAAAATTCTTACATTTCCCAGAAAAACAATATATTTTATCTGCATAAAAGATTGTGTTTTGAGTTCTGTCTGGAAAGAATGCACTTTAGTCAACATAATAACTCAATTGAGTGTTGGGCAAAAGCTGAATAACATCAGATTTATACGTTTTTAAATAAAGATTCTCTCAGTATGTTTTAATTTTTACTCCATTCAGTTTGAATGTTTTCAGTGGGATCTGCCAGATGTATGTACCTAAAAAATCAGAAATGGGATGTAACTGTGAACAAGACCAAAATTTACTGGAAAAAGAGATAACTCACAGTAGAATTGGACAACTTATTTTTCTTAAAATGTGTGCTAGAAGCCCTTAATATTTGGCATCTTCATGATTCTCATTCAAATATGAAAAGGGGTCAGGTTGTGGCTGCCCCTGGATCCCTGGCAGTGTCCAAGGCCAGGCTGGACAGGGCTTGGAACAGCCTGGGATGGTGGAAGGTGTCCCTGCCCACGGCAGGGGGTGGGATGAGATGAGATTTAAATTCCCTTCCAGCCCAAACCATTCTGTGATTCTGTGGTTCTTTTGCCCAGTCATAACAATAAAACAGAGTCTCTGTGTCCCTATTATTTATTTTCTAATGGTAGTTTTCCACTGACAGAATAGAATGATGTACTTTAGTCATATACTGACATTTTCATAAATACACTGACACAACAGAAACACAATAATAAAACACCAGAGAAATTATTATTTAGCACAGCTGGGAAAGGTAGTAATGCACAGTGAGTAGTAGAAGCCAGATCTTACAGCTAAAATATTATCTGAAGTATCATTACTATATTTTCATTTCTCTGTAATTTACTTACTTGAGGACTATAAAGAAGTTACTTTAAAAACCATTTGGACTCTCAGAAGAACTTCTAAATTTAAAATTGAACTGGACCACTAGTCAGGCTGCAATAGTTGCCTCAGGGATTATAAAACACTTTAAGGAAACCCACCCTGTTATGGTTTGCTTTTCTGTTGTTCGTGGGATTTGTGGAAGCAGGTAGGAAAGTCAGGCAGACAGGCTTCAAGATGGCGAAGAAGAAAGTTTTATTTACAAGAACTTGTTTTTATACACAGTAATAAACACGTGTCTATTGGCCAAAGACAATCCACCCCCAAAGACCTATTGGTCAAGGCTTGTACACCTCTAACACAAAACACAGAGATTAAGAAAGTACAAGAAATACAGTTTATCTATATTCTCCATGAGAGAGAAAGGAAAATTCTAAAACAGTGCAACTACAACCCTATAATTAAGTTATTGCCTAAATCCTTAGTGCAAAAGTTACAAGAAAATCCTAGAGCAGGAAGAGAACACAACACCTTAGAGCCACCCCCATTTCCTGGCTCCTTCCAACCACACAGATTATGGGGAACAAGGCAGTTCCAAAACACAGAAAAGACAAGTCAGCCCCCAAAACCCTTGTTAAACTTTCCAACAAAGGAAAAAATTCTTACTGCCCCCCAAATCTGCTGACTTGAACAGCCTTAAGCAGATGAATTTTATCTCAGTAGGGGCATCCTGCCTATGATCCATCTCTAGGTGAGATTCTTCAGTAATTCCTAGCAAGCCAAAAAGAGTCAGAAAAATGGTGAAACCAAAGCAGGCCGAGGAATAAAGTCTTAATGACCACAAAAAGCCCTGGATTATGAGATGAATATTGTATAAACACACTCTGAATCTTAGTTATATCCGAAGGGTGCAGTTTCAAGACAAATGTTCTGTGGAAGCAAAAAGTCTTCTCTTACTTTTTCATCATAATCATTACTAGGAAAATAGGTAAGTAATTCATAAGTTTCTTCAAATTTTGATTAAATTTATTCAGATTTAGGCTCCATTTCTCTTCCATTTACTATCAAAATTTCCATCATCAATTGCACAAGATTGGTTGTCTGTCTGTTTGCCTCTCCACAATTACCAAGCTAGAGATTTTAAGATTGGCCTACTGCACACAAACACATCACCAGGCAAGGGGAGATGAGCAAGGTACAATTAAGCTTTTTTAGGCACTTCAACAGTACCACCACATCAGCAGAAGTTTGTGATTGATTCATTTACAGAAGCTCTTCGAGAAACTATCTGGTACAAGGAAAAATTCCCTCACAGATCTGTATCCTGTTAAAAGATCAAAGACAGTCAATTTTCCCAATGAGGAGAAGTTATGAGCAGAATCCCACAGGGATCTGCTTTGCTTCTTCACTCATCTTTATGCCTCTAATTGATCTAGAGCTGAAGGAGTGAAATGTTGTTATATACCAAAATATTCAGCACAGTTAAAACTAGATCGGTATTAAAGTGTTGCATCACCCCAACACTGTAAATACAACAATATTTCCTATTTTAGTAGTTCACTCAGGAAGGAAATCTTGTGTTAGGCTGAGTTGTTCTCTAAAAGCACATTTAAAATGTTTTAGGATGCTCCAGGACACAAACAGAAGGAATTATTTTGAAATGTTTAGCGAACACAGACCATCACCCATAAAGGTGTGGGGTGCAGCTGTGCCTGCAATGCCACAGCTGAGCCAAGGAACAGGAAATACAAGCAAGAGCAATGAAGGTATGAAAATTCTTCCCTTCAAAATGAGTTTTGTGGAGAAAGGAGGAAAAAAAAAAAAAAAAAGCAGACCAATGCATTTATAAACTTAATGGAAAAGGTGAATAGAAGGTAATTATTCATTGGTCTCATTATACAAGACCTTGGGGAAAACTGCATTGAGTGATTTGACAGAGGAAAATAAATACTTTCTCACACACAAACATTTGTCATAGATATCTTGGAGCCATATATTAAAGAACTCCAAAAGCAGTTAAGCAAATTCAAGAATTATTACACAAGATGTCACAGATGCAACTTTTATCTCAAAAATTCCTTGAATCTAAAAGAGAAGGACAACTCAGCATTTATTGATGACTTCAGGAGCAGTCCCCAGCTGCTCTCAGAGGCAGGTTAAGTTTAGAGATCTTTGGTCTCTCTACCTCTGCAGATGTAACGTGGCAAACATCCTCACTTCTTTCCACTCCCGCATTTCCCAAAACCTCAAAGTGCTCTCCACAGCGCACCCATCACTGCAGGCTAAAAAAAAAAAACAGCATCAATCCCAGAACGGTCTGGGTTGGAAGGGACCTTCAAGACCACCTGATGCCAACCCCCTGGCTGGGCAGGGACACCTCGCACTAGGCAAGGTTCTCTGTGTCACCCACATCTCCTCCCCCCAACCTTCTCAATCCGTGATGGAGCCCATCCCTACCAAACCTTTCCACGCAGCCCCGAGCTCTTCCCACACTCCTGCCTCACACCCTTCACCCAGAGAGACCTTGCTGGCTGTCAGAGCTCCTCCTGCTCTGTTTGATGAGGCTCCAACCTGTGCACTGACAGCTCCCAGCATTGGCTGCTCTCTCCTGCTGAGTTCTACAAGTTCCACTGTCCCTGCAGAAGCAAAGCCTTTGAAGTTGCTTTCACAAAGATGAAACCCAGCAAAACCGCTCGAACAGGAAGCTGTTGTCACACAATGACATGATTCTGGAGGCCATAAAGGAGGACATGAAGGGGAAAACCAGGTATTTCTTGTTTCCAGGCAGACAGGGTCACAATGACTGATTTTGAGAACATTTGCTTCTCTTCTCAGTTCTGTTTGCGGGGGGAGAGAAATCCTGCATCATTTACTAACACCAAGTGCTCTTCTGAAGTGTGAATGCTTAGTATCTTTAACAATTAGGCAATTTATTCAAATGTCTAAAAATGGATACAATAGAAAATGACTTCCTTTCTGTCAGCTTTAAAAAAAACCCAAAAAAAACAAAACCCTGAAATTCAAACTGAGATTCAATGGTTTCTGTACTGTTGTATCTTATCTTAGAGAGGCTTAAATAAAACCCTTGAGAACTCCTCAAGAAGCCTATCAATGGGTTAGACTTTTGTGTTAAAAATGCTTCTTTTCCAGAAGGCATAAAGAATTGCTGGGAGAACGACCGTAAGTCTCATCCAAAGGCAGTAGGAAGACTCCTACTGACTTCATCATACCTGGATCAAGCCCAGCGTTTGTATTATAGCTTAATGTATTTTTATATTGGCACTGCAATGAATTCCAACAAAAATAAAGCTTTAAAATGTTAAAGGGGGAAGAACAGGTTACACTGCTAAATCCAGGGAAATTTTGAAATGGATGTGCTTCCTACACTCGGAGCATCAATCCTGCTCTTCTATTCCTGTCTACAACAACATAAAAGTCCCACTAGGTGTAAAAATCTCCTCCTAATGCTGTCTCCTTTTCAATACATACAAGACAAAATGCACTCCCTAAACATATTTCCCTTCACAAACTGGTAGTTAAGTAACAATTTCATCTCCTCTCCTGCTCCTTATTTAACTCCCACATCCCCTTTCTCCAGCTCTGAACATTTAAAGAGCTTTATACCTGTTTGATTAAATTTGTGAGGTTGTTTATTTCTTGCAGTGATTTGAGAAAGAATCTATCAATGGAGCTCTGAGCTCCTCAGGACAATTTACTTGGGAACACACCCTCTTCTCTTTAAGGGATACATCGGTTTTTTAACTCCCATTGCTGAAGTCAGGCTCAGAGTCATCCAAACCATCAGGACACTGAAATTCCTTCAGGAATTTTCTTAGGGCAGGGAAGAAAAATATTTTGGTAGTTGTGTTTTAAGGTGGAATCCTTTACTTACAAACATGAACTATTACCAGATTAAAAAATGAATCCAAAATGATGTTCCTAAAGGGATTATTGGTGACATTACATTTTGCACTTTCAAAACATGATAGGGAAGAACTGGTGAGCACATTTCATGAAAATGACCAAGATGTTATGATGGAAAACATGGGATTTTTTTTCATCAGAGAAGAAAAGGCAGTAAAATTTAATTTCCTCACAAATGTTGGGTCAGCCAGGATCATGAACCTTGATTGTGAGCACTGGGTTTTTTTCTCACAGCTGTTGGAATTGGGGTGCTGCTGTTGGTTTGGAATACAGTGCTGGACATCATAAATTTTAGAATGGAAAGTTGTCAGAGAGATGAAAAACTGCAGAAATAAAAGATTAAGGGCAAGAGGGGCTGAACTCATCAATATTTGTATTTCTAGAGGACTTGAGCATTGGCCACATGGTCCTACAGCATCACTGTATGGTCCTTAATGTAAACAGTGTTGTTTATTTTTTTCCCTTGCTCAGTGAAAAATGGTGGCAATTATATAAAACTGCAGAGTTACCAAGAATTTAATTTTGTGCTTTAACAATACAGAAATTAGGCACCAGCACAGCTCCTCTAAATGAGATTTGCTTCATTTCCCTGTCTCCTAGACAGAATGCTCCCTCCTTCCAGAATAAAAAATGCCAAAAATTACAACAGCCCAAGGGAATCCCCTCGACCATGGATCCCCTCCAGAATACGGCTCATGGAAACAGAAATATTGGGAGGCTCCAAATAGCAGCCTGAAGGAAATTCAAGGCCCAATGCCTGTCCTCAAACACCTATTCTTTCCCTTCCCTCCAATTTAAATAGAATCATTTTTCACCTTACCCTGGCTCTGCTAATTCCTTCTAGGCTCAAAATTCAGTTTGTTCAGATGTAGGTTAAACATTTTCCAGCTGCTCCGTTAATGCACAACTACAGATCACAGCAGGATCTGTGTCCTGGCTGGTAAATGCAGCAAACGGAGCCCTGTGGAAAGACTCGGTGGGGAACAGCACCCTGAGAGAAACTCATAACTTGATCAGTAATGTCAGCATGCCAAATTATGCTCTGCTTAATTGCCAGACACAGAAGGAGAAATATTTCAGCGGAATAGGATTTGTAAATAAGGATTTAAGCATTAGAATTGGGCAGGGTTTGGAGAGGGACCATTATTTTGGTTTCTAACTTGGCCAAAGCTATTACATACTAAGTATGATAAATGCACTGAAAAGTTACTGATTGTATTACCGAACAAATCAAATAAAGGGGAGCATACTTTAATGTCAATATTGCACTGTATTTTAATTTCTGGTGTCACAATAAAATCAGCTGAAATGCCTATCCTTCTTTCAATAATTTATCTTCTAGGGGTTTTTTGCAACGAGTATTAATGCCCCTTGCTGATCCAATGTCAGTGATATCAGTATTTATTGCAGTTTTTGATTAGCTCTGCTATTATAATTCACGGAAAACAAGGTACAGCACAAATAAGGAATGCTGTAAATCTTCAGGGGAAGCAGAAGCAATCAGGTTCCTATCAAGGCTTGCAGTTTAGACGCAGTACTAATAATACACTTTATTGGGCACTTGGACTAAACCCACCGACGCGTTTCGGGTAGGTGCAGAATTTTCTGTTTTATCACATTAAAGCCAAACTTCCAGGTGTGTGAATGGAAGAGCAGTCATTTTTTTGTGACAATGGGGATCTTTTGGATGCCCCATCCCTGGAAATGTCCAAGGCCAGGTTGGGTGGAGCTCTGAGCAGCCTGGGATAGCGGCAGGTGTCCCAGCCCATGGCAGGAGGTTCGACTAGATGAGCTTTAAAGGTCCCTTGTGAAAGGAATAAGGGAGTGTCTTTACAAACAAACTGCTGGTAAGATGGGACCTGAGTCTGCTGGTAAGATAAGACTGATGCTGAGTGATAGAAGAAACAATGGGAAGGATTTCCGTGGGAATTCTACTGATGGGCTCGCCCAAGACTGTGTTAATAAACTACAGGAACAGAGACATAAGAAAAAGAAGAAGGAGGGATGTGTATTAAAGAGTGTCTGCATTAGGGGAGATGTATAGTACGGGTGTCTGCATTAGGAATTCCGGAAAGTCTGTACCACTGGAGTGCCTCGGCCAATGGGGAAAAGAGAGCAGGAATCTGCAGCGGGGAAATTAGGATTAAAAAGAGGCTGCATACTCTAGCCATTTGAGAAACCCCATGGGAAATGCCCATGACCTCACCCTTTATTCATGAATAAAGTTACAGGACTCCTCTGTCTCCTTTTTGGACATAAACCTCTGGTGTTTGTGGATTAATTTTTCCTGACACTTTCAACCCAAACCACTCTGTGATTCTGTGATTCTGTTGGAAAATATACCAGTTTAAAAATTTTGTATAACTTTGGTCAAAGGTTTTGTTTGTCCTTGCCCCAGGGAGGGGGATTTTAGGTTTGTTTTCCAGGACATTGTTTTACCAGGTGGAGTCTGATGAACTCAGCCTGGAAGTCGCCCAAAGATAAGGGGCCATCAACAGAACAGCCACAAGACATCAGTGGCCATTGACAAACATCTACTCCTGAGCCACCTCCAGCAGGGGTGAAAACATCTGGTCTGAAAAAGGATGATAAGAAAAACTGAAGAATGAAAAATCTAATTAGCATCAGAGGTGAGGAAATTCAGGTCCAATGAGAGACTGAATATCGGGGGTTACTCAACTCCGGTCCAATGAACTTTAAAACAATGTATGTCTACAGGTTTTGACTGTATAAAGTTTGGGGGAAAATCCTGTAAAATCCATGTGTCATGGAATGATTCTCTCTGCACACCCGGGTTATGTGTGGATGAGATGATTTCTGTGGTACATTCTGGCCAGAACAACATCCTGGCCAGAAAATAAAGTAATGCCTTGACTCTCTAACACTAAAAATGTTGTTGGAGGGTTTTTGTTTTTCCCGCAGTTTCGGTGACAATTCTACACTGAAGTATCTCTCTTTAAGTTATTTGGAACAGTTTGGGATTGTGATATCTCTTGGAGACTGTTCACATTGTTCCAGTGGCCAAAGGACACCCACTCCTCAAGAGAAGTCTAAATAAGAGCTGAGAGTGCAGCAGCAATGTAAACTGATAATCTCCTGTCAAATCTAACTGAGAAAGAAACCCAAACCTTACGGGTTTTGGCAGAGCAGCCAGTTCTGTAACATAAAAATAAAACAAAACAAAATAACATAAAAATGAAAGAAAACATACTGCAGCTTCAAGGTTTCTAAACAGAAAGAGATTGTGGTGTGTTTAAAACTTCTTTGAAGATGGGCAGTTGTTCCAAACTGTGTCAATGTGAGCATCTGAAAATCTTAAAAGCAGCACCACTGCATCTCCACCCTTGTGGAAGTTTACAAGGGTTTTCAGACACTTGTGCCTGCCTCAGATGCCAAATCCATTTGGTTTTTCCACCAGTGAGCTTGGCATGATGCATTAATTCCTTAGGAGGCAGGCATAAAAATATAGGGATGCTTATTGTAGTGAAAGAACTATAATGTGAGTTATGCAAAACTTATTCCCCTTTGAAAATACATGGTTGCAAGTTATCAAGGAATGCTATGGCTGAGTTAATTTCATGTATTTATTTATTTATTCATTTATGGGCAGGAAAGAGGGGTGACTGCTAAATTTATAACTATATAAACCCAAAAATTATTCTAGCATTTCTGCCTGGTACCTATTGGATGTAAAGTTCCAAAGAAGTTTGAAGGAAGATAATGCAATACGAGGCTCTTCCCACTTCTAACATTGGCAATATTTGGCACACTGATTTCTGGAAAATGTAACTTAGAGTTAGAATTCAGTTAAACCAAACTCTGTTATAAAGAACTTGGTTTATGAGGAAGCAGATATAAATTGCAGGGACAAAAAGATCAGAAGCCAATATGTGAGGCTGATTAAATATTCTACAGAAGTCAGTTTTATATCATAATGGAGAATCTGCGAGCAAATTTCCATTGCAAATGTCATTTATCTATAAATATTAAAGCATAAATATTAACTAAAGCTATTTCATACAGCTACATTAATAGAGCTTGCATATTCACGATGTAAATAAAACAGTTTACTATTTTTAATTTTATTACTTCTAAAACAAGTTTTCTGGACACGTTTTATGTAATGAAATTATATAATTAACAAAATAAAATTATGGCAATGTGTGCGCAGCATGGAAGATGAGAGTCATCATCCCAGGTGTACTTACATTTTGTAGGAAGAATTGTGACCATATTAAAGATAACAGTGAAACGTAAATTTCAATGAGCAATATTATAATGCTTTCCAGATACACAATTATGAATGCTCTGGAGATAACTATAACACTCTAACACAAGTTATTACTGTAACCATTATCCTGGTGGAAACTCATTCAAAAAGAACCCTAAAACCTTCCAAGCTCTGCCAAGTGATGCCTGTTAGAAGGCAGAATATGCTCCCAGGATAAAAGGCAGATCTCTAGTTGTCAGATTTTAAAACATCACAGTAGGAGAAAAAAATCCTGATTTTCTAGGAAAACTGAATGAATTACCTAAAATGTTTTTTCATTCCTCTTGGACATGGTCAAGAGATGGATCAGCGGGTTGGAACTGGATGGTCTTTAAGGTCCTTTCCACCCCAAACCCGTCTGTGATTCTATTGCCTGAACTGGCAGGTTCCCCCACAAGCAGTTAAGAGTGAATAGCATTGAGGAGTTGCCATATAAATTTGGGATGGACATTCCCAATGAAGAGAGAATCAAAATCGGGACCTGAAGGCAGAGAATGGGAAAGAGCATGAAATTTATTTCACCTGATCTCAGCCACACTAAAGTTGTGCCTATAAACTACATCAGACAGGAGAGAAATGTGTGGTCAGAGCCGGGTTCCTCGCACCCCAACACAGGCACCTAAGGCTGGTATGAAATTATCCTCGTGCCTCCTTTTGCTGACAATATGGAAGATATTGAGATGCTTAATTTTAATTGTCTAAAGAGTAGGTGAAGTGCAGGAAGGGCAGAGCCCTGACTTTGTACCTACAAGAGCCCAGCTCGGCTGAATCAGCACTGGGGGGAAATGAAGAAAAATGGGCTCCAAGAGAGATTTCCATTACTTTTCCTCATGCATATAAAGAGCAACACAGATCAATTTCATCCCCACCTTGCTCCTGAAGTAGCACAATTACAGGCTGCTCTTTTTTGGGGGCAAAACTCCAGAGTTTGCCCCAAACACACATGGCTGCCATTCTTTTGGTGCAAGACACAAAATAAATCAGGGAAGGACTGGGGCAGGTTTTCCTGCTGGAATGTGGCATGACCTGAAGCGCACTGTCATGCTCTGCAAGTTGGTCTAAGCATCGTGTTCACTGAATTATGAACAATCTGTGAGGTGATCACTTGGAATTGATTGGCTGCCCAGAGAAGGTGTGGATGTCCCCATTCCTGGAAGTTTTCAAGGCCAGGCTGGATGGAGCTCTGAGGAACCTGCTCTGGTGGAAGGCGTCCCTGTCCATGGTAGGGGTGGAACCAGAAGGTCTCTGAAGTCCCTTCCAACCCCAAACCATTCTGTGATACTTTTACACTGTACCTGGAGACCAAAGCCTGGGTGAAACTCACTCTGGTAGTCAATGTATAAATGTATTAATGTATAAAGTTGTCTTAATTTTAATAATATAAGAATACACAGAGAACTTTTCCAGGTGATTGTGGGGTGCTGGTATCAAATATAATTTAATATTTTCCTGTCATTTATTAAATTTTATTTTCTTAATTGTAAGCAGGCAAAAAATAATCTATTACATATGCAAACTTATGCATAATGAACTATCTGAAAACCAACATAGCTTGGCTCTGCCTAAATATAGAGTATATTGCTCCTGAAAAGCTAAAAAAAAGTCAAAGAGTGAATTTTGTACTGGTAACCCTTAGGATGACCCCATCATTAATACCAGCCAGCATCTCTGTCCCCATCCCTTGGAGATGATACAGCCAGCTGAACCATTGTCCCCTGCAAAACCTCTATAAATGTATCAAATCTAAAATGTAAAATATAAAATATAATATATAAACTGATTTTTCTGCAGCATTTATTCACCTTTTTCCTGAAATATCTGGCAGTTGCATTAACCAGAGCATGTTCTGGGAAGAGCAGAGACTACCTGGCTCTGCGATTCAGATGAGCATTTTCATAAGCTCTGTGCCTGTCACAGCTTTGCAAGGGCGTTCTCATCAAGAATTTCCCAGGGGCTACACAGGCAACCCCTTCCAAGATGCAAAAAGCTTAAAGCCACACTCTTGGCCATTTTATAATTCAAATAATCTCACTGCAGAAATGCTTGTGAGATAAATAACACCGTTTGATTAAGAAGTCAAAAAAATGCAGCGGTGGCAAATTGCATCCAATATTCTGTTTAGGAAAGTACATAAATGAATCTTTTGCCTTAGGGCAGGAAATGTAATTTTCTTTCAGTATAGAGCACTTAGCATCACAGGATCCAAATCTAGCTGATAAACATGTCTAGCCAAATAAAAGTCTTTTCCAATAAATCTGAGCACTTTTAATCAACTTGCTTATCGCAACTAAATATTTATTTACTAATTAAAATCTTAAACACAGGGTTTTTGAGATGAAGGGAATTGAGCCAGTAGGTCTGTATTTGTTAAATATGAGTCGTGTGCTGTTTGCAGCCTGAGGTTTGTGTGACCCCTTCCCAGATTTTCTGTACATACGTGAGCTTGAACATGACCCCACTCGAAGGACACCACACAAACACCCTCCTCAGCTTCATGACAACTTGACAGAAGGGTGACAGCAGCTCTGAAAATACCTCATTCTGAAAACACCCCTTCAGGAGAGTGCAGGGGACACATCCTGTTTGTCACCAAGAGGCCACAATGTCCACCCAACCCCCACCATTCCCTGGGGAACCCAGGCACGAGTCCCGCACCCCAGGAGAGAACTTCAGCCGTTCTGCTGTCCACGGAAGGGCTTCTGCTTCCTTCAGGCCACGCCAGGCTTGAGAGCAGACAAGCCCATGGAAACAACTGGAGTTTACATAAGCTGAGATGGCAAAAATGTTTTAAATTCAATTTAGCCAACAATTGTTCCATTTGGGGATGGAATCTTGTCTGCCCAAGGATGACAACACCAACTGAAATGTTGGAATTTAGGTTTCTTCAAGAGAATCAAATCTCACCTCATTGTTTACACCAACCACCATATTTTTCAGCAATTTTATTTTCCTCATACTTTGTCACTGGAGACATTAAATTAAATGGTTAAGTATTAAAATACTACTGAAATAAATTAAAAATTTTTAAAAAATACTACTGAAATACCTTTGGTGTTTCTTCCCCTCCCTCTTTCCAGTTCTGCAGCACAGTCAGAACACGGCTCTGCTCATAACTATGAGTTGCTCTGGCAAGTGCTGCTTTTACCTGATGGTGTTTTTTTGGAGTGAAGTTTGTAAATTAATTCAACAATTTATTTAGGATCTGTTTTCTGGGATAACTTCAGCTGGTCCCAAGCTCGTTGAGCATATCTTGAATCAGGTTGTTTTTCTCTGTTGAAGGGTTATTGGTCAATCCATTCAGTTATGCAAAGAAAAATCCAAAATTTGTGTTGCTTGATTTACAGCCAGGGTAACAAGCATTAAACCAACAAATTCTATTACAATAAAACCACTGACAGGTGAACCTCATTTAAAATTTTTGCTAGAATCTCCCTAGCTAAGCAATTAGAAACTGCTTTATCTTTGATTTTCTGCCCACAAATACTGACAGTTGCCAATATTTTACCCACTACTACAAAACTGGATTATCAGATTTGAGATAACAAATGTCCTAAATGGTGCAAAACACACCCAAAACTACCAAGAAGAAGCCTGAGCAACCCTCCTATAGTGGCTTTCTCCAGGCTCCATGGAATTTTCTCTTCACCATTCCCTCCTTTTACCCAGCTACCCTCTATTAAATACTGCATATTCCAAGAGGAAGAAACTGCAAATAAGAAAAGGATCATCTTTTGAAAAGCATATTTATTAACCAGGGTAGAAGTCATCTTACACAGGGCTGATTCGCAAATACACAGAGGAGAATCTACAGAAGAGCAGGGCAATCTTTCTAAAATATTTCCTTAATTATGAAAACACACAGAAATGTAAAGACAGAGAGACAGAGGTGTGTGTGTGTCAAGGTCTCGATAGCACCAGATGCTTTGCCTGTTGAAGCATTAAGGTAATTGGTAGATATGAACAGTCCACTCAAATAAATCCCATTACTCAGTTTGAAAGTTTAAAACCAGGTACACATTAAATACCTTTATGGCAGGAAATAGAAATGCTTCTGGCACAACACGTTTTTGCACAGTTTACACTGCCCACCAAACAACGACACACAGTCCAGCCCCTCAGGCTTCACTACATATTTAAAGTGTACATTTATAGGTTTGACACTAAACTATCCATTAACCATGAGATTCAAATGGAACCTAAATTCTCCTGCTTTGTTCAAAGCGTCCTCCCTCTGCTTTTGATTCATCCCTTCACACCTTTTCCTTGCAAAAAATCCCCCACGCCTGCACTCTTTCTTACTCATTGTATAAGGGGGAGATCTCCTCTTTACTCTCATGGAAATATTGAATATAGCACCAATATATTCAGGGAAGAAACTCCAGGAAAAACCTTTACTCTTCCTGGAATGGGCTACTCACAGTCCTTTGCAAATAAAGCATTACTAGAGGGGCTCAGGGAGGGCACTGACACTTAAAAGGAGAGGGGGCACTGTATCTTCACAGAGCACACACAGAATCACACATAGAAACAACTTTAACATTACCAAAAAAAAAAAAAAAAAAAAAAAAAAATTAGGCTGCTAGGGCTCCAAATTAAAATTTTAATATCTATAATATAAATATTCAAAGCAGCCCTAATTTCAAGCCAGCAATTAAAAGAAGAGGGAAAAATAACCCAAACACTTTCCAGAATGTCATTTGAAATAAATTAATCTCCGTGTTGAAATGGAAATGTATTAAGTTTGTCAAGTGTTTTAATGAGACCTTCTTGTTAGAGCCAACATGGAATCGATGTCTGAAGGGAAGTCCAGCTCATCAGGCTGCACCAGAAAAATTTACTGACATATTCTCCCTCTAATAATGTATTTTCTTGACTTACTCTTGATATGAGTTGTCTGCTCTTAACAGTAAATACAGCCATAAAGCAATGAGAAATACCAGCAGGATGATGACGCTAATTGCACTGTCTTGACTTGAATTCCAATTGCTGAGCAGTAAATGAGATTACTAGCCTAAAGATAATCTTAATTTAAATGTGCAGCTGCATTTATCTCATCTCAGATGCAATTTTCCGAAGTGCTTAAAAAAAATAATTCCAGGCAGGCATCAAATAGAAACCTTTATTCCTGAAGGTTTCCGAGATAATTAAGTGTCCTCATGTGTTTTGTTCTATGGCCATATTTTATAACAAGCAGTAATTTGCTGGTCAGAAGAGAAAAATGAGGTAATTTCTTCTATTGTTGCGACTTTTTCTGCCTTTGATACTGTTTTCTAATTTTTGTACTCCAACATGGAATGTCTTTGACGAATAGAGGATCATAGAGCTTAAACAGATGAAGTTTCAGACCCACGACTTATGGATAGTCTATCTTGAATCATGTAATTTTCTTGTAAGCATTGTAAAGCATCAGAAGACCTTTAGAAAATTATTTAAAAATATTAATTAACAAACCAATTCTGAATAGAATCTAATGTGCCAGTTTTTTTCAATTAAAGGATTATGCTGACAAGCTTAATTAGAAGAATCACAAACAGAAATTGTGCTTTCATTGTATTTGCATAGATGTCTGTCCCAGAATAAATGAGATTTCTTTGAAAGCATTTTTCTTTCTCTTAAATTCAGACAATATGGGTAATATAGGCAATTAATAAGGGCTCCTACATCGTGCCAGAGATTTGCAATCCAAAACTGATTGCAGATTCTTGGGCACGAGGGAGGATCCTGACTGGCACAATGCAAAGTCTCAATAGTAAAAGAAATAAATCTCAAACCAGCCTCAAAGCTACCTGAGAGAAATACTTTGGAATGGATTAAAATCTTCTTGTAACACTTTAAAATGAAGATTTTTACCAGATATGAGATCAGCATCTCGGTGAAAATATCACATGCCTTCTTCATGTCCTTTTCCAAATTCCCTAAACCCTTATCGTCCTTAAGTAATATTTATTACTAATTATTTTAATTCACAGTGTTTAGGGAGTACTTTCTACAACCCAGAATTCTTCAAGCAGCTTTCCAGAGCAAACTGGATCAGGATTTAATGTATTTCCATTTGGAGCAGAAAATACAATTTCCAACTGCAAAGACTCTGTACATAACAGGACCTGGAGCACAGGCAGTATATTAGAAGTTTTAAGGAGTGTTAAGGCTACCATTACTTGAGTTCTTTTTTTTCCCCAAGTAAATTTACACCTGAATTGTATGTCTGTTAATGCAATCTTTTTTTTTTTTTTTTGTTCACAGTAAACATCAGATTGAAGAGCAATAAACTCTGCTGCAAGAAAATAAAACAGTGGGGGAATGTAGCAGTTATTAACAAAACCCTCAACATTTTGATCTGAGTGTAGAAATATATTTGCAATATAGATGTCTACTCTGATAGATATGTAAAGTGCCTATAGGCACTTATAGGGTCAAACTTCAGAAAACAAATCCCTCCACCAGTTCCCACATTTGAATGCTTCTGCAGGTAGCTCTGCTTGCCTCAATAGGAGGATTTGTATTGATCTTCCTTTGAAAGGCAATTCTTTTTATAATTGATAATTTTTCATCCCTTCCTAACTCCAGGCTGGCATTTAACAACAAAATCCAGCAGCCTGTGCAAGTGCTGAAATGTAAAGGTCAAGGACAAAATGAAGCTTTTGTGAATTGCAGCTCTCACCCCGCGTTCCTTCCCAAGGCGCTTTCGGAATTAACAAGTTTCGTTGATGCTGAGCCGATGTAAGAAGGAAAGGGCCCTGGTTTGTGTCTGAGTTACATGAAATAAAACATCTTGTTCCACCTGGCTCCTGTGCCTGACTGTGTCTGGTCCTCCCCTGTGCTGGCCTGGCTCTGCCACCTCACACCGGCTCTGAAAAGTTGAGTCTGTCGAGCTGCAAAAAGCAAATGCCATCTGTATTGTGATAAATGTCCCAAGATGGATGAATCAAGGTCTGCAGCAAAAAAATTCTGTTCTGCTCTCTGTCTTTGATGGTGAAAGTGGTTGGAGGATTAATCAATGAGAACCCCTTCCCTTTTCCAAAGGTACACAAGGATTGAGGCAGACTGACCCCTTCTTCAATCAGAGCCCACCCTGCCTTAAAAAGTAATAATAAATCTATCTATGTCACTCTTTCTAAAAGGATCCACGTTCCATCCACAAGGATCAATCAAATTACGGTCTAGACTTAGTATTTTTAAATTACCTCTTTCCTCTGGGAAGATGCATATTGGTAAAGGCAAAAGAACTCATATTTTTCCAGTATAATATTCAATTAGCTCTCTTTGCTTCTTTTTTCCCCACCAGAACATACATTTGTTAAACATAATCATTATTCCTTAACTCTCTGGATATATGATATCCAATGATATTTCCTAAGTAAATGTAAGCAGTCTCTTAATTCAGCATAACTGCACAGTATCATATGATTTATTAATGCTGGTGACTTTATAGTCCTCCAGTTTTTATAATGATCCCATGAAAGCCGCTCTATTAATTTAAAAAATGTAACTGAAAGCAAATCTTAGAGATATTATGAATTGTATGTAATTCTGACATGACTGATGCTATCTGTTCACACCTATTATGTCATTGATTATTAATCAGAGCATCTATGGAATTCTATATATGAAAGCTTGCATGCATTCGTATTTTTTCTCTCCTTATATTTCCATTACCATTATATATATTTCTAAGGTATGTTCTTTCTTGCTCTTAATTGTGGTGGGGTTTTTCATGGTTTATTCATTTGGGTTTTTTTGTTGTCATTGTAGGTTTTGTTTTTAACAATTCCTTTTCCAAAATTCCTGGAATTTTAGCATTATGTGCTTAGAAGACAACTTCCATTTAGAGATTCAGTGCATAGTTTTTGAGTAATTCTTTCATGACTATTTGTAAATATAAACTCTATGGTGAATCAAGTCTATGACTCATCTAATTAATAAGCAAGAAGTGTCTTCGAAAAAAGAACTTAATTCAAAACACAGAGTCTTTCAAACTGACCTCTTTCTGTACCAGCAGGGTCTGAAGTAATGTGAACAAGAGGCAGCTGGGAGTTGCTAGAAAGAAGACTGACAAAGGGAAGGGTGGAGGAGAAGTTCTAAACCACAAACACTAATCTAGAAATCTTTCCTTTAAAAAAAAAAATATTCAATACTCGGTAGTCTGGTATTATTTTCTTTTAGGAAATGATGGATGCTCCGCTGAGTACTTTTGGTCATTACGATTTTGAAGGAGTGCCATAAAATGTGATTACACAGATCCAGATTTGCCTTCTGTGCTACCGACACCCATCCTGTTTCTCTTCATCACTGCTGAAGTACCATGGGCCTGTATTGTACAGTGCAGCACAATCAGCTCTGGGTCAAATCTAATTATTGCTTCTATGGGAAAAAGATGAAAATGAAACATTAACACATTCATCTGCATATGAAAAATCTGCAGACAGATTAAGGGTTGGTTTAATTTCATTTAAACATAACCATGTATAAATGAGGCATCCAGCCTAGGCAGTTATCCAGGCTGTCTTTACATGGAAGAGAAGGCAGCTTCCTCAGAAGACACAGTTCAATCATTCTGGGCCATTATTCGGGATTAGGAGATGAATCTGCTTTAAGCAGAGGGATCATAAACAATACGATCAGATTTGACCCTTGCATTGGAGACAACTGGAATTTGGAGTCAGATTCTTCTCTCCACCATTTTCCTAAGACTGTATAATGGGGCAGTCAGAATCATCAGAGAATTGGTCTCACAAGTCCCTTAAGCACAAGAACATTTCCTGAACATCTGTGGGACTCAAATGTTTTCATTTTCAAATGATGCATCCATCACACTGGATTGAGAAACAAAATTCAGTTACCCAAAATGCCATCTCAGTGGACACCACAGTCGATCCACATGGACAGAACAGTAATGGACAGGACATCCCTGATCTGCCCAGAGAAATGAAATTCTCAGAGTCAGCCACTCACAGGCCTGGGTATTGAGAATATAGACCTGTATGTAGATGGCAGCACCCCACATTCCACGATCTTTTGAGACTGGGTAGCAAATGTGAATGAGAAGTTCCAGCTCCCTATATACCATAGCCAAATATTTAGAAAGTTTGGAAAAAGTTTGAAAAATAACATGGAACCTGAACAGAAAAAATTAATTTTTTTTTTTCAGTGTTAAGACTATGCCTACATTTCCCTTATCAAGAACTGCAGAAAAATGGAACATCATTTTTTATCCTTTCCTTTTTCACAGAATCCCCTCCACACTAATTCTTCCTTCACTGGCTCTATCCATGCCTGCAACAAAATTCTGGTTTCAAGAATTTCTTCTTGTCTTTACCCCAAATCTTTCCAAATATGGTAGATGTCTCCCCTGTCCACTGACTAATGTATCCCAAAATTGTTTTTTACAGAACTACTTTTTCTACATAAAGAAGTACTTTACAGTACTTTTAAAAGTAAGTTTTATAAGAAAAAAAGGAGTTGCTTGTTTAAGAAAGTCCATTATTCCATTTGAGGAGCAAAACAGCATTCTCATGGTAAGCAATAAAAAAGCACCATGACTTAGTAGATGCACAGTAAGAATTACAGCTGAGTCTTTCAAGTTGCAGAAGAAAATGTTCAAAAACTGTTGATTTTGATTATAATAACTCACAGAATTCCATCTACTGAGATGCAACCATAAAGTAGGATGTGTTATTAAAAAAAAAAAAAAAGAAAAAAAAAACCACAGAAAAACAATGTTCAAGTGGGTGATTTGCCGAAGTGAAGCAGAGGTAGGCTTGGCTCAAGAGAAAAAAAGGATTCCATCTCTTCTTGCACTTCTGCAATATCCTCCTGGATACTTAAAATTATATGACACATATATTCTGATCCTGAAAAATTAGATACTTTCTGGACAGGAAAAGCAGGCCTGAAGAGAGAAGATCAAAAATAATGTTACATGACTTTGTTTTCTGCCTTGCTGGAGGAAAAAGCCCCCATCAAACAGAGCATCTGTACAAACACTCTGCCCTGGGGCTACAGAAGGCAAGATCTCCCTTACCTCTCCCTTCACTTCAGTTTTCTAGCTTTATTCTGCCTTTTTTTCCCTCTTCTTCTTTTCTACCAGCTCAGCCTCCTGCTGACTAATGTAACAGCCTTTCCTCTATATTTTATTTCACAATCTCCTTCTGTGACTTCACAAGTGCAGCTACTACTGGTGTTTTCCTGAGTCAGCCAGTCCTGCTGAACGCCATGAGATGGAGCAAATGTTCCTCTATCACATCTCCCTCTCATCTTTGCACCATTTCATCCACTCCCTCACTTCCTGATGAGGGAAATGGTCCATCAGTACTTGCTGAAGACAGCAAACATCTCAGGAATGGCGGCAGTCTCTTTCTACAGAGGACAGAGATATGCTACAATTTATTTTAGCAAAGTGTACTTTGGGAGAAGGAAAACGTGCCCCAAATTCCTTGGCAATGACCAAACAGCAATAATAATAGATAATAAAGAGCAAACTGGGAAATGCAGGACTTAAAATGGCCCAGCACATAAAATCAAAGTCTGAGCAGCTCGAGGTCAATGAAGTCGGCAATGTAAGCATTGCAAGGAAAAAAAAAAAGACAAAAAAAAAAAAAGACAAAATCATGGCGTTTTAATTAAGACACTCCACTGATGAACAGACGTCTTGCTTGGCTTGGAACATGGCACCAGACTTCTGGAACAAAGATAGTGCTGCTCAATTAAACTGCTTTTCTATCTGATGGGGCTACTTGAGTAGTAAAAATTTATCAAATGGGACTGTCAGCAAAAAGTCTTCTTTACTGTAGCCCAGCTCTTCATAATTAGACTGATAAAAAGCCCTTTACTCATGGCTTGCTCAGAGCATGGGTTCTTTAGAGCAGAATTCATTCTTTAGAATCTTGTGATATCTATTGCCATGGGCCTCCAAAGTATTTCTGAGAATTCCAGCTAATATCCCTATTTTCCCCACATTCTAATTTGCTTACTTATTTTTTAATCCACACTTTTGCCCTAATAAAATCCATATTCTTCGATTCTTGCACATTTTCCAAATGCTGTTGTATCTTTTTGAAACTGCCACAACCTTTTAAAGGATAGTCGTACTGTGGCAATAACCAAAAAACAGGGCGAGTGAAATTGTTTGTTTGCTTTGAAGAGAAAAGGGATGGATAAACTCATCATTATTTAAAATGAAAGTACATCTTAGGAGGCACATGTAGATATTCTTCTGCTGCTGTTTTACACCTAAGAAGAAGAAAAGAGAGGGAAAGGCACAAAAACGGGGGGAAGGAGAAAAACACAATAACAAAGAGAAAGAGAAAGTTAAATGAAATAAATACCAAGAAGGTGACTGAAAGTGGAAGGAAAACATGTGAATTGCCAAACATCACTTGGAAAAGAAATACAATCCTCACTCACTTTTTTGCTACACTACCTTTGCTCAGTTCCTATTTTCATTTTCTGTGGAAAAAATCTCAAGCTTGTCTTGTTTTGGAAAATATGTCCTCACAACTTAATATTCCCACCTCAGTTGTTCATGGTGTTGACTTTAATTTTTTCCCCAGATCCTCTTGAGAATTGTCAGAAGATATGAGGCAACAGTATCAATCCCTTTATTAAGGTCATTTACCACCCCTCCTGATATTCATTTCCCCAGCTATTTTCTTAATAACCCTAATACTTTTATAATTTGCACTGGTACTTTGAAATTTATCCAAGAGTTAGCAGCCATCAAGATGTCCTCAAGCTAACCTGTTTGTACTTGGCCAAATTATAAGTTTCAGAAAATCATTATTTGTGTCCTTTGCTGCAAGAGCTTGCCAGAAGCATGCTGCTAAAACCTTTCAGATTCATCACAAGGATCATAATTTTCCACTGACTTGACTTGATTAGAATTTGTTTGTCAAAATACCTACTGGTGGACTAAACAAACTAGAAACAGGAACATATTTCTATGGCAAAAGCAGCGTCTCATGAGAGCCTGTGATATTCTAAGAATTGTATGGAACTGGAATTCCCACTTCAGGGGAAAAAAAAAGGGGAGATGAAGAGATCATTTTTGAACAAGTATCATATTTGTCATTAGGTAGAAATGACACAGGTTTTTAGGAAACCTCAAGCTACAATTCAATTATCAAGTATTTTCAGTCTCCATGAGGTATCTGGAGTATCCTCATAAAGAGCAAACACTGGAAAAATGAACAGGGATCTTGATATAACCCAAATTTAGACAAAACTGAGACTTTTGATATCAATACTGCCCATGGAAAAAAGTTATACTGGGAAAACTCCAATCAGCTGGGGTTATTCTCTTTTCAGAGAGCTTGGCCACGCTGCAGAACGAAGGGGAGATGGATCCTGAAGTCACGTTGGCTTCAGATGCTCCAGTGCCACAGGGAACTCAGAGCCACACACAGGAAAATTCTCCGAGCAGCTCCAGGAGTGAAGGGGCTCAGGGTGAGCGCCAAGGAAAGGCTGCACACCTTGACAAGTACCACGTGAAAAAAATTAGGCAAATTACTCAGATCAAAACTGAAGACAGGAGCCTGAAGCTCATCCACAAGGTTCTTGTGTTTTTCCTTTCCTGCTGACTATTCCTGTTTCCAACTACAGCCTTTCACCTCGTGTAATTAATGAAATAACGAGCCTAAAGAAGGAGCAGCATTCATTAGATAACACTGATTTATCTCAGAACATAAATCACTGATCAGCAGTTATAATCAAAGGCTTAAATAATTTTAATTAAAAGGCAAGTTATGTTGAGGCCATTGCCTATCATTTAACCCGGAACCTGAAACTCACCCTTTATCTTCAGCCATTCACTTCAGAGTTTTCTAGGTTTGATTTTTGGGGGTCCTCCCTGCTCCCCTCCCCCCATTACCTCTATATTTTTCACAACCAAATCTTTGTGTCGAAACTTTGGTAGTGCAGAAGAGTGAACTAAACAACCTCCTGAGATCTTTCTAGCTTATATTTTATAATGATTGAAATAATTAATGTCATTTGTTTAACATGATCATGCTAAAAACAATGGCACTGGTTTGAATTTATAAAAGTAGAACTATTTGATTATTGGAAATTAAAGATTTTTGGGTTTTTTTCTGTTTAGTGTATATTTTCAGCTTAACTAGGCAGCTTGCAAAAGAAAAATATTAAATGCAATTGTTGACACTGTAAAACAGAGGAGAGAACAGAGAAAACTGCCATTAAACTACTAACCTCATCTAAAATATAAAACAGACAGACAACATTATTATTTTAGGTCAAAGGCAAAGACCTGATGTACAAAATACAGCATTAAAAGTGAAAATAGGACATTATAGATTTGCATTAGTTTACCTAAGGAGGAAGCTATACCAGCTTAATCGGTGAATCCTTTTTGCTAGGAAAAGAATGCAAAACACAACAAAACCTCCCTAAAAAAGCCAACAGCAAATTTCTGTTTGGCACAGACATGGAGAAGAAATAGATGATTTATACACCAGAAAACCGAATCAGTGCAAGGAGTTTTCACAGAGCAAGTTAAGCTTTACAAATTCCTGTTTAGTCAATTCTTTCTCCTGAAATGTGCAATTTCTCAGCACCACATCCTTTTTCATGCCCTTCCTCCCACATAATAAATCAGGAATATTTTCTGGTATTTTCCAAGGACAACAGATGCAATATTTACACTGCTTTTTAATAATGCTGGAAAGTACTTTAAGCAGTAAATATTCAGCTTTGCTGCCAAATATTTAATTTACCTGTTATACATATATATATATATATTTCTGTACCTTATTATATATATATTTAAAGAAGCTACCTATTCCCTCACATACACACACAAATATTTTGATATATGTTTAAATATTTATTGAAAGCTAACCCAATTTTGCAATGTTTCTCATATAACAAAATACAGACACTTATGAAAATGCTATTATTTTATTAATATTTATTAAAGGATCTTAAATTTTGGCAAATGATCATCAACTGTGTAAATCCTATGGATGGGAAAGCTTTTCATACTGTCCCTCAACCAGTTTGATCTTGGCTGCAAATTTTCACGGACTGTCACCCCTCACTGCAGTTGATTATGCAAAATGAAACAAAATTACACGTTTCAAATGATGCTTTTCAGATGCAGCTCCGAGTCAGTTCTCGCCATAACTAAGATAGGTCAGTTGTGAAATCTATGAGCCCCATTAGCCTGTAAAAACTGTTATTTTTTTCCCAGCAACTGGAGAATTTTTTTAATCTTTTTTTTTCCGCCCTCTAAACTGAAGCTACTGATCTTTTAAATTCTGGAATGTTTGAAGAGTTTGAATTCCATGGATGTAACAGTTCCTAACAATTCACAAAGTGCTGGACAACTGTGATTCAGGAACATGGAAGGATCTTATGGATAAGGATTTTTCCTTAAGATAAAGGACAACATAACTTCGTGACAAAGCTCGATTAGGTGACACATGAATACATAAGGCTGCTCTGAGAAGGTTTAGCACTAGATTTTGTAAGGTGGGTTAAGAGTCTCTAGTGATTACAGTAAAGATTCTTATGTTGCAAAACCTGGAAGATTCTTGGGGGTAAAAAGGTACAAAACAGGGGAAAAGAAAGAATTTCTATGATATCTGTGTGTCCAGGGAAGGGAACGGAGCTGGGAAGGGGCTGGAGCCCCAGGAGGAGCTGAGGGAGCTGGGAAAGGGCTCAGCCTGGAGAAGAGGGGGCTCAGGGGGGACCTTGTGGCTCTGCACAGCTCCTGACAGGAGGGGACAGCCGGGGGGGTCGGGCTCTGCTCCCAGGGAACAGGGACAGGAGGAGAGGGAACGGCTCAGGCTGGGCATGGGGAGGCTCAGGGTGGATTTTGGGGAAAAAATCTTCACCCCAAGGGTGTCCAGCCCTGGCACAGCTGCCCGGGGCACTGGTGGAGCCCCCATCCCTGGAGGGATTTAACAGCCCTGTGGATGTGGCACTTGGGGACACGGTCACTGGTGGCCTGGGCAGTGCTGGGGGAAAAACTGGACTCGATTTTAAAGGTCTTTTCCAACCTTAATGACTCTGTGGTTCTAAGTATCAAACCATTAATAAACGCTGTGATGACCAAAACAAACGGCAACCATTAAGACGACTACAAATTTCTCTTTTATTTTCTTTCTGTTTTAAAAGCACCTTGTCATTTTTAATACCAAAGTGCCTTTGTAAAGTATTTCCTAGGACATTCTGCTCATTGCAGTAGTTGCCCTTCAGCTGCAGTTTCAGGAGAAGTGCAGGAATTAAGCACAAGGGGTATTTGCTTAAAGGAAAGATGAAGTATTCTTGGCAAAAAGAGGGGGTGCTAAAAGCTGATTCTTACTTGCTTTCCCTAAAAGAAAAGTACAAAATGGTAATTCTGCAAAGCATCAGTTTGAATGTGACCCCGTGAATGAGAAAGTCATTGAAAGTAGGGTTTTTTTTTCTTAAATAGTGCTACAGATTTTTATTCGTTTCAACCTAAAGTTGTGAGGGTAAATAGAAACCCATTTGGGGTTGGAAAAGANGAAAGTCATTGAAAGTAGGGTTTTTTTTCTTAAATAGTGCTACAGATTTTTTATCTGTTTCAACCTAAAGTTGTGAGGGTAATAGAAATCCCATTTGGGTTGAAAAGTTATTGGAAGCAGTGTGTTTTAATGGACAAGGCATTAGACATGGTAAAATAACTTGGGATATATTACTGTAGACTTCTGTGACTTTGAGAGAAATAGCAGACACTACTTATTTTCCCTATCTGCAAAATTCAAAAGTGGTATTTTTTTATCCTTTGTCATGTATTTTGACATCTCTAGATAAAAGGCGTAAAGGCAGATAAGTAATATTAAATTCTTTATTTGTGATGAATGCAATTATCTTCATCCATATACTTTTTATGGCCTTTTTTTAAAAATTGAGTAGTTACAAGGAGTTTCAAAATCCAACTTTGTATTATGCTAAGTGATATTATTTTAGAAAGAGAAAGTATAAAAGATCATTACACTTGACAGATCCAAAGGATAATTCATCCCAGCACAAATAGGTGTCTTAAATAATTTATGACTTTTTTTTTTCCTTTGTGTATCTCTCCATTGACTGACTACAGAAGGATGATTATCTCACATTATGTGCAAAACTTTTCCACAGCTGCAAGAACCCTATAAACACAGAAAAAGTGGATTTGGGATGTACTCTCACAGCTTTGGGGTTGTGAACTACAGAACTGCAGTGTTTGCAATCTGGAAGCTAAACACATTAAAAACCAGAAGTGTGAATCCTATTTACATGTCCACAGTCATTGATGTGATGATAGGGACAGGTGAATTTTGGTGCTACAAAATCATATTTTTAATTGGAGTAGTATAAAAGCACACTAGATTACAAGGTAGAGTCTTGACCTGTGTATTTTAAGAGTTTATTGCCAACATATTATTTTGGAGATGGGTTGCTCCCCTTAGTTGTCTGGTGGATTTAGTGATCGCTGAACCACCGCTCACGGGATTTCTGTGGAATCACTGTGACAGTCACTTTATTATCAGGAAACAGAAGTCAGCTTGATGTAATTATTTGTGAGTCCACCTTACACTGTCTTAAAAATTCCCATTGTTTTTTAATTAAATTTTAAAAGTTCAACAGAAACACATATTTCATTTTTCTCCCCTTACATACAGTGTTAGGAGTTCCCTCCAGCACTTCCCAGTGCCTAAAGGTGCTCCAAGAGAGCTGGAGAGGGACAGGACAAGGGGGAATGGCCTCAAATTGACAGAGGGCAGGGTTAGATGGGAGATTGGGAAGGAATTCTTCCCTGGGAGGGTGGGCAGGCCCTGGCACAGGGTGCCCAGAGAAGCTGTGGCTGCCCCTGGATCCCTGGAAGTGCCCAAGGCCAGGTTGGATGGGGCTTGGAGCAGCCTGGGACAGTGGAAGGTGTCCCTGCCCATGGCAGGAGGTGGGACTGGACGGGCTTCAAGGTCTCTTCCAACCCAAACCCTTCTGATTCTGTGACTTCTCTTTGACGCTTTAAAAATCTTAAAGAATCCAGCGGCATTTAGGTCAGTGCTTGTATGAAGTTCCTCTTCTTAATCCCAAATCACATCAGAAAAACAAAAAAAAATAGCGAAGAATGTTCAAGTGAACGATCTGGATGTAAAACCTACCCACTAATATATGCATATAGGCTCTTTTATAAATAAACCACACTTTTCCACTCCTTTACAAATATACATAATTGCCCATGCTTAGAGTTATCTCCCCTCTCAAACTGAAAAGCTGATATAAATAGTTTTCTCCATACAGTTCAGCTACTCAAAATAAGAAAGACATTTTAATATTGCAAAAGTAGCTAAAGCCAATATTTGTTCTGCAGCAAGAGCGTGTGTTGTTTTCTTCCCTACAATATTTTGAGCTGTTATAGAGACATTGCTATATTAAACCTAATGGATTTCAAATTAATTCAGCATTTATATTCTGATCATATTTTCTATCATATATCTGAAAGGATGCATTCAGCTGATAATAACAGGCTACAGGAAACAATACTGATTATTTGGAATTAAAATGGCTAAGTTGAAGCTATTTTATGCTGGAAGGAGCCTGTTCGTGCCTTAATTTGCCAGGTGCAGCCAAGACATTGATGCAAGGACCAAGGAGGTGACAAGTCAAGGTTAAGTTTAGCAGGACTGGGTGTTTGGTGATGGTCCTGCCTTCCTCATCCCTTCCCTTATCAGCAGAGCATCCAGAAAAGCGCTGAAAATGTTTTTCTCCTGTTTTTAATTATACCAATCCCAAGAGAGTAGCAGGAAATAGCCCCATCTCAGAGCTGTGGGGTAACTCAGCCTCACAGGCAGAGACAATCGATAAATTGTAAGGGGACACAACCACACAGAGCAGGGCTAAATGGTGAAATCCCAGAGGAAATGTAATAAATGCCATAATCCCAGCATTGCAGGGATCTCCTCATGTGCATGTAACGCAGTGATGTGCAATATTCATGAATTGGCAATGTGAGCTTGTGGCCCAGAACCCCCCCTGCCCCGGGCTGATCCCACAGTGTGGCAGCAGGGCAGGGGGGATTCTGCCCCTCTCAGGTGAGACCCCACCTGCAGAGCTGCCCCAGCCCTGGGGAACAACAGCAGAACAGTCTGGAGCTGATGGAGCCAGTCCAGAGGAGAGCACGGAGCTGCTCCAGGGCTGGAGCCCCTCTGCTCTGGAGCCAGGCTGGGAGCGCTGGGAATGCTCCCCTGGAGAAGGGAAGGCTCCAGGGAGAGCTCAGAGCCCCTGGCAGGGCCTGAAGGGGCTCCAGGAGAGCTGGAGAGGGACTGGGGACAAAGAACGTGGAGGGACAGGACAAGGGGGAATGGTTTCAAACTGCCAGAGGGCAGGGTTAGGTGGGATATTGGGACGAAATCCTTCCCTGGGAGGGTGGGGAGGAATTAGCAGAAGTTGCCCAGATCCAAGCTGCCCCTGGATCCCTGGAAGTGCCCAAGGCCAGGTTGGACAGGGCTCGGAGCCACCTGGGATAGTGGAAGGTGTCCCTGCCCATGGCAGGGGTGGAACAAAATGAGCTTTAAGACCCCTTTTAACCCAAACCATTCTGAGTCTCCACACATGCAGAAATAACGTTTCCCTACTATTTCAGGTGTGGTCTCACAAGGCTGAGTTTGCTGCAACAACCACCCTCACCCCTTGGCTGCTCCCCTGCAGACACAGCTGGAGATTCCTGGCTGCAAGAGCAGCACTGGTGTTGCATCTTTCCTTGGGCCTGGCAGCACTTAATGCATCAGCAAACATTAGTGCTGCTGCCAGCACCACTCAAATAAAGGAAACTGATGAGTCCTTGTTCTTCTTCTTCATCACCAAAATCCACAGAAAGGTGATGGGTATTGAGACACATTTGTTAGGGACTGAAGGATTTTGATTTTCATAAGGAAAGGCAGATGTAGCTGCACTACTCATTGTATTTATAATATCACCCAAAACATGTAACAATGACAATTTCCAAGGGAAAATGGTCCCTGCATCAGGATCCTCCTGTGGACTAACACAGCAATCAGCAATTGGCACGATCTCATTTTCAAGTCAGAAGGAGGTTTTAACATCACTTGCCCTGGCAACCATTATCTGTCCATTAGATAGGAATGACAGAAAAGCTGAATCACAGGACTATCAAACCCAGTCAGTGCTACTAAAAAGTCAGAACTTTGCACTTTTATAGCTTTTTCTTGTATTTTAATTGCCCAGCAGTCCACATCATCTGCCTCTGACCAATTATCTGTACTTGGTTGCAACACTGCCTATTTTTATATTTGTAATATACTGCTGGATATTTTTCAACATGCACAAAAGCTATCTGCATAAATCAAAATACTAATAACAAAAAATATTAAATTTATTATGATAAAACAATTTAAAACTACGCTTTATACGCCTGTCTTGGAAATTACCGTGGCTTTCTTATTCTCCCTATAGAATGTATTTTCACGTTTTTTTTCCATAAGTAAAAAACAGGATTAAAAAGTTTCCACTTCAGAAATTGTTATGTCCTCCTATTGCTTCTGGGTTTGTCTCCACAACAAAAGATTTGCAGTCTTCTACAGTGATGAAGGTCGTGGATGGTTTTATCATGCAGCCAAGCAAATAACCAGAATTTGGCCAAGCAGCCAAAAGTCATTTTTCAAGGTCTGCAGCTGCCTGCCACAGAGAGGTGATGGAGCCTGGAGACTTCATTTTAATTAGTCTCTCTTTTCCCTCATCTCCCCTTGATTCAAAGTGGGTAAAAAACTGACCTCATCCATGACTGTTGCTTTAAACTTTTAGTAATAATTCACCTGAAGGAGGGATTAAATGTCTCTAATCTTCCTAAATGTGAACCAGATACTTTGTACTCAGCTAAGAAAAAAGAAAAACAAAACAAATTACAACAACAAAAAAACCCACAACCAAACAAAAAAACCCAAACAACACAAAACAACATCCCCCCCCAAAAAAACCACACCAAAATATAAATCACATTAAACTTTTTAAGGGTGTTCTTGCTCCATGAGAGAAATCTCCTCTTACCCAGTAAAAGATCACACAGACATGCCTATAAATAAATATCTGTGTGAAAGTCAGTAATAATACAGTATTTTATATTGAAACCTACATCTGGTCTAGAAAATGACCTCCCTCAGCTCATTTCAATCATCAGATTATGATCCTTAACACACCTGCTTTACTTTACGATGAATAATGTTTACAACTTCCCTCCAGACTCATCTAAGAACGGCAAACAGCCCTCAGTGCCCAGGACTGGCCTTTCTCCAGGTGTGAGCAATGATCCTTTACCAGAATGACACTTTTCTAGGTCAAAATAAAACAAAGTAATGAGGAATTCAGCCCTGTGCTAACCGAGTGAAACTCCTCAAACTGTTCCCAGCTCCTCCCCAGCAGCCAACAAGGGCTGACTTTCAATTACTGCCCACAACTGGAACTGAATCAAGACAAGCATCTTCAAGCAACAACAAAAATGTCCACCTAGTTAGACTTAAAAAGAATTACTTTTCCAATGAGTAATACAGCCTAAAACTCATGGATGGATTTTAGCTGAGGAACTTAGAAGTAATTTTTTTTTTCTTTCTAAACCTGTGACTTTGTCCCATCCTGCTGGGCAAGATGCCATCCCCTTCCTGGAAACTCCAGCTTGGGAACAGCGCTGATTTCCCAGCCATGGATCTGTCCTTCACTCCTGGGACAAAGGTAAAGCTCCTCACTGCAGGGGATGGGTTTTTGTTGCTCAGCTTCAAACTACAGGGGAAAGAAATAACCACAGAAAATGACACAAATGCCTATGTTCAATAAAAACACAGAGATGGCTAAATAATATTTAAAGATAGGGATAAACACAGGCAGAAATAAAACTATAGATTCAGGAAGAGGAGGAAGTAGATCCAGAGAGCAGTGTCAAGGAAATTAAACATTAATAATGCAATGCCTGTCTTACAGACAAAAGTATTTTTACTCTGAAAAAGATTAGAGGAAGGATAAATAGTTCATAGCAGCTGTTTGACATGTCACTAAATATGCATTACTGCAAGATACTTCACTACAGTGGCACTGAAATGGAAGAAGAAGCTGATAATCATGAGACCAGGAAAATTTAGGCATTTTTAACAGCTGGACCTTTTAAAAATAATTGATATTTCAAATCTGATGTTATGAGTCTAATTTACACTAAAAAAGTAAGTATTCATGGGGACATTAGTTGCAAAATTCTCATATATAACAGATCTGTAAAGAAATATCATTTGGGAAAAAAAAAAAAAAAAGCAAAGCCAACAAGCCCACCTGATTTTTAATAAGGAGTAACAATTGCCAAAGGTAGAAGAAACTGGTTGGAAAAAAAATATGCTTATGCCATGCATTAGTGTAGAAAATAGTTTACAAATCTGAGAAAAAAGAATCTGAATCTGGATAGAGCAAATCACAGCCACTGGAACAAGGCCCTGACATCTCCCAGAAGCTCCTTCACCTTCCATCATTTGGATTTTTTTTTTTATTTTTTTTTTTTCAAAAAACCACTTTACTGGAAAAAAATAGAAATGAGGAGATGATTCCTGCTGACTTCAGGTGTAATCCAGGCTGTGAATCTGCTGGAGCTGCAGCTCTCACTGTCCTCTGGGCTGGTTTTCTGTGCCAACCTTTCTCCCTGCATCCACGATTTCGATGGCATAGATGTGCATCAGACAGAACTGCTGTTCTTCCAGTTCCCTTTGGCACACAAACCCCTCGTGCCAACCCCAAAAACAGAGCCCAGACTGACTCTGCTGGACTAAATACCTTATTCTACCTGGCTATCTAGCATTTACATTATGTTGGCATTTTAGCCACTGGTGAATGGGAGTAAAGGACTAAACTCCTGTCTCAGTTTTCCCTTGAAGTTGTTTAAATTATGATGAGGCTGTTTTTCAAACCACACACTTTCCTGTGTGTCTTAGACATCATAATATAATCTCATTCAAAAAGAGATTATTCTTGTTGTTTTTCTTAATCTGGACTCCTAAATGAAGTCCTCCTGCAGTTAACTCTATTTTAAATTATTTTTCTAATGCACCATAAGATCCATCTATGTGAGAACACTGTTTCAATTTAACCATTCACAAATTGATTTAGTTGAGTGCAACCTTGCTTTATTTCAATTTATCTTGTTACAGTTCCAGCTAATGGGGAATTGACTGAAGTTCTGGCTCAGCTGCACAGAAGCAAACAGCTGCAGAGATTTAAGATGCTCCTGCTCTCCAGCTGCTCATTCTGTCCCTCTGCCAGTTATCACAGTCCCTGGAAATTTGGCAAAAGTGAGTCCATCCTCCAGCCCTGGCCGCTGTAGCTGACATTTGTCCTGATGCAAAGACATCTTCACACATTTTCTCTGTTGAATCTACTAAAGATGCAATAACCTTGAGAGAAGGGGCATAACAGAGCATGGATCCTGTCACATTTGAAGGTGATTTTCCTCTGCTCACCTCCTGCTGAACAGCACTGGTCACACCCCACGTGGAGAGGGCCTTACTGAAACTGTCCTTTCACTGACACGAGAAAAATACCCCACACTGCAATGTCCCAAAGGTTTTCATGTATTTTGCATAATTAATGGATTTATCTGCATGCATTGGTCTGTTTGAATTCCTTGTTGTCATGGAAATTTCATGGATTTTGAAGAACCTTGTCGGTCCCTTCCAGCTCAGGATGTTCTGTGATTCTGTGACCTGCCAGGTTTGCTTCACAGAATCATGCATAGATTTATAGCAGGGTTGGAAATGATCTAAAAAACCATCCTGCCTTGGGCAGGGACACCTTCCACAGTCCCAGGGTGCTCCAAGCCCCATCCAGCCTGGCCTTGGACACTTCCAGGGATCCAGGGGCAGCCACAGCTTCTCTGGGCACCCTGTGCCAGGGCCTCCCCACCCTCACAGGGAAGAATTCCTTCCCAAGATCCCATCTAACTCTGACCTCTGGCAGTTTGAAACCATTCCCTGTGTCCTGTCCCTCCACATTCTTTGTCCCCAGTCCCTCTCCAGCTCTCCTGGATGCCCTTCAGGCCCTGCCAGGGGCTCTGAGCTCTCCCTGGAGCCTTCCCTTCTCCAGGGGAACATTCCCAGCTCTCCCAGCCTGGCTCCAGAGCAGAGGGGCTCCAGCCCTGGAGCAGCTCCATGGCTTCCTCTGGACTGGCTCCAGCAGCTCCAAATCCTTCTGATGCTGGACCCAGAGCTGGAGGAAGCTCTGCAGGTGAGGTCTCACCTGAGAGGGGCAGAGGGGCTCTTGTCAAAGTAACAGTAGTTAAACATTTAACAAAGCATCATTAAATGATTTCCATTTCAATTTTCCAAACAGGATTTGTCTTGAGCTCTCCTGGGATGGGAGGGCACAGCCATGGAGCTCCTCCATCCCTGAGTAGACACCTTTCAGAACAGACCTTTAAAACAGAGCAAAGGAAGAGGCTTTCTACCTGCATCACCTGCCAAGTTCAGGACTAGTTTGTATTTCTGTGTCCTTCCTTGTTTCCTTGCTCAAGATGCCCCGAACACACTGACAGGGGGATTTGTTTTAGAATTTTCCGCCTGCCCTTCACAAATTTTCATGTTTGGTGGAGTATTTTTATCAAATGCATGTGTTCTTTCCCAAGTTGCCACTTTGCTGTCAGATCTCCCAAAAGACTATTCATGGCACAGTACAGGTGATAGCTCATGCATGCCAAGCATGTTCTCCACAATCATCCTCCCACCAACATTTCGGGGCTCGTGATGTCGTAGCAACTACCTCAACTTCCACCCAGCCAGATCTGCCTGGGAGCCCATCTGTCACAACTCCATCTAAAATTATATGAGTGGCTCTTTAGAGAAAACAACACTGAATGTGAGAGGTTGTATCATTTAGCAATCGCATTTTTTAATAGGTATGTCAACAGTTTGGCCAAAGTCATAGGGAAAGCGGAAAAGAATTTGTAAAATGCCTGAATATTTCATCTTGATTCTCACAATAGGTAACTCCTGTGAAAGGCACCCCACCATCATGGTTAAACATGCTGCTAACCACTCCCTACCAAAACCTCCTGATACTACAGCAGAATTCAGGTTTTATTTGATTCTATTTCCCTGTATTTATCTTTTTCCCTTAGAACTCAAAGGTTACTTCATACACTACAAAACACCTTCAAGTAATTATAGGCATCTAACTGCACTGGGGCCCCAGCATCCCTTCACACTGGAGTCTTGAAAACACTCGCTCTCTGAGGGCTGTTATTCTTTAGGTTTTGCAAAATTATTTATTGCCTGGAGTTTTTCTTAACTGATTAGCTGACAAAACTGTATTGTGCAGGAAAAAAAACAAACTACTTCTGTTTTCACCTATTTGCTTTTAAAATAAAATACATTAAGCTTTAATAAAGCTGTTTATTACTGCAATTCAACACTTAAAAGTGCAAAAGCTAAACCAGAAGTGCTTCAGAAGAATCTCAACACCTCTAATGTTTCATATTCTCACATGCAGAATTGCTTATGTTAATTGCAGAACGTAGGGGATGGGGTTAGTTTTTTTAGTGTTCCTTTTTTTTTTATAAGGGTTGGGGTTTTTTTTTTAAAGAAAGATATTTAAGACAGCAGCATTTTGTGATGCTAAGAGGAATAAATGCTGATCTTATATATCCCCACTTCAGGAATAAATAGTGCTATTGGCAAGGATTTTTTTCTGGCCTTTCTCTCATTGCATGGTTTATTAACTGATGTAAAATTAACCCCTCCAGTACTTTCCTGATGACATTAAACTAAGAGTCACAGGAAACTTGGTTTTCTTGCTTTTATCCACCTTCTAGACAAGAAAGACTTCTGGTAGCTAAAATACCTGATGGAAAGCTCTTCACTTACCTTATGCTGTGGCACCTCAGCATAAGGTAAAATATCACATTCTGCATTTCTGCACGGAATAAAAACCCAGCACAACATCAGAGCTGGGGGGGAACAAAGCTAGAACATCCAGACAGTGAAATACACTGAGACACAAAGGTGCAGATCGTTTGCTTGGGTGCATAAATCCTGTTTCTTAAACCACCTGACTCATACCCAACAAAGAACCCTTTGGTAAGGTCCATCTGCATAATCCCAAATTGGACGGATGGGAGAGTGGAGGAGAAAAAAGCCAAATAAACTTTTTACAGTGTAAGAGCAACCAGTGTTATTCTTGCATTAAATCACAATGGCCCTCTTATTATAATGTGTGAATTATTTAACAACACAGGTAAAAATGGGAAAATGTTACAGGTATTATGTAGTGCAGGTGTCTGAATATATTTGTATCTATATGTATGTATCTATAAATGTCTACGTCTGTATATATCTATCTATATACATATTTATAAAAATAGATAGATATTTTTACATGTCTATATATACATAGTTATATATATATATAGATATGTAAAAAAGGGTGAAATCATGCTGAAAACTCAGGTTTCCAAACAATGTTTCACCATACATTCCTCCTGTAATGTCAAAAAAAATATATAAACGGAACCCCTCCAGAAATGTTAAGAATAATTTGAGTTTAATATCACCAAAAGATGGAAAAATTATCTGATTTCTTCACCACATCCATGCCTACAGACTCACCCTCCAAGAACATTGTTCCACCCCTCCCTTAGCCCATGTCCCCCTTTTCCTGGTGCTTTTCCCCACTTTTAGGAATCAGAGCTGTGCATGGATTGCCAGCACTCTCAGAGAGGGAGGGAGGCTGCCCACGCCTTTCCACCACAACAGCCTAAATGGGCTCCCAGGTAAAATGAAAATGGGAACTGTTTATGAACAACATCACAGCACACCACAGAGAAAAGTGAGTTCTGTTAAGCTTTCTCTAAAACAGAGGAGTGCATTGAAAATTTAACATGAAAGGCAATTTCCCAAGAAAACTAAAACAATTCCATGAGTGGCTGGAGGGAGGGAAAAGTCCATTTAGTGGATTAAAAGACTGACAAATACTTCTTAGGAGTCTGAAGATGGACAGCAGGAGATAAATGCTCAGCGCTGTTCACAGGAGTCAGTTATTTCCAAACCAGTAAATATGACAATAAGGTATTAGGTTAGAGACTTTATTTGCCTTGTAACTACTGTAGGTGGTTTTATAAAAACTTTTCCTGCAGCACAAAGGTATCCAGATATTGAAGGCCAAACCTCGCCCCAGTTCCCTTTATGTCCCGATCTGCCATCACTGAGTTTCTTCCCACTTCAACTGGATGTGGAGGAGAGGGGGAAAGAAATCACAAAGAAGGGGGATGGTCTCTTTAGCATCTCTCCACAACTCATCTTCCCACCTGCACTCCTGAACTTTTCCCTGGAGCAGTGAAAACTTATTTCATTCCAGAGTTAAGAAATCTTTTCATCCTTTTGTCAAAGGAGGCAGAATCTGATCTGCAAAGCACTTAATTATGGCATTTAATAATGTGGTTTTCCTGAATACAGGGAGAAAACAGATTGGACACCGATAATTTTTTAACCTTGATTATGAAGGGAAAAATACAAATGCAATTAAAATGATAAATTCTGATTGAGGGGGAAATAAGCATTACAAATCATGTCTTCCAATGTTTTGGTGCAGCATTTCAGCCATCTGCAAACTACCTCATAGCCTCGCACTAATCTGACTTTCTAACTCACTGCAGGTTGACATCTATTGACGTCAGACTTTAAAAATGCTTCAATCAAGATCTCTATAATCCTCATAACTAAAATGTCTTTGTTCTGTTTTATGATCAAACACTTCTGCAAACAGAGCCACCAGTCCCAGCAAGCACTCGGGATGCTCAGAGGTGAGTTAAGGCACAATAAAAAGCTCCGTAATCTACCAAATCTCCTCAGAGAACACGTTTGTTTATCGCTGTGCCTGCAGACTCTTACACGGCAAATGTACTGGCAACCATTTCTAGCAGACATGAATATCATTTGAAAAGTTTAAAGATGTACAGAAAAAGCAATCAACAGCCTCCATAAGAAATCTCAGGAAAAAAAGTGAAATGATTTGGTAAACATGAATGATTGATAAGTTCTTCAGTGGGGAAAAAAAGGTGGAAATCAAGAAGCAATGACCTTTTGTACCCATCCTTCAAGTAGCAGGTTTTAGAAACTTTTGTATTGCCCATAAAATTAGCTAGAAGATAAATCTCACTATGGTGATTTGCTCTTTTTAAGTCCAGAGCCACTGTTCTGAATTCTCACTGTATAATTACTTCAATATAGATAAAGCATGAGTCATCTGTTCTACTCTAACCTTTGCATTTAAATTTGAATTTTATTCCTGCTTATCTTTTTTCCTAAATTGATATTACTGTCTACTATGTTTATTAAAAACAACTTAAAGCCACAGTGCATGTCAAACTCTGCACTGAGGCACCATTTGTTGTGTTATTTTAATTAACATGTCTCAGGGAGATTACAATTCTAATCATTTCTATTAAACTATGTCAAAGTTTTCTTACTCTTCTATGGCAGATTTTGTTTCCTGTTTCAAATTGTGCCTTAATACCCAGGAGGCTTTTAGTAAATGCTCTGCACAGCCAGGTATGAAACTCAGAGCACTGCCTTGTTTTCCTGATAACAGCAGAACCACGGTTGATTTGCAGGTTCCCAAATTTGCCCCCTCTGGATCTCCTCCTCCTTTTCAATCCTCAGGGAGACAAAATTTCTAAAACCTCAGAAACACGTTTCTAGGATGAGATCAGTCAGAATCCCCTTCGCTCATGATTAAGCAGGTCCTGGGGCAGCACTGTAACTAAGGGAAAGGAGAAAGCAAGCCCAGCCCACCCACACTGCACTGAGAAGAGTTTGAGGTGAAATCCCTGGTTTGCCCATCACTCACCACAACCCTCCTAAGGCACCTGGGGCAGCCAGCTGGACCTCAAGGTGCCTCCATGGCTGCAGGGGGAGCTGCTGCATGAAGAACAGGTTTAGTTCACACCTGGTCTGAATTTCTTACAAGGTTTGGCCCAGATATCCAACAGTGGCTCTAAGTCATGAAGCAGGAAGGAAAATCTCCCCTTCTTAGACTTAAAGGGGTTGTAATTACCTTTTAAGATTCCCTTTTTAACCCTTTTCCTCCCTTTCTGGTGACCCAAACACGAGATCTATATTTGCTCAGCCATTATGGAACTGCAGAGTGACACTTTCTGCTAATCTGAATAAAGAAAAGGGCAGCACTTATTCAGCATTTTGAATGGGACTCCGTTCCTCTTTAAGGACTCTTTTCCATGACTGACGGAGATGAGCTGACTGGAAGGCTCAGTGCCCATCGGAGCTGCCAGGGTGCCCTGCAGGGAGCTGGCTCTGGAGAAGGTTTTGCAGATCCCTTGCAGAGGGAGCAGACAAAGACATGTCAGTCTCAAAGACTCTCACACACCACACTGAGACACTACAAGAATACCTTTTTTTTTTTTTATGTCCCTTTTCTTAATTAAAGGATGAATGGTCCATTTACTACCATCAAGATACTTTCACAGTCTGAAAGACTATGAGAGTCTTTCAGCTCTTAGTTTTGGGACAGCAGGATGTACTGACATCTACAACTTCAGTACTGCCAATTAAATTCAACACTGCTGTCTACCTGTTCCTTTGGAAATCCAAACAAAATTAATTGAATCTGGATTGCCTTCTTTCTCTACCTCATATAAAAAAAAATATTTAAGATAAAGGTTTAGTACTACAGTCAGTCTTACGATGTATCATGTAAGTGATCTGCCACTATGGAAGAGCAGACCTTTCTCTGGAGATTTTAATTTGGGTCTTTATTATACATAAAGATCAGGATCTCTGAATGGAAGAGACTGAAGTCATATGAAAAAAAACCCATGAAGTCTTTACATAAAGCTCACATGCTTTGCCTCTGCTTTTGTTGTGCAATGCAAGATTACCAAAAAAAAGTCAATTATTACGACTCTATCTGTATCCTTCAAATATGTTTAACAAACTCCTTTAATTCTACTCATCTCATCATTTTATTCTCACTTAAAGTCATGGTGTATTTCTACCATCTTAATTAGTTCTCACAAATCTTTGCTCAAGTCCTACAACCTTTTTTCTATTGTTTGTTGAATTTTCTTACATATGTTGATCCAAATTACCCAAGTCCTACGATTATTATCAGGACTTCAGATGAGCTTTCACAATTATCTCGTGATGCCATGACTCTGCATAGCTCTATATACCACAGTGGGAATAACCTGCAGAAATCAGAAGAGAACTCCCTGAGGTTCACCTGAGGAGGATGTCACTTTATTTTGCAGTTTCTAACACACTCATGGGGTTTTTTTCCACTCATTTTCTCTAAACTGCTTCTTGTTTTTCTTGACATTTGAATGAGTTTTGTCCCTTTCTCCCTTCTGGTGAAAAAAAAAAAAGTGGTTTGGATTTTAGAGTGCCATGTTCAAAATGCCTATTTTGAATTTAGAGTTCCTCCACTCAGGAAGGAGGAGTTGCAGGAACTCTTTTAGCCCAAAAACTTACAAGTAAACACATAAAAAATCAGCTCAAATCCACCAGCTTTTCTTCAGCTGATGTTCCTTTAACATCCACATTTGTTCACACACCACTCCATGAGCAAGGTATTTTCAAGCACTTCTCAAACTTGGGAGCCCGTTTCCCAAGGCCAAGGCTGTGTTTCACCCCCTCTACTTAAACCCCCCAGCACCAATGGGAAAAAAAGAGAAAAAAGGGGTTTCTCCATGGTTCCACATCCCATGGATCGGTGCTGGTCCTGTTAGGAACTGCAGCCTCGCTGGCTCAGTGTGCAGAGTGAGAGTCATTGCTGAGCCCAAGGATTTCCCACCCCCAGCTGCTGAGGTTTCCTACAAACACACGGAACAGCCTGTTCTCAATTTTCTGCGCTGCAGAGCTGAAGTGGCACCAAACTGCGGTGGAGGAAGGGTTTCCTCTCCCCTCACAGCCTGCCACAGCCCTAAGGAGACCGTGGCCAAAGTCTCGGATGTGCTGAAGGCAGTCGATGCTGGGAGGATTGCAGAGTCCCTGGAATCATGGAAGAGGAAGATTTTGGGTCAGCTGAGGGACACATCCTTCCCATCCTTGTTTGCTCAAGTCCCGCCGGACTGAAGGAGCCAAGCAGAAAGCACAACAAGCACAAAATCAGAAAAATGGTTTTATTGTCTGAGATTCGCCACGCAACCTGGCCTCGCTTTTCTCTCCCTGGCACAGGAGGGCACTCGAGCAAGAGGAAAAGGAAGCAGATAAATGTGCTCTGAGATCTGTCCTCCCAGGAACTGGGTCATACAAATCTCGTTTGAGAGTTCCTAACAGCCCCTCCCGACCTTGTGGGGGAGTATTTCACAGGTGGAGAGCTCTCCTCTCCCTGAACTGGAGTCTGGATTTAGAAACACACCCTAACTCCTACCTCACCGTCGGAACTCCTGAGCACAACTTGGCCAAAAGCCGGTAGAGTGAAGGAGTATTTAAAGCATTTCATGGAATTGTGACAGCTTTCCCAGAATACCCTCTTCACTAACTGGGGAGAGACAGAATTAGTTTTTTCTAAGAACTGAACTGTCCCAATTTTAGCCCAGATTTTGCTAAAACACAGTGTAAGGAAAGAGCTCACATTTGACCAACAACTAAATCTTGCATTTCAGAAGAGGTTAAGGTAGAAAAAAGAAGAGACAAAAAGAAAAACACAACAACTCCCAAACCAAACCAAACAACAAACAGCAGCTTTCAATTCTAAGCATTCAAGACAGAAACCAAAGGAGACACAAAGCAAACACTGCAAAGCTGCTGTTTCAAATCCATTTCCAGAAGAGCTGAATGGGGGTAGAGGAGAGGACAAAGCTGAGGAAGAATTCACTCAGCCAAATTCTTTTCTGTCCTTAGCCCTCAGTTTAGCCTTCAGTGAATTTGCCCACATAGTCTTTACCAAATCTTGGGAAGTGATAGGACTGTAACACAGTGACTCATAAATAAGAAAAATATTTTGATTATTTTTTTTGTGTGTCACTACTGGTCCTGAAGCAGTTTCCAGATTGATGGCACTGCCCTGAATCCAAAAAGGTACATATAGATTTTGGCACCATTTCAGTACCAAATTCTTGCAAAGGAGAGTTAGAACACTTTGCTAACAGCAGCAGAGTTTGGCAGAGCCCTGTAATTAATGTCTTGTTGCTTTTCCCTTTTGTCAAAGTAGTCAAAATAATGTCATATGAAATGATTTATTTTTGTTTGTTTGGCAGCTCTCCAGCATTTCAATAGCAGGGAGGCTGCTGTGCTCAGTGTTGATTTGTCCCAGCACATTATATTTGTACAATTTCAACTCTGTAGTACACAGCCAGGCAAGGGAATAACACAAAGTTTTTATTTAATATTCTGCCTTTGCAACAAGCAAACAACCCAGAAGAGTGTATTTCAATTTTTGCCTGGGGATTAACATACAAATGTTCCAAAAATTAGGGATATAATTATGTGAAGTCAATTACAATTTTCAATTACTTATTTCCTAAGGCTTTATGCTCAGCAATGTTGGACATTCTGTGCTTGTAGCTCCTCTCAGCCCTGTATATCATCCACCAACAGAGAAACACCACAGCCAAATGACTCAGAATAAAAGGGTTTTAAGTATTTTGCAGGTAAGCAAAAGTGAAGAGTTGTGGGGCTCAGCTTCATGAAGTATTTGGGGTGGACTCAGGGCTCCTGATCACTCAAAGCTTTTGTTATGCTGCTGATGGCAACAGAGAGCTGAGGACACAGATATGGATTTTTAGGGTTTAACTGCAATACAAAATAAAGTTACTGATTAACAAAATCAATATGTGTGTGTGTGTGAGCCTTTCTCAAATCCTATTCACAGTTTATAAGTAATAAAGAAGTGAGAGTCAATTAGCTGCACTGAATGTAATCACAAGCCCATAAATTCTTTTTACTGTATTGAGTTACAGCTTTGCATACTAATGGATCACATTCATTTCACTTTTCCCCCTAAAAGTTTCCTCTGCAACGTGGTAATTACATACATTGCAGCTTTTTTTTGCTCTTTTGTTGGTTTTTTTTTTTTTTTTTTTTTTTTTTTTTTTTTTTTTTTGTGGCTATTGGAAAGAAGTAGCTATGAATTTTAAAAGAATCATTGTTTCCTTGCTTTTAGGAGATTCTCACACCTGTACACCCCTGCATCACATGTTCAGAGGCAGCACTTTTGGGAACTATCTGCCTTTTTCATGACTGGAAGAGACAATTCCAGTATTTTGCAGAATTAGGAGAGTCAATAATAGAGACAAACTATGCCAAGGGGAAGTGGATGGCAGTGGATGGGGAAGGGATCCTCAAATAAAGCATTGAGTCCGTTCAGAGCATCCTAATTTAAGATAACGAAAAACTTCTTGAAGAACTGACAGAGGGGAACTGCAAGCACCTTGAACAGATATAGGGAACATCCTGTGAGAGAGGACTCTGTTTATTCTTAAAAATGATTTAGAAAAAGGATGGATAGTTACACATTAAGCACACATGAGAAGTGTCAGTCTCAAGAGGACCTCGGCAGGCTGGAAGAACAACTTTTGGGGAGGAATTTTATTGCATTTTGCAATTAAATGAGTAAAAGGGACAGGGTCATTTTTTAAGTGTCTTGTAGGTAATTCTATGGTTCTTAAGGTTATGAAAAGGCAAATATGAACTGAAGGAAGTCTTAAACTATTTTATCTGTTTTTTTTAAGTTCTGTGACAGCAAATCAGCTTTTATTTCTAGGTTACATAAACTAAAATTTCCTGTCTATTTGTCACACAACTACAAATAGCAAAGAAGTATTTCAATTATGGATGGCTACAAGAATCATCATGTTTCTCAAGCAAATAACTGAATACCCTTAGAAAATCTCTTGAATATCTCTATATACTAATGACCAAACTCATTGTTACTGTTATTTCTGCTATTCACCCATTACAGTCCAGTTTTGAAATATAAAACGTGCTCGATAAAATGAGATTTTCATCAGTTACCTACTGCCAGCTAGCAAAGCAGAAAATAGAGAAAATGGCCATTTCTATTTCATATTGCTTAATATCCATCACTTTAATGGAAATGAGATAAAGTAGATAATGGCAGTAAGAATTGTATTAGCAGCACAGACATACATTACATATTTCTCAGAGGTACCATTGTTGTAGCATTTACATTGTTAATATTAAAATGTCTCGAGCAGCACAATCCAATGTAACCAATATTATAAATATTACCTTTCATATAAAAGAGTTGAATGAGCTTTTAACCTTGAATTTGATACAGTGTTGAAAATAACTTTTATACTTACGTGACCTAGCTCCTTGTGAATAGCTAACTACTTTTCCCCTCAAATAAATCTTTCTCCAAAGCAAAACTTCCTCGCACTATTCTTAGCTGTAATTTCCATTGCATATTAAGTGATCATAGACCTTTTCTGTACTTCTTTTAAGTGTAACTCAGAGGCATAAATGTCAATTTAGATGAGGCTTTTGAAGCTAACATTAAATACAAATAATGACTGTAAGTAATGTTTCATTTTGCAGATATTTCATTAAAAATAAGTGTACAGGAAGGTTATCCACATGTTCATATATCCTGAGTCCAAAATAGTTCTTGAAACAGAATACTTTAAAAAAAATGTTAAAAGAAAAGGAAAATAGTCAAGAATGAGGCAAAAATGGCAAGTCTGAACACAAAATATCAGGTTAGGAAAAAGCTGATTGTTGGCTTCTGTCCGCAGGATGCTGCAGCATGTCCAAGGAAGAAATTGTAGGGCAGAGCTTGGGCAAAGGAGAAACCGAAAAATCAGATGAGTCTAAGAAGATAGTACAATCACACATCCATGCTGGCAGTCAGGAAATTTGATTATGCAGAAAAAAATTGGACAGAATCTAAAACACAAATCTGAACACCTCTCACTGTGAAGAGCTGGATAACCACAGGGTTTAAATATACGACACAGGCTAGAAACAAAGACTGTGAAGCTCAGCTGCTTAATTTGGGGACCACTGGTAAGAATTTGTTGTAAATCAGGCAATCATCAGGTGAAAATGGTACTGGAGGGAAAACTTATTACTCTAAATAAATATAATCTACCAGTTTAATGGGCCTGTGGTTCAGGGAAGTGCAATAGCAGGAGAGTCGGGCAAGCAGAGAGAGGAAACACTGATGGGATTGAGTACAGTGGTGAGTCTTCATCTGGAACACTTCTCATCATTTATGCTCCAAAAAGAGGAATCTGAACGAGCAAAGCTGAAAAAAAAAGGAGTTAGGAGGGCTGCAAAAAGAAGGTAAAAAAGCTGGGATTGTGCAGCTATAGCAAAAGGAAGGCTGTGAGGGGGCATTGTACAACTGCTCTGCTGAAAGATACCATGAAATGGAATGGTACAGACTGCGATTTAGGATGGAAGACATGGTTGCCAGAAAATTAATCAAGTGTGAATTGACTAGGAATAAATACAATCCCAAAAATATAAAATTTCTGACAGGAACATGACTGGGGTTCTGAAACAGCCCATCATGAAGTGCTGGGACAGAAATGACCCCTAATTTTAATGACAATCTTCATGGATTCGGAAGAAGGATTAAAAAATGTGTCTGCAATATTGGGTGGTAAGAAATGTTAAGAGGCTTCTTTTGGGCTTTATTTCTTCTCTCATAAATAGGTATTTAAGGACACATCAATTGATTCCCAGTGTGGGTCTTTCACTCCCTAAGCTGAGGCACAAACTCCCATCTCCACGGTGCACAAAGAACAACAGAAAGTCCGCTATTAAGAGCACAAGTTCTGTTTTATTTTTCATAAAATGATGGAGTGATACGGCAACCAGGAGAAGAAAACTCAACTTCAGACCTCCCAAGAATGACATTAAAAAGTTAAGCAGCACTTAGTCTTCTTTAAGGTGTCATTTCTGCTCAGCGTAACTCTAAGACGCTTAACGCAGATGGATGGGCTGAGCAGCCTCTGCAAAGACAAGGTTTCCTTCTTTACATCCAATCTAAAAGCTTTTAAAATCTCTCTGTCAGGAACAATTTGCCTGCATATCAATTGCATCCCCCTACTACTGCAAAACTTATAATGAGAGAGGATCGTGGGGAAGAAAAACCACATTTTGGTAACTCTGACAGTAAAATGAAACAGTCAGTCTGAAAGGCCGCAAAGCCGGGACTGCACATTCACCTCACTTTGCTCATTAAAGCTCTCATCCAATTAAAACAGCAGCTGGGCTGTGTCTGGGTGATGCCACACTTTGGTGCTGCCAACGATTTCATTTGTGGCGTTCCTCTGTTGGGCTCGTGGAGAACAGGCTCTGGGACAGGCAAGGATTTCATGGTTTGCAACAAAGATCAACTCACAAAATAAGAACTGCCTCTCTTCACTTCGATACAGAGGACATGCAGTGCCTGTATGGAAGAAACAAGGGAAACATCTTCCTGATATTTTCCTGATTTCTATACAGTCTGAGGTTTCACACAATTCCTAAAGCATAGGATTTCTATGGATGAAACCACTGCTCTAAAAAAGAAAGATCTGGAATAAGACTTACTTCTTTCTCATATTAAAGAAGAAGAGATACAAAGTTCATAATTTACCCTAGCATTCTCAAAAGAAGACAAAAAAAATCAGTTTTATCCACAGTAACATATATTTATCAAATACCAAAAGGAGAATAATTGGATCATCTTCCATATATATCTACAGGAACAATCAAACTGATCCCCAGGGTGAGAGCCACTATTTCCCAAGTGCTTCTATTCTATGTGTCCGTAAAATTATAATTCTCCTCACATCATCTCCATTTAGCTCATAGTTTTCATAATGGCTCTAATAAATAGCAATAATACTGGATATTTTCAAAGAACAAACTGGTGGCTTTATCCTCATTTCACAATACAGCCTAAGCAAAAGCAAAAATAAAACAAAATAAATGCTAGACATGCAGGGAAGACTGGGAGCAGCTCCATTAAAGTCAATAGTTATACATAAAAATACATAAAACGAGGAAAGAAGAACAAATGTCTTTGGCTAATGTATGAGAATCACAGTATGAACCCTCAGCAGAGATTCATCGACAAAGATAAGTTAGTCAGGAGAACTGATTTTTAACTTGCCATTTCAAGCTGAAAGGGGAAAGAATAAAAATTTCATAGCAGCAGCACTGTCAGAAGAACTCTTTTGTGTTTAAACAGTAAGTCCTGAACAATTTTAAAGCTCAAAGTATGGAAATTAGCATCACAATCCATTGCTTCTGCTGCTTTCATTTGTGACTGGAGCTTGTTATTTAGCAGGACCATCAATTTGGCATCTTCAGTGACCAAAACATTGCTTTAAAAAAATAAGTCTTATTAGACAAAGTATTTGCATTATTTTCAGAGCTTTAAAATGTGATATTCTTTCATGATTTAACAAATTGTAAGCATCTCTTATTTTCACCTCTGAATCAACTCAATTTAGTTAGAAGGAGTTGGGGAAAAATAGGTTTCTTTTGTCAAGACTTTATAAAAAGTTTTATTTTAAAGAGAGGGCTTATGGAAATTTCTTGGTTTAACCCCAGCCTGCAACTGTACCTAAGTACCATGGGGCTGCTCACTCACTGCCCTGCCCGAGAGGGATGGGGAGGAGGATCCCAGAAATGGAAAACCCAAGGGTTGAGATGAGAACAGATGAAGAATTGAAATGGAGCAAAATATTTATTGGTGTTGTAGTTGTAGTTGTTGTTATTATTACTGATGGTGGTTGTTGTTATTATTATTGATGGTGGTTGTTGTTGTTATTATTATTATTACTGATGGTGGTGATGGTGATGGTGGTGATGGTGATGGTGGTGATGGTGATGATGATGATGATGATGACGATGATGACAAGAGAGAGGCACCAAGCCCAAGAAACAAGTGATGCTCAATGCAATTGCTCAGCACCACTGACCAGTGCCCAGCCCATCCCTGAGCAGAGATCAGCCCCTCCCAGCACATCCCCCCAGTTTACAAACTGGAATGATGTTCTGTGATATAGAATATCCCTCTGGCCACCTTGGGTCAGCTGTCCCGGCCATGCTGCCTCCTGGTTTCTTTTTCTTTTCCAAAGTCTTGGAGCAATGCAATTTTAATTTTTTTTTTAAATATTTTCTGGAGACAAGCCAATTTAGCAAAAGAACTGCGTGCTGCACTCTCTTCTCTCCAGCTCCCAAGTCTCTCCCCTGTATGGAAGCCCTGATTCTTCTCTCTCCTCAATCCCCCTGCTGCAGCCTCTCCCAGCTGGCACTAGCTGAGCAGTGACAGGGACATTTTCCGCTGGAAAATCCCTGCTGCAGCGGGGCAGTTACACTGGATCACCCCCGGCAATTTTCCCGGGGGTGCAGCCCAAGGCTCAGGGAGCCAATTCCCAGTTCTGCCATTTGCCTTTGAGCGATGCTGTGCAGGTCAGACCACCCTCCTGCCCTCCTGATGTATGAATACTCAATCTTTTATAAAGCAATTTGAAGTCTACAGCGGAAATCAGAATTTTTTTTAGTTTTTCTTTTTTTTGCTTTTCATAACTGACCCCTCAGATTTGCTAATTTATTTTGGGTCCACTCTTCATTCTAAGCTTGTTGGTAGAGGAGGAGGAAGTGAAGCAGGTTTGGCAGCATGCTGAGTTACACTAGTGAGCCTTTAAGGAGTATATTCAATTCCAAGATCCAGGAAACTCAAGGAGTGGTTACATGGTGAACCCAATCAGTTTAATAAATATTTAATAAACATTCAGCTTTATGGTGCCACAGATGCTCATCAAAGAGTTGTTTGCCTTTAAGTAAGATTTATTTAAATAATACATCCATGGAATCAATATAATGCCACCTCTTGCTGCATTTTTTACACAGCTCTCATCCAGCAGTTCAAAATATTCAATAGATCTATAATGAACTTCATTGTCCCCAGCTGCTGTTGGGTTTTACATCCTTTCACACCTAATCCTCACCATCTGCACATTCAAGATTAGACATGATCCCATGTGGACCTTGCTGCGTACAAGCATCCAGCTCAGTGGTTCGGACTAATTTCTCTCATCACTCAAACCACGTCCCGTGCACCCACAATTACTTCACAGCATTACAGAGAGGCTCACTGGAGTCAGAGAAATACATTCATATTACTTGGCAATTATTCAGCACCTGGGAGAATTATACTTTTAAATGACTTGCAAACTGTTAGCACATAGATGCCACAGGTTTTCAGGTATGTTAGAAATTAATAACTAAGGTTAGTGTCTGTTTATCACCATATTAACACAGGGCCTGCCTTATTACACTGGGTTGAGAATTTGAAATAGGAGTTTGATTGTTCAAAACAACCTTCGTACAAAGAGTATAGAAGTACCTTCTAAAGGTCAGTTCTAAAATGCTCATTATGGTTTTGGCATTTCGGATTTTTTTTGCAATTACTCGAAATCTTAGTCCCGGAGCTCTCTGAGCAGAAAAAGAGGCAATGCAGTTGGACAACTCTAAACACTTCAGCCAGCGTGTGCTGTATAATTCACCTTTCACATCATGCAAAGATATTTCCACAGCTTGCATTAACATTGCAAATTTAGAGGCAACATCCTTGGCTACGAAGCCTTTGAAGTCACTGTTATCTCTGGCTGCAAAATCAAATATTAAGCTGACATATCAGCTGTTAATTGCATTAAATGTTGCTGCATTAGTTGCTGTTTTGGGGGGGGTTAAGTTATTTTTCTAAGGAAGAGATTCTAACACCCTTTTTCATGTGAGAATTAAAGCCTGACGGATGCAGCCCAGCATAACCACCCACGTGATCTACGTGACAGCCCAATTATGGAGCTACTTTGGCACGTGGCAATTTAAGAAACAGAAACCTGGGGTTACCAAATCAGTGCGTGTTTGGGTTTTACTGCACATGTGTAATGCAGCTGAAGAGGCCAGGAAATGACGGTGACACTGCTCCAAACCAAGGGAGTGACATAAATTTAGATGACCAGCACAGAACCACTGTAACTGAGTATGAGAGCATCCTTTGACCTGACAGCATCTGCACACCCCAGAAGTTCATGGCATGTTCCACATCCCAGATGCTTTGGACTGGGAAAAGGGTTTTACACACTTATCTGAACATGGGACCGAATTCATTCCATGCATGTGGATCTGAGGGATGAAAATAATCCCGACTCCTCTGTTCAGATATTCCTTGAATTCTGCTTCACCAGAGTCCTAGGTGCACCTTGGATGGGGAGTTAGAATGCAGCCTGTGTATTAAGAAGAAGCTACCATTTAAATTGGAAATTAAATAATGATTAAAAAAAAAACCTACGGGAGTTGTTCCCAATCACAAGGTAAAACGAGCAATATTTCAATTTAATATAACAACTCTCTTCCTCTCCAAAAATTCTGGCTCTTGAAGAAGTTTCAATCTATGGAACAGAAATAACAATTTTATCCTAATGTATTTTCCTTGCCACTTTCATGATAATGAATAGTTTTAAACAAGAGAGGAAAAAAAGTTGTAATTCGTGTCCTGGAAAAACACCTCTATTTTTGGAAAAGCAATGAGCATGATTATGTTCTATTGAAGCACAAGAATAATAGGTATTAATGATGGCACTTCTGCTAATTTCATAACCCATTCTCCCAGCTGAATGAAACAGGGTTTATTCAGTGAGCCTCAATGAATTCAAACATTTGAACACCACAAGGTGTTCAGCACCACACAGCACATCCCAACAGTGCAAATACTGTCTTTTAGCTCACTGCTAGATAATGGATTAGCTGTACTGGCTGTTCTCAGTAGCAAATACTCTTTAAAACAAAATTAGCCTTTAGAAGAGTATTTCAAAACAATCAGTGAACCCCAACAGCTTGGGGAATACAATGCTAAGTCTGCAATAATATATCCTGTAACTGCATTTCATTACCTTCAGTGATGTTTCCATGCATTTTCTATCCCCTAATTTTAGAAAACAATTGTCTCACTCATCAATTTCTTGAATATAAAAGAGTCATTCATGGGAACACGAAGTATGGATGTCACCCCCTCATGTACCACACAGAGTTACTCTCTCTTAGGAGTAACCACAGGAAAGAAATGAGCATTGGCACAAAACCCCTGGTTCACAGACCTGAAATTTAACAGGACTTGTTGTAACAAATGGGAGTCTTACTATTTTTTGACCTACACAAAATGGGTGAGTTTATGATCTTTTCCACAGCCAAGGTGCAGCTGTTCAGTGCCTGTACTGCAACATTCACGTCCAGGCTCCTGGTGCTGCACTGCCCCGCTCACATCCCAGCTGAGCCAAACTTTCTGCCAAACTCAGGCCTGGGGTCCTGCCAGCTAAGCCAGAAACCGGTTCTTAAAATGTATCTGCAACTGGGAAGACAGGGCCTCTGTTTTCACACACACATCGATCTGCTGAATGACAAGGAACTGTTCTTGAAACAACAAGAAAAAATACCTTGGCATAACTATTCCTTCAGGAGCTGCCCAAAGGCATTTGGAGATAGGGAAGGGAATTGACCTGGCTAAAGGAGGTGCAAATCTGCAGCTGATGTGAAGGGAATGAGACAGGCTTGCTGCTGGGATGACAGCAGATGATGGTGTAATTAAATATTTACCATAATGAGTAGTCACAAGGGAGTGTCCATAAGCAAAACTCGTATTTTTTTTCCCAACTGCTTGGCCTTGCAGCCCTTTCAGAGCTCTGCTAACAACGTGTGTGTGCGTGTGTGTGTGTGAGAGTTAAATGTAATTATACACACACACACTTCACCCACACGCCAGTTTCATATGGGGACATTAACATCCCTTACAAATTAATCAAACCTAACAAGACACCCATAATTAAAATTTCTGAGGTTTACTATTTCTCTTTTACTATTGGGAAACAGACCTAGGGAGGTTAAGTGCCTTATCTAGGTAAATGAATCTCTAAATTACAGTGGGAACACAGTCCAGGGGCCCTGATTCCCAACAAATTGACTGCTTAATCATTGAAGGCTCTGTGCATGGGCATTAAACAAAGTTTCAGAGTTTAGTTGTCGATGTATCATTTTCTGGATGAAAAATTATTTCTGAAATTAGGTATTAGCCATGTTGTGAGTCTTTCTCTTAAAAAATTAGATCAGTCCAAGACCTCTCTGAACTTCTGATTTGCTTTCAGATGACTCTTAGCAACACACAGTCCATTTATGTTCATCTCTGTGAGATGCAGGAACAGTCTTTACTAAGCCATTGCTCTAATTAATTGAAATGTTTTTGCAGATTAAGAAATACATGAGATAAATTATATTTTCTATCATCAGGTTGTCTGATCAATTAAGAGAGGAGCACATACAAGTATTGAGGCATCGTCTGGTTATTTTTTAACCTTCAGCTATACGGAACTTGGTAAAAAGCAATGAGATTTTAGGGAATGCTTCCTCTTCTGGATCACAATTAAACACTAACAGAAGTTCTGAAACATGACCTTGACGTGGCCTTCATTTTCAAAGCCCATTTCTAACAACCAGAGATTAAAATATGGGTAAAAAAAGCTTAAAAAAATAATTTTACAAGTAATGAAAGTTGCAAGAGTACAGAGGACATGAAAGACCATTAGTCTAATGCAAAGTGGCAGTTCCCATATCCCTCATGTAAAAAAGCCATATAACAACCTACAGTCAAACCCATTAGGAAAACTAATGACCTACTGACCTCAAATCACATTTTTTACTCTCTGTTTAATTACAAAATCAGGGAGTAACTGCAATGTGAGATCATGTGCATCCAGCTCCTTATAAAATTTCTGTATGGGTGAGCTCTAAGGAGCCCTTGTGACGCAGACTGTCACAGGAAATGTCACCTCACCTTTGCACGCCATTCAAACTTGAAAGAAAAGCAGACAGTTGTCTTTTTAGGCTTGAAATCCCTCGTTATTGATCCACGGAACATTAACGTGTTTCATGGCTTGTTTGTTCCCTAAAAATAGTAACTGGATTGTGTTCAGGTGCCACTTTTTAAGGAAAAAAAACGCAGCAAAGTGAGACAAGCGTCTGTGCCCAGGTAGGTCAACACTGCCCGACTTCCACTCTGGAAAAGCCAAAACAAGTGATTCCCCAAAAGCTCCACACACCATTTTTCTCAGCTCTTGGCCAGTCCTGGGGATCTGGAAATCCTACAGCTCAATTTGCCTGAGCTCTTCTCCTTCTCTCTCCCCCAGGGCACAAACCTGTCCTGCCCCTTCATGTTGCTTTTCCCAATGCCCAATCCTTCTGCCAGGCAGGTCATGGCTCAGTGACTCTCTGGCCTCCATCAGTATTTGTTACAGAGAAATTCAACATGATAAAACACACAATGAATGCCTGTATCAAGCATTCCAGTAAAATAAAATAAAAATTGAATTTATCCACTAAACAGTGATATCAGCACACCTGTTTTGGGTTTTTTTAATTTGTAGTTGGCCTGGTTTTTCCCTGCTGCCAAAGGAATAGCAGTAGGCACTCCACAACCACTCTGCTGCTTCCTTCTTGCTCATTTTTCTTTGGTTGTGAGTTACTGCTCTGCTGGAACTACTCTCAAACCAGCCTGGCTGGAGATGCAAACACAGGGAAGCTCCAGAACAACCTCCAGCAGCAGTGCCAGGAAAGAAAACCATTTAGAATGTTGCAAGTACAGCAACACAGTGTCAAACATAGCAGATAATGAGCTGGGAATCAGCCTTCAAGATACCTGAACCAAAAAAAAGATGAAAGCTGGTCGAACACTGGTTAGTTATTACAAAGAATTGAAAATGTCAGTCACACAGGAACTCTTGGACAGCTGATATCTTTTCCCACTCCTAAAAATGACAGATAAAAAGGAAACATCCACAAAGAAGGATTTTATCTACTCATCTCTCCAACCTGTGAGTTGAAAAGAAATGCCTGGAAGTGCTCTGGTCTCTCTCCTGATCTCCACAACCCCTGAGAAAGGCTCCACAACCATCTGCAGACTTCCAAAGTTATCATCCACTCCAGCTCCCTGATCTACTTCTGGACCAAAAAGAGACAAGTGGGTTAAACAGCAAACAAAAAAATGAGAATTAACAAACCATAAATCCTTAAAAGTGTTGCAATAATGAAGGGCAAAGTGAACTTAGTGTGATAGTCGGAGGTATATTAAGAAACACTGCTACACGACATAGAGAAATACACAGAAATTTGGTACCTGGGGTGCTGCTGGTTTTAAGGCTGTTTCCATTAGTGCAGTTCTCAGTGCTGCTTTCTGCTTCATAGGGAGATTATATTACACTTAGCCCTTACAATATTTTTCATGGATTTTTACAGTCTTATTGTAGAAAAGCAGGACCAAACACTATCTTTCTTCTCTGCCTGATAATAAGCCCTGTTCTGAGCAATATGTAATTTTTCCCTCCATACTTGAAACAAAAAGCTGCCAGAACTGAAGATTTACAAACAATGTGACATTCTCCTCACCTACATCTCACCTCCTCCTTTTATTCTCCTGCCTAAATTATCTTTTTCTATCTTATTTTGTTTAATTGCACCTACCTGAACCCTTTTATATATCCTTTACTTATCCTTTACTCCTTTACTTTGCCTTGTTTTTACTTTCTCTGGTAAACTACTCTCACTTTCTCCATCAACTTTCCCTTCTCACCCAGCAGGCAGGTGCTCAGATTGTGCAGATGGAGGAGCCAAACCTCTTGGCCAGTTTTATCAAGAACATGGAGAGAATGAGAAAAAGAAAAAAAGTGAGAGAAAAAACAACCACACTTTACCAAAAAGCAGAATACAATGTTTTTAAGGCAAATAATGATGCTTACATCGAGATCAAAAGTACAGTGAGTCACAGAACTGCAGATCCTCCTGTGCAAGAACGAATGTTGGAAACTAAACCCTTGAACTTCCCAAAGAAATAAACAAACAAAAGACCCTACAAGACACATTTTTGGTTGTGGACCAAAGGAGTGTAGGGAAATATAATGGGGAAGAGGATTTAAGTGCTGTCAGCTTTTCAAAACAACCCTTCACTCCATGATCTAGAGCTTTCACACTCACTGCCTGAAAATTCGACTTACATTGACATTTTCTTCTTTCTCTCCAGTTCACTTTAGCCATGAATCACCTGTTGTGCTGCTGCTGGGTACAAGATGCTGTTCACAATTTGACATCCCTGCCACTGTGCACTAAGCATATTCCAGTGCCTGCTCCTGCTGATTGCAAGTGGGGCACAGGGATCTCTCAGATGAAACTATTTATTATGGTATCACAATGCATGGCTACATTTATGCCTTGGTGACCAGCAGTGCCCATCTAGCAATAAACATCTTAGGAATAAGCAACTCTGATACAGAGCATGAAAATCTGGGATGGAGAATTCATATCTCCTAAAAAATACAGAATTGTCTCCCAGCGGATTCATAATTCTGCCAAAAAGCTGAGCAGATCCACCAAGTGATTTCAGTATATCTAATTCTTATTTACTTATCCACTTCTGACTGCTTCAGTTTTCTGAACAACTTTGTGGATGTGTGTCCCAATTCCCATATTATGTGTTACTTAACTAAATTCGTATGAAACCTTTGCCTCAGTTTCCCAACTCCACCTGACTGCAGCAACAACCATCAGCTCGTGGCTCATCACTGCACTGCGGTTTTCATCACCCAGGCATCACCAAGGACCACCTCGCTTTGTAAGAGATCAACAGTGGGGAAGGTACGTGAAATAAAGATACCTGGAGGTGTAAAAAAGCTGGCTGAGAGACATTAAAAGATAAAAAAAACCCAAACAAATAAAAATCTTGACAGCTGGGATTTTTTTCTGTCTTGGGGGGGGGGGGAGGGAAGTGAAGACAATCAAGAGAGTACTAAAGTTATCTTGTTTATGAAAAAAAGAGGAAATATAAATGAGAGACATAGAGTTAACAGTGGCTGACTTTGCCTCTTTTCTTTTCTACATAATTCCACACTCAGGGAAAATTTAGGTGTGATTTTTTTTTTTCCAATTTCCCCCCTAACCTCTAATTAAAAGTCACACTAAAAAAAACCCCTCATTCACTGATAAATATATGGAAACTTTAATAGTTACCAGAATAAATGTGCTAAATATGGATACAAAATTAAATGCTAAAAGTAGAGCTGTTTATCACCCTGCTTTTACTTTCCCATTCACATATACATTTATACTGGGTTTTTTTGGAGAGGGGCTATACTGCAGAATTCTAACTCCCATCCTAACAAACAAGGATTTTTTTTTTTTCTGAGTACAGCTCTGTGCTAAAGAGCAGGAACGCTACGCTCTATCATTCCACAATGCAGGAAGCATCACGCCATTTGAGACAACAAAATCGTGATCTGCACGTCTGTCTAAAATAACAACATCACAGTGTTGAGGGCTGAAGGAATCCAGCTCGCCACCCACATCCTTTTATACTACGACTGTTCTTAAGGAACATCATTTCCCTTTCCCACAGGCAGCTTCCCAAGTGCTGATGGCAGAGCCCTCACACCGCAGACACCACACGAACACCACAGCTTCACTTTTTGACATTAATGGGTTTTCTCTAACGTATGATGGAGAAAATGCCTCATTTCTCCCCATCATCTCTCAAAGAAATGCTAAGTGCCTTCAGTCAGCTGTGATGATGCCGCCATGTGTGACAACATTCTCATGGCTTTGAAGGGAACGGGAAAAATTTCCATAGTCTGGAGAAAGCAACAGCTTCTTGTATGCAACGAAAAGAACCCGACAGCTAATAAGAAAAACAGTTATTTTTGCATGTAGGAAACTGAGGATCAGACATGACTTCAGCAAAGTCATGGAAGATCAAACAGGGCAAGCACTGAAATTCAACCATGGCTGCTTCGAGTCCTACTCAACAGTCACGACCATCAGCAGGTGTTGCAGGGACACAACAGCTGCTTGTTCCCTCAGGAACTGGGAACAAACCACCTGGAAGAAGACATTAGGGCACACTGGATGTGTTAATCCATCCCATTCCTGACATTCTGGGAGATTCCACACCTGGTGGGCCAGGCACAGCCTCTGCTGCCAGGAGGCAAACGGTGAATGCAAATGAAAAGCTGATCCCAACCTGAAATCACAATTATTGATTACATGACTAGTCATTACAATTACTGATTACAGGACATGACCCTGCCTTGGCACACACACTCCAACTCCATCCTCAGTGCTCCCACTCCTTTTCACATGCCACAGTCTTAGAATTCAGCAGAAACACCTCCAAATTCCCAATTTTGGAATATGAGATTTCTGTATCACGTAAGAACATGGTGCCTTCTTTAATTCATTGAAACCCACTAAAACACAGGTACTATTGAGCAACCTGATCTAGTGGGAGGTGTCCCTGCCCATGGCAGTGGGGCTGGAATGAGATGGCCTTTAAGGGCCCTTCCAACCCAAACCATTCTGTGATATCATGATGCTTATTTATCTGTTGTCTGTTATCCCACAACTAGAGAAAAGTGCACAAATGCTATAGCTACAGCTCATTCTCACATTGCTTGTTGTGGTTTTATTTAGCTAAGAAATTTGCATGAAACTTTCAGATGACACATGATACATATGTGCAGACACTTCGATATTTTTTTTACCCCGTTCCCACTGTTGTTTAGTGAAATGATGGCATCTATCTAAAAGCAGCAACAGAGCAGACTGTTACAACTCTACTATCGAGAGGCAAAATGTGAATAAATGATCCTGAATGCACGGATATTTTAGATTGCTGATTCTCTCGTGGCATGGGCTGCAGGCTGCACCAAAAACCCAGGGCAGATCCCTACCAGTTATTCATTAAGCCAATTTTCTCATGCACAATAAGCTATTAAGGTCATAATGAATATCCTATAAAAGCAATTTAAGAAAATAGAAGAGATGCACATCACAGTCAAGCCCTTTACTATAGTACATTAAACTTGTTTTCTACTCCATAGGGTATCCACAATTTTATGTTTTTCTTCCGCAATGAACTTTACAAGCAAGCTAGAGGATTCACCCTGATTTCACTCTCTATCCACACTAAGAAGACAGAAAAACCAGAGCATGTGCTGCAGCACATTATCGTCTTACAAACAAATCTCTGACAACTTCAGGAAGAATATAGATTCTCACAGAATTCAGTTAACCTCTTGGGTAAAACTGTATTTCTAAGTATAACTCCATGAATTTGTAGACAACAAACAGGCAGTATAATTTAGTGTTGGCTTTGAAATACACAAAAATATTTTACTGGACCGACAGAGCTCTCGGCGCTAACTCTCTGAAGTACTCAGCAATTCAGAAAGGAAAAAAATTGAGAGAACGCTGGAATTAATTTACTCCACCACCAGAGATGGGCTCCAGCTCTATATATGGCCTATGGAGTTCAGTTTCTTTTAATTCACATATATAATTATGTTCCATTTTTGTTAAACAGACACTGCAGAAAGGGTTTTGTTGGTGGGTGCTTTTGTCCTTTTCTCATTTGTCTTGGCTCACAGGAAAACTGAGGTATTATGGGAGACAGTTATAGCTATTTTTTCCCCCAAACAAACCTTTCCTGCATAAAAATATAATGCAGCTTTTGTTTATAAGCCTCAAAAATTTGGTGGCATGAGACGTGCTGCATGTTTAGCTTCCAACTGTCTTGCAGGATACAAAGAAGCTAAGCTAAAATCTTCAGGTTTCAGGTACTATTTTAGAAACACAGATTTTTGTCTCAGAGAGCTTTACCTTCCGGTGGCATTCACAGAAGCACAGAATCGATTCCTAAATCACTGCAATACAGGAGTAATCAGACCTAACATTTGTTTGACACTGCCTGGATGAATTCTCATCTCTGCAGTGGCTTTTCCTGTGCTACATTTTCTGATGGCAATAATATTTTAATCTGTGCTAACAGGTGACTGTCAAGTGATGTTACAGCATTCAGGTAGGAACAAAGTGATGGCTGCTCCAAGTCTGTTCCTCAAAGGCAAAACCCTAAATCTAATCATAGCAATGCAGTATCCTCCTGCATGGGATCTACCCTACCTTTACTGAAAGGTAATTTCAAAATACCCCCTCCCTTTCTTTATCATTTTAATTCAAGTGGTTTTTGTTTTTTAATTCATTTTTAAAACTTAGCTGTGAGAATCAAGAAGGGATTAGGCAGTCAATGTTAAAGACAACTGATTAGAGGCTTTTGGTGTAATTTTCACTGACTCCATCAAATCATGTATTTTTATCATTTATTTAGTTCAAACTCAAAATCTGATGCATGGTTGCCTTTGATTCAGAGTGACAAGAAAGAAGTTTACTGTTAAAGATTAATCATGTTCTTCTGTTCCCACTCTCCTTCTGCTCTTTGATTTAGGAGGATGCACTCAACTGTAGTTTTATTTCCACATTATGAAAAATCTGGTTTAGATTCCATTTATTTGTAATTTATTCTTCCACATTTCTTACTCAATAGTAATGTAAGTAATGCATGTAATAACCATTCATTTCATTCTTTACTTTTGTACTTGACCAATAAATGGTGACTACTCTCACAAAACTGTTCTGTTTATCCATGATTCTAAAATGAGTAGTTCTTCTCTGTTCTTCTCACCTTTGAAATGTCCTCATGGTCACTTGTCTCTCAATTTAGTATCACCCAGAAAAACTCTAACTCTTGTTTTTGGTACAGGGAGCAATGCTGCTTCCCCTTTCCCAACCGTTTCAAGGCACAGCTCCCACCCTCACCGCGCTGTAAGAAAATGCATGTGCTGAACACCCACAATCACCCAAAGGTCCTGACACCAAGAGAGGGAGGATGTTTTCCTCTTTTTCCCTGGAAGTGTTCAAGGCCACACTGGATGGGGCTTGGAGCAACCTGGTCTAGTGGAAAGTGTCCAGGGGTTTGGAACTGGGTGACCTTTAAAAGTCCTTTCTAGCCCAAACTGTTCCATGATTCTAGGATTTTCTCTTCTACTTCTGATGTTAATCTTCATTCTGTATAAAAGCCTGCTGTGTCAGGAGCAGATCTGTAATTCCAAAACCTACCATGTATTTATCAAATCACACTCATTAGTAACAAAAAAAAGGAATAAACCCATTTTTTTGTCTTTAATAATCTCATTCATTTCTTATCTGAAGCTTAACAAAGCCATATTTTCACTGTAAGTAGCAATCCTTCCCACATGATTGCCATCAATGTCTACAGAATTCTAGCTTTTATTTTAAATGGTATTTAAAAGAGGTTCTGTCATTTATAGTTGCAAAGATAACTGCTGAAACATGAAAGCAAGAATATCAACGCTGTAGCTGCCTCCTAAGCCTGACAGATGCAGTGCCTCTGCTGCTGCTCAGAACAAGATGCTGAGCAGCCATGGTGAAATTTAAAAAAAAAACCTAAAAATGATTAAAAAGAAAACACATAAGCAGCTTTTCTCACTTTTCGAGACTGACTCCTCCCCACTTCATGTTGCTCCTAAGAAACTCGTAAGAAAACTCCTTTCTTTCTTTCTTGCTTGCTAAATACAGCAGGGTTTGATGATAAAAAGAGACAATTAGGAAGAACTGGAATTGAAAACCATTCCTCTTCCTAAAGGGAAGCACAGGGTCCTGCACAAAGGAGAGGAGAGATGAAGGTGGGATTAGAGGGGAGGAAGGTGAAGGAGGGCAGATCACCCAGCTTCACTTCTATGTTCCCTTTGCTCTTGCAAAGTTTTTTACCCTTTCTGGACTCCCACCAAGAGAAGCCCATTGCGCCACACGTGGTTTTTCAGCTGCAGGACCTGGCAGGGCCCCTGACCCAAAGGATGGGACCATGTTTGTGCAAACTCTACACAAAGCACCGCAGTCAGTGAAGGATGTGATGGCTGGGACACCAAACACTGAATTTCTCTGTGATAACACAATCTGATCCACTCCAAGAGCTGAAACTCATCTGAATCCGAGACTTAAATCCAATTCTAAAACCATTTATTTCAACAACAACAACAACAAAGCCACATTCTCTTTCAACATAGAGGTAATCAAATATGTGGGCTGTATTGCTGCTGATGGGTTTTACCTGATTAAATTATTACTGGGAGGACAAAAGTATCAGTGAATTCAGTGTTGAAACAGAGCAACACAAAAAAATACTGTGTATCAGCAAAATCCTGACAGTCAAGGGGTTAACTGAAATGCTAGAATGAAACATATAAAACTAATCACTATTTATTGTCAATTATTTGCAAATGTGCAGATAAACAACATAAATGGATGTAGCATTTCCCTTTCAATAAACTAATACTGAAAACCACGTCACCAACTAGTAATTAGACAAATGAGCTGTATATTAAGTGAATGAAGTAAACAGAAAAGTATCAAATACAACACATCTTTAAAGAGTGAAGAAACTTCATTTCAGACTAAAGGAATGGGCAATAGTGGATTTTGAACTGAGAAAGCCTCAGTTCTACAATTACATCAACCTTTACTGCATTAAGAGTCAGTTATTGCCCTGTGATTGACTAAACCTTTCCCTGGTAATGGCCAGAGCATTCCAAGCTGAAGGATGATATTTTTATGGACTGCTGGTCGCTTTTAATTCCTTTACAGCACATTAAAATATAGTCACTCTTTTAGCCATTTTAACCTTGTTTGGCACAAATGGTTGCACTTGAAATTCATCGACTCAAATGGTCCATGGAAGGTATCATTAAGAATTGCTGTAGTGGATTTTTTTTTTTTAAACTTGCAATGCATTTAATTATTAATGTCCCTCTATCATTTATGGCCCATTGTTTTTCAGATTTTCCTCATCTTTCACCTTACCTGTTCAAAGAGATACAAAAGACAGAACAAAGAATTCCAGATACAAAGATATTCACAGCTATCACTAGACCTTGCAATAGTCCAGAGTGTCTGTACTTTGAATTTTGGTGATTATAAAAATCCCCAAGGTTAGGCTCAATAACAACCTGAGGGCAACACTGTCAAATACACAAATCATTTGGAGATACTATAAGCTCATACACCATTAAATATATTTTTCATGCATATATATATGCACTTTTTTAATTTGCTCTTACTTTAGGATGACCTCTGAAAATAACTGTATTTATGTTTCTTTGATCCACAGTACAAGAGGAATACAGGTTAGCTCTGACTTTCAGTAACAAGAACGCCTGCAACCTTCACAGATTCTTGATTTTCCTAAGTTTTCCTTGAACAACTCCAGTGTTGTTAAGATTTAAATCTGTAATCTACAAACACTGGTCTCCTTTCTGTAAAATCCAGCAGCAGAGCACTAAGCAGGACATGCCTTTTAAATAAAAAAGGAAAAAATATCCCACAGAACTACCCTCATTCATCTAGCCAGTAATTGTCTTTACTCCTATATTTTTTTTTTCATATATGTTAAAACAATGACTTCTTTTGTAACACTGCTGAAGAAGTCAAAAACAATCTGGTTTCTTTTACTGAACAAAAAGAGAATTGTAAGAAAAAAACACCAAACCATGAGTTATTTATTTATCTTTCTTGGAATCATTACCTATTATTTTCAATCATCACCTATGATTTTACTGTTCTGTAAATGAACCAGGTCTTCCAACAAACCTCTTCCCTCTGGTTGCTATTTCCCAGCTGTACCTCAAAAAGTAAATTCTCATTTCTTGTCTTGGAATAATTTATCCCAATCTCATAAGAGCAGCCCCAAAGCAACAACAGTGCTGAGCCTCACCACCAGCATCTCCAACATCCGAAGGGAACAGCTGGAGCCTGGATCTGGAGAGAGGGAAACAGCTGGAACAGGAAGTCACCGAGTTGAAGGAACAGCCGGACTGAAAATATGTGTTCATGCTCCCAAGGTGAGTGAGAGCCAGGGAATTTCAGGTTAAAGGGCTATTGCAGAGGTGCTCGTAATTTTTTCAAGCTTAAGTGAGTGCTACATAAATCAATATAAGAACAAAATCCAATCCCTTTGGAAAAAATAAAACCCAACAAACCAAACTCCAGAAGATTATTTTGGAGGAAGAAAAGGGAAGAGTAGAGCTAAGAGCCCAAAATTCTTCATTCTTATTAAATAAAAGCATTTATCTGAAAATATATATTATATATCACCAGTAGGAAAAAAAATGTTTATTACATGCATGAATACTAACAAGAAAATAATGTAATTTGTCTAAGACTTGAGTTTTCTGTGAGAGTGCTGATTTCTACAGATTTACACAGACTGAGAGATTCTGTTAAGATCACGGATTCATTGACTGAGTCCCATCTCACAGATTTTCACTCCTGAACTTTGAGAAAAATTATCTGACAGGATATCATGAAGCCCAGAGCTCCTGGTACCTAAGAATATGTTCTTCCCTTTGCTGGCCATGCTCTAAACCAATCCTAATTATCACAAAATACCAATTTAGCACTTTCCAGCGGAGCATTAAATGGCATAACTCAGCTTTAATACCAAAAAGCACAAATACAACATAAAACCAGAGGATTCAGTGTTGTAAACTCCTTACAGCCTTGGACACCATCTCTGGGCATAAAGGGGGATCAGACACACTGAGAAGTCTCCTTTGAACTTTCTAAGTTCTTTATAAGTTGTGATGTTGCTTAATAACCCAAAGAAACAACAGAGCCCATTGACTTGCAAAAGAAAAAAATCATGTGAATATGTCAAAAGCAACAACGGGAGTAACAACATTTGCAAACACTTTTCATTACACATCTCTGTTCTTTTATGTCACATCTTTCAATAAAGGTGTATTTTCTAGGGGAAAAAGGCTGATGTAACACTAAACTTTAAACTTCAAGGAAAACAAACTAAATCTGCTTCAACTTTCCAAATATGACATTAGGTCAGCACGAATATATATCTCCATTCTGCAGACCACCTGTATGGAACCACTTCAGAAATAGGATAATGAAAACATTTTTTATGTATCCTGATAGAAATTTGAATTTCGTTACCAAACAACTAACAGGAGTAGCAGCATCCAGTTATCCACAACAGTTCAGAACCTTGCCTATTATGCATGTTTTCTATACCTGCACAAGGAAGTATGGAAATAAAACTTGTCCCCCAACTTTGTAACAAAAGTATTTTCATTTTCAGTCTCATCTTCCTTTATAAGTTGTAATTTAGCTCAGGCTGGGGAAGCATTCTAGGGAAACATCGCTTCACACTTGCTCTATGGATAAATTTTCCTCCTAGACACCTCCTGTTGCCTGTGCTGCTCTATGTTTTCAGAAAGTCGTGAGAATCTTATCAGAAACTGTTTCCCATGGAAGCCGTGCAATTCATTGGACATATTGAACTGCTAAAAAAAAAAGGAACTCTAGTTCACCAGGTTTCTTCCAGAGCTGGAAATACAGAAACAGAGGCTTCCATGGGTGTACATATAGATATATATATATATATGTATATTTAGGTCTGATAATTCAGTGCAAGCAGAACAGAATGTATTTTCTATATAGGAAGGAAAAAAATCAAAACAAAAGTATGGAATAGCCAAGAATAGTCCTAAAATTTCTGCACAGTAACAGAGAAAGCAAAGCTTTCAAAGTAAAATAAGAACAACTTTTACAGGGTACTTTTCTTCCTATGCATTTAATGCCTTGTCCATACAGAGTTACAGTAACAATTAATACCACAAAAATAATTTAGGTTTGTTAGGACCACCCATTGCAATTTTATAAGAAAATAAAGCTCTAATCCTTTGTGTCCTCAGCGAAGAGCAGCTAAACTATATATTTATTGCTGGGATTTCTTCCCTAAATAAATAATCCACACTAAATAATCAAGACAGAAGGACAGTCAGTGATCCAGACCACTGACAAAGCCTCTCCTTCCATTTTTAATTTCCAAAGTTTCATTCCTTTGGGCCATTATTGCTGTGCTACCTGCATTTATCTTTTTTGCTGGCATCCAGTAATAAAAATGTAATTACTACAATATGTTTATTTGGATTACTATATATAACACACAAACACACACACACATACACTGCTTATTTATTACTTTACCTAACTGAAATCTTACCTCACAGACTCATCGATGACAAAATATACCCAGGGAGTTTCAAATGCCCCTGCACAATAATCGTTATAAATGGAAAATTAACAAGGAAAGTTGCTTAACACTACCTCCAGTTTCCCAGAGACTTGAGATTAACATTTTTAAAGTGGATGCAAACTCATTTTGACATGTTATGGTCTTCAGCAATAAATAAGTCATATTTTTTCTCAAAATTGCTATGAAATTAATCTGCTAGTATTTTAAATTAATCTGCTGGTGTTTTTGTCATTCTGAACTTTGCTACAGCACCTGCCTAATGCAGTACACACTTACTCCAACTATATCACCCATAAAATTCTGTTACTCAAGTTAACAGGCCTAGGAATGGTTACAGACATTGCTCATGAGTTTGTTTACAGAGAGTATGAAAACTCCAAATTCAGACAGGCCCTGTATGAACTGTGACACAAATATACCTATACAGATGATAACATAAAATAAGTAAATAAATAAATAGACGGAAGAGGAAATGCTGGGACCAATTCTCCAAGAAAGAGAAAATGTGAAACTGGAGAAGGAAGAAAGTGGGGATTTTCCTTTTTTGATCTTAGGTCTTCATACTGTACAGATCTTTAAGAAATGCTACAAACTGCACTAGAATAAACTTTATAAATTTTCCTGATTCTAAAAAAGGAAGAGCAATGGGCACAATGGTTTCTCATTAAATTACTGGACAGTTAGTAAGTCTAATTGTACTATATTCCTACTCTGGGAAAAACAACCCAGCATGATCTCAAAAGACAGTAAGAACTTAGACCCCACTGAAGGACATGAATAACTCCAGACTCACTGGGAACAACCAAAAATCTTTCCCATTTTCTTTTTCTTCTGCTGTGCTTTTTGAGGTGCCAGTGGCATCAGGGATTTCCTATGTGCTGAATTCTCCCAGTTCTACAAAAAGTCCAATTCCAGCTCATTCTTTTGTGCTTCCAAAGGGACAAGAGGCAGAAGAGTTGCTGCATCAATTGTACTGAAAACCATTTCTAGTCCATAAGCCATTTCAAGCAAATGTACTTTTTCATTATATTTGAAACACATAAAAACCAAGCAAGCCAGGCTATGAGATCACCAACTAATCCCTTTTCCTGCTGCACAGACTCACCCAAACACTTCTCCACTTTTCTCAATTTCTCACCTAAATTTTCTTGTTCCTGCTGGAATGTGTTTCTGGGGGGTGGAAATCACATGATAGCTCATGTCCTTTGGCCAAAATGTGAGATTATTTTCACTGCCAGGGAGATTACTTGAGGATATATAAATACTGTATTTTTTGCTTCAAATATCCAAAACACTGACCTATTGATCTGGTACAAATCAACGATGACAAATACCAAATTTCATGTTTCCTTCTCAAAAAATTACAGTTCAAATTATGTAGCACATGGAACATCTCAATTTAGCATTACTGGAGAATATCAGAAAATAGAATTTTTGCAATGTGATTCGTCTTTTTCCATCAACACTAATGAGAGTTCTTTAAAGCAAAGCATTACAGAACATTTCCATTCTCTTGGTTCAACTCTTAATCTAAAGTTAAGTATTGGTTTTGTACATTATAAACCAACAAGGGCGTTATAATCAAGCCCATTTCTTGTGTGTGTGTGGGAGGGGGTACAAGGAGTGTGCTTGGGGCTGAGTTTCTTTAAAGGAAAGTTGAGAAGTTTTCTGGTGAAAGACTCTGTTGATAAATGGTGGTTAAAAGAAGAAAATTGGTTATTCAATGAACAAAGTGGTGTGTAATTTATTTTACTTCATTAGATGCTGAATTCTTCAAACACTGCTAGGAATTAGAATGCTTCGAAATTAATTATTGTAAGTACATTTAATCATAGCTTTGAAGTTACTTTCAACATAGCATGTTCTTTTTGATTAAATTATATCTTTCTGCCATTCCACTACAAGTACCTGGTTCAAGGGCAGAAGAGGAACAAAAACCCCAACAAACCTTTAAAAGTCATAAATAAAAACAACAATAATTTTGCTCTGTTTTTTTTCCGAAATATTTCCATAACCTCCTATTGCTACAAGCGTACCAGTTCCTGCAGAAACTTGAGTACAATTTTGAATACATAAAAATTATCACAAAATTAAACAATTATGTTATTATATATGGGACAAATAACTTCAAGCAGAGAAGTAAAATAGCAGGGAGCACAAAGATGAACTAAAATGCACTTGCAAGGTACATGGATTTGTTGGAGTAAAGATTAAAGGAGTTCAATACACTTGCTTCTTTGTATATACAGTACTGGTAATTCAAGCTCTCAGTTACATGATATTTCTCTTTATCATGATAAATGATGGCTGAAAGGAGCAATTTTAGTTCGAGCCTGCCTCCTGCCTGAAAGAAGATTTTGGTTCAGTGATTTAAGCTGAGGCAAAGCACCATGAACGTCCTTCCTATTTCTGAGCTTGACTTGGACACGAGCAACTGGAAATGGGACCAGTCTGATGAAAGAACACAAATAGAGCTTCAAGAAGCTTTGCTGATTTCAGTGATTTCCAGTCACCTTTCCTATTTTCAAATGTGAGTCTTGTACTTCAGTGATTTCACTGGATTTCAATTGGTTCTGTGAAGCTCGAAGTGAAGAATGTTTTTATACTCTTCTGAGTATTGTTCCTCTTTTCTTTTGTAATGTAAGGACCAATATAATGGTGCAGGAATATGTATTACTTTATGTAGGTGCCACCCCTGGAAGTGCTCAAGGCCAGGTTGAACAGGGCTTGGAGCAAACGGGGATAGTGGGAGGTGCCCCTGCCCATGGGATGATATTTAAGGTCCTTTTCAACCCAAACCATTCAATAATCCATATTTCCATGTTATCTCACAGACAACTAACATACTAAAGGAGAGAAAAGCACTTTTTCTTCTACTCCTTCTTAGGGTTATTAACTGTCTGCCCAGCTTGTAACAATAAATAGTGAATTACTTTATGGTAAAAATTAATGTATTCCATAGCCTAAAGTTATCCAGTTTTTGGTATTTCCATCTCTACAACATTGGTCTCTTTATTGCACGTGGCTGAAGGGTTGGGAAGGTTAACTGCCTAAGTTTTATTTTGTAACTCTGTAGAGAAACCTTACAGACTTAAATGGCCAATAAAAATCCCACAGAAACAGAGAAACAAAAGTAGATCTCCGTGTGCCAATTTGTCTCAGTTTTGTAACAGGAAATAGTAACAAAGCTGTTTATGTGGATCACCAGAACTAAAACCAAGAGGAAGGAAGAAGGAAAAGGCAAAGTGTGGCCTGGAGCTTGTGAGGGCATTTAGAAATTTCTAGAGAAAAAGTAGGTTAAGGAGGTAAAATAAGAAGCAATACTTTAGCTGATCAAATAGAGATGTAGCAGTATACAAATAACAAGATATCAAAGGGAAATAAAAGAACATGCACTGAATATTATCATCAGCATTGGAGAACAAAAGGAGGAGAGAACATCTCTTTCTTCTTCAACTCCAAAGCACAGTATTCAACAGATAATTGCAGCTTATCCCCAAAATGTCACCCAAGTAAAAGAAAAACAAAACAACACCTTAATGGCACAAAGCAGTGGTTCTGCTTGTTCTTTTACTCTCTTTCTTAACGACATATTCCATCAGTTCTGAATTTGTCACAAACGGTGATTAGAGGAGGAAAAAAAAAAAATCTCTTTTGTTATTGTCTACCTAAAACTTCAAAGCAGCAGGGACACTGAGTGAAACACAACTCTATCAAAGTGAGCATTTATAATTTTTAAGTTTGATATTTATAAATTTACAAGGCTTTTCTAGTCCTGCTGCTCAGAGATATCACAGCAAAGCACATCACAGAAACTGTAAATATTTGGAGGCATCTTGTTCTATTTTGCCACAATCTGAGGGCTTCAGTGCACACAGCATATCAAGAGTTGGGGGAAAAGAGAAAACCCCAAACATTTTCCCTGCCTGCCTCAGCAAAGACTCATTAAATATCCTTAGGTACCATTTCACTCATCTACTTGGTGATATTATTTAACTTGAAGCATTGGACAACCAATTCAAGTCTATTTTTTACACAGGGAATTTTCTTTAGAATTATCCCACACCGCTACTCATCCCGGCTTTCTCTCTCAACACCGTGCTCAGCCTATCTTTGAACATCCAGATCACCAGGATCTGAAATAATGTCTTAATCTGTTTTGCACAGGATGTTGATAAACCATTCTAAGCTTCCCAATCAATCAATCAATCAATCAATTTTCATTGTGTAACTAAACTGTTGGATAGTTTCTAAGTAAACTGAAAGACTCCCTAATGTTTGAGCACCCTGAAACTGCAGAAGATTCTGTACTGAATTTGTGTGGCAAACAGGAAACATCTCTGCTGCAAATATCAAAACCAAACTGCTAAGTAATTTGAAGTCTGTTTGCTGTGGGACATATAATTAGGAATATTATTTTAGTAAAATTCTAATTCTTAAGCCTTTGATACTCATAAGTTCTAAAAGAGTAACACACAACATTTATTGTGTCCATGCTATGCTTTTACAGCAGCAATATTGATGTAAAATATGCCACACTACACAAATCTGCATTACATGGGTTTCTGATTTCTTCTCTAGTTAACTACATCTACTTTACATTTACAATGTCAGCTCCTCAAATGTGCCAGCTTTAGGCCGCTAAATGTACCAATTGTGTATTTCTAGATCACAGTCGGGTTCAACACAAAATAGAATTTAAGAAATTTATGGTTAGACCTGGACATTTTTATTAAAGCCTCAGTAAATATATTCTCTTCAAATTGCTTTGTTTCCCTGGCATTACTGTGCAGAAAAGCAGGATGAGCTTTCAGGGCTGACGCACTGGAGTCTTGCTCTCTTAGAGCTTGTGATCCCATCATTTAAACATTTCTGCAGAAGATAACAGAGAAATGCAGACAGAGCTGTAATTGTGCAAATGTGTAAACTCAGTGACAGTGAACTACCAGGGTCCTAAACAGCTCCAGAGACAAAGAGGAAGGGAACAGTTGGAAGCTGGACTCCTTTTGGATTGTAATCTACAGACAAATAAATGGTGATTTATAAACAACACAAAAAGGGGTTTAATATTTGGGGTAATTTTCAATGTATTTATATATCAATTCATGTACAAAATACAAGAAGAACCCCAAAACCCATGAATCTTTTAAAGGCATATATGTAGAGATAATAACAGTAATAATAATAATAATAATAATAATAATAGCTATTATTATTATTATTATTATTACTACTACTACTACTACTACTACCACTACTTTCACATATTCAAAATGTTCTGAATTATTCTGATCTGAATTTTTTATTGATTCCTTATTAATTACAAGGCTTCCTTCAATATTTTGCAGGTTCTAAGTCACCATATTTCATATATCATTCAGCTCTGTTATATCTGGAGGTTTAATTTCCCACCATAATTATAAATGGACTGCGAATCTGCTTAACTAATCTTGCAGTGAATTGTCAATACATAAATAAAAATAATAGAAGAGACAAGTTCTGGTGAAAAAAAATTCTTATTATACGAGGAATTAATCTTTAATTTAAAAATATTTTTTGCTAATCTATCACATACTTTGATATTCAAGGAGCTCTATAAAATGGCATCATGTAGAGCTGCCAAAGCAAAAGTCACCATGCTAGGAAGCTTGTCAATTCAGTCTTTTTTCACTCACATTGGAAAGAGAACCATTTTTAAAATATTAAATACAGCTGGGGGTTTTAGTCCCACAGTAACTTCATGACTGTGACCTTCATAAAAGACTTGGCAATCTCACAGTCATAGAACTCATCCAGGATATTAAGGAGAGCCATTGAAGGTCAGCACTGAATTGCTCTGATTAAATTCAAAATATAAAATCAGATTTTCACTGTGCATTTTCTTGTCCTTTCATAATTTAAATTCTCTTTGGTAATTAAAGAATACAAAAAATGCTTTAAGAGAGAGATTATCCTACGGTGACCACCGCAGGTAGTTTACAATGTGGCTTATTTTATAATAATGATGTTCTGAATAGGAATGTAACAACAAGAGAAAGGATAAAAAGAACAACCGGCAAAACATGATAAAACTATTCATCCTGCTCCTAATTTATCACCTGGGAGATGTCAAACTGACCATGACTGGGCACCTACAGCAAGTTGTTTGAGGAATCATTTGATGCATGATGGAAAAATAAAGAGATTTGGGAGGAATCAGAAGAAACACAATTACTTAGAATTTATCGTTCCATTAGGGCTTTACCAAATCTCATCTCGCTCTAGTAGTATCAAAGAAGGGATTGTGGGTATGATTGTGGGTATTGCTCAAACCCACAGATGTGTCCCATGTCCATCCCTAGTGCTGCCACAGAGCTGCATTCACAGCAACCTCGGGAACCCCGATCCTCAGTGGGACCAACAACCGTGGGGTCACAGCACTGCACGGAGTCATGGAACGGTTTGGGTTGGAAGGGACTGTGAGGACCAACCATGGAAACCCCCTGCCATGGCAGGGACACCTTCCACCATCCCAGGCTGCTCCAAGCCCCATCCAACCTGGCCTTGGACATTTCCAGGGATCCAGGGGCAGCCACAGCTTCTCTGGGCACCCTGTGCCAGGGCCTGCCTACCTCTCAGGGAATAATTTCTTCCCAATATCTAATCTAAATCTACCCTCTTCCAGTTTAGTGAACCAGCAGCCCAGTGGTTAAGCATAAAAAAAATCAAAATCTTGCAAAACATAAATAATATTCACTCTTGTTACTAACTTTTCAAATTATTCTGGCCAAATTTGATAGTATAATTGTGCAACAAGTACCATCATTTATGAAAAGTAATGAGACGTTTTCATTCTAGTAACTAATTGTCACTCATCTGTCTACCACTCTCAGCAAAAAAAAGCAAGAAAAACCAAAACAAAGTGAAGAGGATCAAGACCTGGCAAGAGCTCATGGTTTACCATAGTACTTATCATGGTTTTTGCAGTATTTTTCCAAAAAAAGAAAAATCAGAAATAAGCCAATTGCTACTCTTCTTTCTCCTCACCATTATTTATACTGATCGATGCTTTTTCAACTCTCACATGCAGCAAAGAAAGCCCATCCTTCATTGCAGAGAACCAGCACTTTGCAGATTTATGAGAGCCTCCGAATTCTACAGAAAACTTCAAAATTCTTCCCATAGCAAACATTCAAATGCTGTCTACAGTCCCCCCCTCTAGCAGATGGGCTGTTTGTAGTCGAGGAGAGGGGAAGGAAGGAAAGGAATTCCATCAAAGCACAAAGCACGGCGTTCGTGGGACCAGCTGCTCAGCAATGCCACAGACAGCACACACAGCCCTCCTGTTCCAGAATACTCAGGATTTTTCAGAACAGATTTGCCATTATTTCTGGGAAATGTTTGTGGGGGAAAGAATCACAGGGAACCCCTAGTCTACTCCTGTCAATAGTTTTTGTGCACAAAGAAGAACAGTGATCCATCCTTTCAGTCTGGCCTGAGAGCTAATATCTAATACCTAGCTGTAACTATTTAGCTATATCATCTAATGAAGACCAGTGATTTAAAGTAACTTATTATTCATTTTTAGGACTAAAGGGGGAAAAAAAAAAATTAGTATGTCATTTTTGAGACTCTGCAGTTTAGACCCAAAATATATCTCCCCTGGGGACGACTCTTCTGCTTCCAAGAGTTCCATCCACAGCAGCATCCAAGCCGCACATACACTAAAAGCCATTTGTGCATCCTAAAAATGACTCCCATGATTCCAACACGCTCTGCCACACAGAGAGACAACTTCAAGAATGCCAGCTTCTCCACAAGCTTTTGCTGCATCCTCTGCGAGGTCTAATCACTCAAAATACACCCAGCTTTTACGCTGGAGTCAGAATATTTGGGTGAATCTGTCCCAGAGCCCTCCTTACATTCCATTGCACGGATTTCCCAGTTTTCCCAAGGCGGAATAGGCCAAGGGATCTGCAGAAAAGACTCACAATCACCCAAGTGGACTGCAAATCCAGCGTCTCCCAAAATGGGACATTCAGCGGTGCCCAGTGTGTGGAATGAGCACCATTTGTGGAAGAAAAATAAAGTTCTGTGATATTTTAACTGGGGATAGAGACTGCAGTTGTCTAGGGTGTAAGACCTTCATTTCTTGGCAAATACAAACCAGCTTGGGAACTCTCCATAATAACCTCAAGCAAGAGACAGGCCAGCAAAGTAGTACCTACCAAAAATCATCTTTTCAGAGCCTGACATCCTTTGACAATTCAGGAATGACCCAATTTCATTTCTGAGGTTGCCTAAAGTACCCTGAAAGTTACTTTTTAAAGGAAATGTAACAAGAGAACTACAGGATTATTGTGGTATGTCTTGAGCTACTTCACATCTCACCACACAATCAGATCAACCATTCAAAGACACAACAAGTAACTAGGATTTTAAATCAAATGCTCAAATAGGTTGTGTCATCTCTGTTATAATAACACAACTTGATTTGTTTGTCCAGAGCTGTTTTTCTTTTTCAAAGCACAGCCTGAAAGTACAAAATAACGTCAGGTCACTCTTCAGGCTTTCATCTCGCACTGTGTGCTGCTGTCAGAAGAAAATTATAATGCTTTAAAAAGTAGTTTAAGGAAAAGCCCAGAATCTTGTTTAAAACAAACCACGCTCCAGAACAAATAGCCCATGGCAGCGGGTTTTTTTCAGGTTTTAGTTCTACCTCATTAATAGGAAAAGTCCAACTAATTGGAAAGTAACTTCCCACTTTCCTTGCTTTACCTATTGCCTTTCTAATTAATTTCTACACTTTCACAACATTTCTATTTGCATTAGTTAAAATGGCAAAATGATGTCTGCGATTGGACAAGTGTCTTTTCTAATATACCATATGGTGACATATCTCATAGTTTGACAATATTTAATGAGAAAAGGTCTGCTCATTTCTGCAAAACCCTTGTTGCCCAAGCCCTTGATTAGACAAAGTGCTGCTGTGAAATTCAGTCATCTAATTAGCCTGTTCGATTATATGAAATAAAATTAAGTCTCCAAAATTGTTAAATCACCATGTACATTTCCATCACATTGATCTGCTGCAAGTGGAGAAAACCTGAATAATTCTCACCTGAAGACTTCTCATCACACAAAAAGAATGACAAATCCATGGCTCTGCACCAGTTTGCCCAAGTTAAAACACCAGTGACAACTCATGATGAGTGGTCCAGAACCCGTTTGAAGGGTGAAAGCAGATTCCTGTCACATCTGGATCAGGGACAGACTGGAGCCAGGGCCACCTCTACCCTCAGCTCTTTACTCTTCCACCTCACAGAGGTGAACACTTTGGGGATGGCGACTCCACCACTTCCCTGGGGAGCTGTTCCAATGCTTGACCACCCTTTCAGCAGAGGCATTTTTCCTAATATCCAATCTGCACTGCTCCCAGATCACCCTGAGGCCATTTCCCCTTGTCATCTCAATTTCTTATCTTCACGGGCCCCTGAATCTCGAGGCAGTACAACATAGAGTCACTGGGAGAGGTTTTATCCCTTGATGTCATCTGTTTAGCAACCACAGAACAGCCTAGGGAATTCCATTCACACTATGGAACATTTCCATTTTTAACAAAAGGGGGATGAAAGATGGTCTGTTCCATATAATCCTATCTTGCTCTTCCATATTAAAATTCTGTTGGACTCACTCCTACTCATGATTAATCTCATTATTTTTCAATTAATTTGGGAAGACCAGCAACTCATTTTACACTACCATAATTATTTCTATAATGCCAGCCAAAGCAAATTACCTTAATACATAACAAATTAACAAATGATGGCTCACATTAAAGGTTTTTCCTCTTAAAAAAGTACACATGGATTAAGGAAATGTAAGGAACGTACCTAACAGTGCAAGTGAATGCAGGAGAAATGGAGGGAATGCATGTCAAATCCACAAACTTATTTTCCCCATCATCACATCCCATTAAACTGCTGCCTGTAACTTTATTACTCTTCCTCATTTTTTTCTCAGGCATCCACTTCTTATTTTGATCCCCTGTTTGTTGTTAAAATGGCAGTAATGTTTTAGAGAAATAGCCTAAAATGAAGGCATTGTGCTTATTGCTGCAAGTTTTCAATTCCTTCCTCGACATCCTTTTCCAACATTACAATGAAACCTCTGGAAAATCTAATTTCAAGAGTAATTAACAAGTTGCATTAAAAACAAATTAAACTTATCCACCCTGATTTGTCAATATTATTCAGCTGTAGCTAACTCTCAGCCAAAGGTCACTCAAAGATAACAAACCGTGTGACATCAGCATAAACTTTGCATGTTGTATTTCACTGCTGCAGTGGGAGGCTGTGAATAACAAATAATAATAACAACAAAGTAAATCCCCTCAGTGGATACTCACCACTCCAGTCTAGAACCATTTTCTCTAATTTTAAGCCAATTTAAAGAAAATAAATTACCAAAACACTCGGCTGAAAACAAGCTCTTGGAACAGGCTGCCCAGGGGAGGGGTGGAGTCACCACCCCTGGAAGTGTTCCAAAAGAGAAGGCAGAATTGGAGCTTCACAACACGATTTAGTGAACATGCTGGTATTTGATCAAGGTTGGACTTGATCTCGGAGGTCTTTTCCAACCTTAACAGTTCTGCAGGGATTTGGATCTGCCCTCATTCTTTTCAGCTTTGAGAAGATGCAAAGCAGTTCCCGAACTGTCCAGCTAAATTTAACACACTGTACTGCACGACTCTTCACAACATCTGCCTTCGAATATATTATTCAGAATATGAGTACTGCCTCCACATTTTTTAATCAACTTATTAAATAGCACCAAGTTTCTAAACATTGTATGTAAAACGACAGGTTAAAAAGATAATCATATACACATTGCAGGACCAGAGTATTCTCTCTTTAAGAACAAAATGATAAAGCTAAATATATATTTCAGGGCTTAGCATCTCTTGAGAGACGAGTAGATGCAGCACTTTGGGTTCTAATCAAAGAAAATGGTCAGTAAGAGATGCTTATTTTGAAGCTTGGCCAGTAATCAATAAATTAGGAGATCTAAAATAGGATAATCAGGTTGGACATTTAAAATGAACAACAATAATTACTATTTCATACAGTATCTAATTAAATTCAGAAACTCATTGTTGCAGGGAAGCTCAAACATATGAGTGGGTTCAGTAAGTCTTTAGCAAAAATAGTGGATTATGGGACCACAGATGGTTATTAAAGCAGCGATTCAGATGCTAATTTCAACTCAGGAAGTTTCTAAATCACAGCCTATGGAAGCTTGGAAGATATAGCAGGGAAAAGCTCACTCCACACTTTCCATGCTCCTTGTACTCTTTCTTAAACAACTGTTACTGGACAGGGAGCCAAAAGTCTGCTGGTGTGACCCACTCTGACAGCTGTGGTCAGGTCCTATTTATTCCTTGCATGAATTTCTCTCTTAAAAATAAATCTGCTTTAAAATAAATTGGCTTTTGTTTTGACCTTTGTAGTTAGCAGATGAGCAAATATTTTCTGCTTAATTTGACAGACAGATCCAAACGTTGGTATTTCCCAAAAATTTTCAAGCGCAGGGCTGTTCACCTCTGTGGGCCACTCCTGGCTCATGTGGTGCTGAGTAAGAGACTTAAAGATCACAAATGTCTTAAACAACGCCAAGGCAACGGGTGGAATGTGCCGTAAGATAAGACACCACAGTGAGAAATTGAGATAAGCACAAAGAGAGAACTTGCAACCAAAGAAAAATTGCCTTTCCTAAAGCTGTGCTGGCTGGGTCTGATCCCTTGGTCGTCCCATACGTGCCGTGTGGTCACACCCAAATTGATCTATTCCATAACATTTCCAGGCACTGGTGTCAGTCAGCCTGACAGGCCTGCTGTTCCCTGGATCCTCCTTCCAGCCCTTCTTGTGGATGGGCATCACGCTGACCGACCTAATTGAAGTTTTGCAGTGAACAAAAATTAAACGTGAGGTCATGTTCATACCATTTGAGATGGAAATGTCTTCCTAAATGTTTGAATTGATACTAGCAATAGCTGCGGGTGGTGCTGGTAAGAGTTCTCACAAAACCACATTTGTTTAAGGAAATAAACTATTATATGAGCGAAATGATTTTTTCAAGAGAATATAACAATCAAAACGCAACGTACTATGAGTAAATTTTTAATATCATAAAATTTCAGTACTTTATCTGTGTGATTAACTTCCCTGGCTAAGATGGCAAAATAATTATTTATCAGGCCCAGGAAAGTGGTTTTTTTCTGCATGCATACTCCTGTGACAAAGTACAGTATTCCATTTAATTTTGGAGAAGATTACCACCTACCAGAAAAAGGATATAAACTGCAGTAAATCAAATTACAAGCAATAAGACTGACTTTGGAGGGGTTTATTTAGTATTTTCTTATTTTATTTTAGTTTTGTAGTGACAGCTTTTTTAAATGCAATTGTGTTATTTGAACATAATAACAACAACACCTGGCACTTAGAAATTCAAATTATGTGTGAATTCTTTTGAAAATAACAATAATTTGATTCACAGGCATCAAGTGGAAACTACTAGTCACAACATGACAGTGAAAAGAAAAACGTTTAACAAGAGGAACACAGTTATGGTACATGACTCCAAAACTGGGATAGGGTAGAGATTCATCCACCCAGGTGTTCCCTTACAGATAAAACTCCATAGAAAAACAATTTGAGAACTCCTTTCCCATGTCTTTTTCTCAAGGTCCTCTCCTCTCACACAACTTTCCAACAATTTTTTCTCATCTCTATCACAAGAGTCTTGCTTTACATCCTAGAGTAACATGAATTTTATTTTGTTGTCAGTTTGGCAAAGTAACATTGAGCCTGTTCTACCACTTCTTTGGTGCTGGGACTTTGTCACTTCAAAGGCGCAATGAAATTCTTTGGGTTCAATATGATTTTTTAAACTAAATCTTGAGATTGGCAGCTAAAAGTCCTTACACCTTCACTAAGTTTGAAGTTGATTTATATCCGGTAAAACTACACAGGGGGGTTAGCTCTTATTCCATATATAAGAATTTAGCTGACAAAAATTCAATAATATGAGCTAAAGATTTCCCAATTATCAGCCCAACTCAACAAATAATTGCCTGGTGATTAGTACCAATAAATCATTCACACCGTTTCAAAAATTTTACACCATAAAAAAATGGTGATCAACAAAAAAAGTAGAGACAAAAACTGTTATGAAATTCTGCTCCATTCTACTGTTTGCTTCCTGTCTCAGCTGTCTCTGTGCTCTCATTCCCTTTTCCTGTCTCAATTTTTGAATACCTTTAAGGTTTAATTCAACTTCCGTTACTTTTCCATCCTTTCTCTTACTTTTTAGGAATTTAGACATAATAAAGAAAAATAGACATGATGCCACTGAAGGAAGCAGAGGAATCCTACTGATAAAGAGAGAAAAGTCTCTCTTAAACCTTTACCTTAGAAGAAAGTAAATTTTAAAGAATATATCTTAAGTGTTATCAGTATAGATGTTTTCTGTGTTGGGGAGAAACTGGAGGAAACCAAAGAAAGAAAGAGACAGATGAACAGGTAATTTAAAAGACAAAAGGGGAAAAAATAGTCAAAGCACAAAATAAGTAACAAAGATCAGGTTCTGAAAACAAAAGAGGAAAGAAATGAATGAGGACTCAAACAAAACAAGATGTTTCAGTGAAGAAAAGACCACAGCTAAGCTTTTAATTTAAAATGTGAAGTACATGCAAACAATGGAACGTGCATCCTGCTCTTTCAACACTTTCGAAAATAACTATTAAAACAACCTTGAATAAGTTACAAGCTGCATTTGTGAAATCTGAAGCTTCATTTTGAAGACTAAGCAAAGACAAAGGCAAAATTTGTTGAAATGCATTACTTGTCTGCTCCTTCTGAACACTGTAATTGTGCTTACTCTGTATTCCGGCATGCAACACTGAATCCCTCAGTCTGCTGCCAGGTTTTCATTCCATATTGTGCATTATTGAAGTGTAAAACTGCTGAATGTGCCCCAGCACGATTTTAATCATATTATAGAAAATGTTCCAAGCTGATGTAATCAAATGCCTTTAATTATGGCAATCAAATGTATTATCAGTTTGCTATTGCTAACCCATATCCGGTACACAGAACAGCCTGCAATAGCAGGGTCTGCTGTTTATACATGACTTGCTTCAACCTTATGGCAAAATACCTCGTTCAGTTTAGGTACAAATATTTGCACAGAATCATGGAATGCCAGGTTGGCAGGGGCCTCAAGGATCATGTGGTCCAGCCTTTCTTGGCCAAAGCACAGTCTAGACAAGATGGCCCAGAACCCTGCCCAGCTGTATCTTAAATGTGTCCAGTGTTGAGGAATCTACTGCTTCCCTGGGGAGATTATTCCAATGGCTGACTATTCCCACTGAGAAAAATTCCCCTCTTGTGTAAAAGTGGAATCTCCCTAGCAGTGACATGCACCCTCATCTTTTCCACCAGCACTCTGGACCCTGCTCCTACAGTGTCAATCCCACCTTGCCAATCCAGCCAGCCTGCTGCCAGAAACTCCCCTTGCCTCTTCTAAGCACATGGATTCCATCCCTCCAGTCTCTCTCTACTGATTACCTTATAATAAAAACTGCTTTAGTGGAAATGTATGTTTTATATCAATTTCATCCAAAAAAAGAGATGGGTGGTTTTAAGGAGAATTCATAAAACAAGATTATTTATTTATTTCTTTATTGCAGATTCCCATTATGGACGGGGGAAAGCACCCCTGGGAAAGACTAAGGTTGCCCCAAGAGACCATGGGGGTCACCACTGGAGACAGTGTGAGAGGACAAGGCCCTGAGCAACCTAATCATACACTGAAGGCAGTTTTGCTTTGAGCAAACTTGGACCAATGGTTCCTTCCATGGCAAAGAATTCTCTGATTCTGTACTAGCAAGGTAACGGCAGTTCATAAACTTCAGTTCTATGTGCTAACGTTGGGGAAAATCCTTAATGCTATTATGCTATTGAGAATAAAATTCACCGTGAGAACTACTAAGAGATCATTAAGTTTCCTTGTTACGTACATTGAGTTTGATTATCCAAATAAATTACAATTTCTTACTAATCAGACAATCTTTGCAGCACAATACAACAAGAAGCTGCCATAGTTACACAAGTGAATCAGTTTGAGGGGGCTGTGAGAGTTGTCATGATATTAGGAATTCTATTTGGGGATGTAATTATCCACACACGATGCAAATGATCAATCACTGTGAAGTTAGTAACAAATGTGGGGTTTACATGGCTCATTAGTATCCATGATACAGAGACACACACACTACAGAAAGTTTCTTTGTCTCTGAGAGTCACAAGTACTGCAATATGTTTTTCCTTGACTTCAACAGATAGGAGTTGTGGAAGAAGACGACATCCTCTTCTTTTATCCCAAAATGGTTCCAGGAGTCCGGATTCTTTCCTTGGTGCAACGGCTATAAAAGGAAAGGGCTCAGCACCTGTGGTGTCCTCAGAACACCTGGCAGAATTGGGAAGGTAACTGCTCCCTCGGCCAGCACGGAACAACAGACAGGTCTGGCAGGAAACCTCCAAATGCACGGTGCTACAAGCACTGGAATATTCACAGGATGAGCACCCAGTGCTGGGTACATTTTGCATTTCAGAGGCAGGAAGGGGATTCACTGACAATACTGACATCAAAGGCTGAGTCACTGAGGGGACTCACTCACTGACTCGGATCTTTAAATACTTTGCCCTGATGCATTAAGCTCTGAGGCTGCACAGTTTGGGAGATCGCAGGTCATAAAAAGGCCGAAATTTAAACAGCTTGGGACAAATCTTGCCATACCAGCACCTAAATCTAGAAATACCAAGGGTTACTGCAGGAGAAGCATTTACTTCTCTTTTTAGCACAGCCAAACTGTTGTCTTTGGAGATTATCTTGTTTGTTATTAAAGTAGTTACCTAATTACAAAGGCAGCTATACTTCCCCGTAATGACCCTGATTAATGATGTGAATTGACCTCAATTGACTACTGATTTTTGCAATTACCTTTTAAGTGTGATAATGGGCATGCAAATGTTGCATCTGAACACAAAGTACCTCTTCTGGATCCAGAGCGACTTTCTCCATCAGACACTAGATTCGTGTTTTTCTTCAGAGATGGTTTTCTGGCGTTTTTTGTCCACTGCTGGCTGAATGAACATTAGTAAGCCATGCAGTGTAACAGCACCAGGAGAAACTGAGACAAATGCAAGATTTTACAAGGCTTGTGAAACACTAAATTGAGTAAACAAGAACTATCAAGATTAGAGTCAGAAGAATTTTAAAACGGGGTATTTGAAATCCTAACTTATTATTTTTGAGCAGCTAAAATTTGTCCAAATAAAAGTAAATATAAGAGCAAGCTTAGAATTCATAATACTAGAAGAAATATCACCACCTTATTACTTATGAGCTGGACACGTACAAACTTTACTTACAATGGATCAGATGTTAGAACTTGGTCCCTAAAAAGACAAAATAGCTCCTCAAAGCCCTGAAAAAAACAAAATCCGATTTTGGATCCATGCTCCAAAGCTCGATTTGGAATTGTATGCTGGGAGAAAATTAAGATATTGATTCTGGACTTGTATCCTCAGCTCCAAGAAGGAACATTGCTATCAGTGCTGAAGATGTTACCTGTACTTGCTAGAAAATTACAAAATCTATGATGAAAGATCATAGCCAAAACCACAATCTGATGAGCTCAGTGGGCTGTGAAAGAATGTGCATGACCTCAAGGCATGATTTGTGCTGAAAGGCAAAGTATATCAACACAAAATCTTGGCATTTCCAAGCTATCACTAGGCATTTCTTAATTCCCAGGTGACACGCTGGATCTCAGAATGCTGTCTGCTGAAACATGTGTCATGAAAAACCTAGGGCCAGGTTATCGAAACACGTACTTGGAAAAGTAAGAAACAGAAGTGTAACAATTTTTTATAAATACCACATGACAAATGAAAGAGGAAATGAAGTTAAATAAACGGTCACATAAATCAAAGCCCCTTCAACCACGAGACTATCAGCAACCAAGCAGGAGCAGTACAAGCTTCCAACTTAAGGAAAAAATCACCCTGAGAAGGGAGAGTGAACCAGAGATCAGCAGTGGAGAGAAATTCCTTCCAGACTTCTCAGCTTGAGCTGCTTTGGCTATAAAGCATCTGACTTTAAAACACAGAAGAACAAGTCAGATAATATCAGAGAATTCATGAAGAACACAACAGCTGATCACTCAACATATTACAGAATCACAGAATGGTTTGTGTTGGAAGGGATGTCAAAGATCATCCAGTGCCACCCCCTGCCATGGGCAGGGACACTTCCACTGTCCCAGGCTGTCCCAAGCCCCATCCAACCTGGCCTTGGACACTTCCAGGGATCCAGGGGCAGCCACAGCTTCTCTGGGCACCCTGTGCCAGGGCCTATTTCTCTTTTGGTAGAAGAAAGCAAGAGAAAAACTGCATTGAAATGCACCAAGGAACAATCCAAATGTTGAGAAGATGTATATTTAATACATACTTTAGGCTTTCAAATATTTTCCTCACTAGCTATTTCCTCTAATGTTTGTTAACTTGCTATTTGCTAAAGCACTTCAATATTTGCAGAGTGTCTCAGAAACCTCATTAATCACCTCCTAAAAGCACTAAGCCAATTAGTATGTGTGGCACCCACCAGAAGAGAGCTCTGCACTGTGGTGTTGTTACCTACTTGTGTAATAAACTGCTGTCATCATCATTACTCCTAACAGGGACCCAGTGTAGATGTTTTACAACACACTGGTAAAACATCAGGCTTTAAAACTGTCATCTTTTTAGGAAATTATTTCTTCAAGATCCAATTAGATGGAAGAAAAAAAGATAGAGGTTCAATAAGTTAATAAATTAGTTTCTCAGATTTAAAACTCTTTGTTGTTTTTCTCTCCTCACAAGAACTAGCTAATATAAAGAGAAACTCACATTTACTCAATAAGGTATCTCTTTAAATCTTCTTTTAACAAGCTGCATTGACACACGGGAGATTCATATGCAACATATCAAAATAAAAATTCTTCTGTTTTGCTCTTTCTGTGTTTGATATAAAAATTAAGGAAAAAAACCTCCTAAAGCTTTAAATAAGATGATTCACCACAAAGATTTAATTCATTGAAAGGAAAAGACTAAAGTGCCTTTTGAAATAAAAGCAAGAATACTAACCCCAAATCTTAGTTCTACAGAGAAAAAGAATTTATGCAACACACAGCTCAATATCCATAGGTTACTTATATTATTCACAACTAGTAGCAGCCTACACTCCCATCATAAATTGCAATAAAGCATTTCTTTATGAGAACATCTCCTTTCATCTCCAACTAAAAATGTAAAAATATACTAGCCTACCTAAAATATGAATTGCATCACTTCTAAAAATATACTGGTATCTATATGTGTCCCTTCACTGGAAGAATTTTTAGCGCTATAACCAGGCAGTATCCCAACAGCTCTTTCAAGAATTAGCAGGAAGAAGAAAGGGGCTAAAATATCTGTTTCACTTGGGTCAGGCAGCCTCCCGTAGCATCGTATGGCTTCTCCAGGCTGCCAGGCAACAACACACTGTCTGGCAATTCTAACCTCCACTTTCTACATTGCTGAAATCCAAGGAGCAGTACAGCAGAAAACGTGCATTAATGAGCCCAGCATTCCCATTTGTGTACCTTCCTTCCATATCCCCCCCACTGGTTCCCTGCTCTAACTCACTCCTTTCAATTTTTGCAGCAGTGCATTTGAAGGTTAAACTCTTGGAGTAAAAACAAAACAACAAAGAAAAGGAAAACAAGGAAAAATGTGTGAACTCAGTTCAGTACTCATGATTTACTAGTAGTAAATCAAGGAGTATAGCCCAAAGGAATGTTAACAGGTATTCACTGCTTTCAGAAGAACTTTACATGATTTGAATATTGCCTAGCAACACCGACTCTATTTAAAGGGCTGTGACAATAACATATGTATGAGTAGGTCCGGAAAATAGCAGCTTCATGACATCCATACCAGTGTTTTATCCAGAAAGCTGGATTCTTCTGCCTTATGTCCTTGCTCTCCCAAGGGCCGGTTCTCATTCCAGAACCCAAGTAAGACAAAAAGGATCAATGCACATAGAACACTTCAATAATGTCACACAGACCACACACTTTTGGCTTTTAAATGGTTAAAACCACGGCTCTAATAAACACATTAGCATTAAACTCATTGTTTATCCTTTGGCAGAAGAAATTCCTACGTTACCACAAGTTCTGCCCTGTGCTTATGAAACACCAGAACCTCTTTTAAAATGGATAAATTGAAGGTTTGTTTAACAGATGAAGTAAATTGGAAAAAGAGATGCAGTGGGAGTTTTTATATCAGATAATGAGGAGGGGACTGGAAAGGTGACACAGAGATGTTCACCCCAGCCTAATCCTCACAACACCCTACTGCATTCCCACACAGCACTGAACTGTGCAAACAAGGTACCAGTTTCTCAAAATAAAATGGTGGCAGCGAGTCATGTAACATCCATTTAGTAAAAATACATCAGAGAGCAGGTTTTTGTACAAAGGACCGGCTTTATCAGCTTAATGCAGTGTAATTGCTGCCTGTGTTTTAGAGTTAAAGCACAACACGGGACTGAAGAGACCAGCAACAACAGCAAAAGCGATACACCTATTTTGTTGTGGAATATGATAGCAGACATCATGATAGGATAAAATAGACATAGAAAGGAGATATGGGGACATTATTCTCTGCAAGTGGTAAATCACAGGCATGAAAGGGATGAGAACTTCGGAACTGCTGCGAAGAGTTTTGCAAAAGAAGCCATTTGCGGCGCAGCGCTTCATCCACCCTAGAAACCCCAAAAAAACGCGGCAGGGCTGCCACCTGCTGGCACGCGGTGACACACAGACAGAAAGGCAGGCCCGATAAATTAGGGACCGCTGGATGGAGAAAAACAAGAGGGAGTGGCTGGTTACAAGGGAAATTGTGGTATTTATAGGAAGAGCATGCAGATAAAATTGGATTAGATTCACGCATCCGAGAAAAGAGCATCAATACACTCTCAAAGTCCTTCAGACCAAATCACATTTAAGGATCCTGACTGCAGTGACTTCTCTACACTTATCTGGAAGGACTTTTTTTCCAAAGGGCTTGGGCAGTGGTCCAAGACACATAAAAAAGATAGAAGAGCAAACAGAACACATTCTAGCCCAGAAACATTCAACCTACTATAATGCAACCCGACTGTAAATACCCACCATTACCAGAGTTATAATACCATGAAAACATCAGAAAAGACATTAACTGAAGTGAGTTTTTCAGTATTTCTACTGAATGGAAAGAATATTCTTATTTCTATAAAAATTGATGAAACTAACCCGCACTTCAGGTGGAAAAAGTTGAGCATTTCCAAGTAAGACACAATTTCTGAACAAATTGATAGATAAATATTGTCTCACAACTAAATCACTGCCACTTGCCTCCCTTTTTTCTTTACTGCTCTGTATCTCCTTCCTTGTCTCTACCTTTTTATCTTCTTCCTACAATTCCTCTTGCTTTTAATGTTTCCATGGCAATGACAGCAAAAGAAAAGATTAAATATGCTTTGTGTATTTCCTTCTTTTTTACATAAAATTTTGGAAGATGGCAAAGGGAAAGAAATAACATCACAAATCCCTCAGAGAGTGATGCCAGAGTCAGACCAATAACTCATTATGCAGTTACAAGGATTTACCAATTAACGGCTATTTGGAAGCTCATCTTCATAAACATTTAAACTAAGAGCAACAGTTCTAAAGACAATCTGTTAAAAAAACAGAGGGAGAGAAAGTAAGAAAATATAATCCAATGGAGAGTGAAAGTTAAAATATTTAACTAGAGCTCTTAAGTGCTAGAGCTCATTGGATACCTTCAGGATTACATCCAAAGTGTATTCTTAATTTTTATATTTAAGTCTTTATATTAAGGCAAAAAGTTGCAGATCTCCAGTTAAGACTAAATGCATCTTTGCATCTGAAATTAAAATTAAATATGGGAGCCCATCCCACAGCTGCATTTTTTTAACCCTTCTCAAAGCAGAGGGCTCTCCTTTAATAGCTCACCAGTTTGAGAAGGAATTCTGCAATCCCCACATCTCTAGAACCTGCCAGATGCACTAAAATCACAACCGAGACCATTTATTGTAGAAATACTTCAGACTGTAACAAGGAAGAATTCATTCGATTTTTAAAAGCCTTCTCCTGAGCACCCATGGATCAAGAGCAGACATTCCCATCCCTTCCATGGTAACACAGACACCCTGTGGATGTTCAGTACAAGAGGTGTCTGTGCCGATGTCATTTAAAGAGGGAACGCAAAATACAATGCTTTGGTGTTTGCAACTGTGGGACTTCAGTAAATCAGAGCTTTTCTCTCCTCCCACCCCACAGCCCCTCCATTTTGGTGAATGTGTTTCCTCTGAAGATGGAAGCTTGGAGGCATCCAAAGTCTTTGTCAATTAGGTAAAAGTGAATGCATTGTCCCCGTGGTTTTTTCTGACTTTTTTTTTTCGGTGAGAAAACAATTTCCCAAACTAAGACACTGAGTCTAAAGGGTTGTGTCAAGGTTATGTTTCACTGGGAAAGGTAAATGGCTTATTCAAAAATTTTTAAGGACTTATATGACATTATTTAACTTCTAAACACAATCCAGCTTTTAGTCTTACAATGAACACAAACACCCAAATCGCCAGAGTGCTCCCTTTTTATTTTAAAATTGTTTAGACCAAAGCTGATTGAACTCTGCCTCAATCTTTTATTCCAGATATCCATTTTAAAATCCTTTGGTCTCTTTTATAAACAACTGAAGTTGCTGCAGGACTTCTTTTTCAATTTCTTGTTTCAGGATTCAAAGTCTGGTTCCCTGATATTTAGAGATCTGGTCTATTTTCAGAGGAAAGTGATATTTGTATTTCTCAGGGAGTTCAAGTACCAAATAGGTGACAAGGCTATGCAGTATCTACAAGGATGTGAGCTCCAGAAATTCCAGTTCCACAAGTCAGACAAAATATTTCCCTTAAGCATTGCTAACTTAGTCATGTAGATATTGTATATAAACAGAATCTAAACCATCTTTCAAAAATTCAGATGGATTGGAAATTACATGAAAAATTGGCTTTTTCTTTCCGATGCAGAATATACATCTTAACTGGAAAGGTTCAAGTACCTTTGGGGATACTTTTTTCCTCTCTGTAAAAGATCCATCACCACCTTAAGCAATGTGAAACGCTCCAAAGCTTTACTCTTGCAAATCATATTGACGGAACAGGTTTGGGGGTGAGTTTTTTGAGATTGCAAGACTCCCACAAAATTAATGCCATTCTTTCAGATATTTGTGTCTCCATATACAGTGGAGAACACTGATGAACCTTAAATTATACTTAGAACCACAGAGTGTTTATATAAATAACAGAGAATTGCAAGTTTTCCAATACTGAAGTTCTGATGACACGTTTAAAACAGCTCCTTCTAAGAAAGCAATAAATGCTGGAAAAGTGGACATTACTTGTGACTGATTTCCATTCCCTGTCTACAGGTCCTTACACAATTAACCTATTGACATGAAGATTTGTTATTAATAAGAAATCTGGGATGTGTTGCCAAGGAGTTTCTAAGTTAATACGATGCATTACGTGATTTGTCTCCAGAAAAATAAGCATCCTGGCCTGTTATTGCATATCTAACCACCTACTTGATGTTCATAACAGAGTTCTTATCATTTGAGTAATCCATCTTTATAGAATTTTTTGTGATTTATCCATGTTTTCCCCCATTAAATCCTCAGCCAAGTGACAATACATACTTTAATATGGAAAAAAAAAAGAGCTAAGTATATTACTGACTTCTACTTCAGGATATAATACACGATTTCATGTATTGCTCTTCATCACTAACGTACATCATTGTTTCTTCTCAGGTTTGGTGGGGGTTTTCTTCACTTTAACTGTCTATGAAGGTTATTGTAATTTACAAAGCAATTTCAATTTTGAGACCTTTCAGTCCTCCTTGTGCTCTGATGTGATTTTTCTGTAGAAGGAACCACACCCTTCTCTCACTATTTGGAATATTCACAGTTACAAGGCACATTAAGGAGTTTGGATTGAAGCCTGTAAACTCTCTTCCTCTAGAAACATGGGACAGAATAAATTTCCACTAAACAAAACTGTTTTCTTCCAGAAGCTGTTCATTCCAAAAATAAAGCACATCCCTTCAGTAGATATTTTTCTTCAGAATATTTCTTTCTTGCCAGTGTGCACACATATTGTCTCCACTGTTTATCAACTTAACTTCTCTGTTTAGTCCCAAAAATCTCCTTTTTTCACCCAAGAGCCTGTGTTACATTGAACCCCTCACGCTTCTGGTTATTCAGCCATTTTCAATATTCATTTCTCTCCATTCCTTTGCCACTCAGTCTTTCACTTATTCAAGTTCATCCCTTCTCTGCTCGTTTACTTAAAGATTAATTTTAAAATCCTATTTTCCAACACAATGCAACTCTGTTCCTCACCCGCCAACACATCATTGTACCAAATTTCACAGAGATCTTTCAGGGCTGGGAATACAGACTCCAGCAAAGCCATGTAGCTGCTGGGACCATTCCCCAAAGCTGCAGGCCAAAGAAATGCATTTTCCTGAGAAAAGAAGTAAGCAGCTGGGAGTGAGGGAAGGGAAAATGCCCATGAACAGCCAGGGCAGAGTCTGAACAAAGGTTGGACTTGAACCAGCTCCGAGGTCATTTTCAACCTCAGTGACTCCATGATTTTTCACAGAATTTTTCAAATGGGGAAAAAACCTCTTGCAATAAAAATGTGATTAATGTCAAGACATTTACAAATACGTTGTCCAAAACTGTACATTCTCATATCATACTCTCACATTTAACTGTTTAAAAGTAAAAAAAAACCAAAAAGGGCCCAACCAAAGCAAAAAGCTAAAGATCACAGGTGGGAATATCTATCAATAAACTAAATTCAAGAAAGTAGGAAAACCAAACCTTTAGAGAAGATCATAACATTCAGAAAGAAATTTATAATGGAAAACAGGGAGGTTTAAACTGCTATTTTTGAAAACCAAGTGAAGGTTGTCTATTAGAAACTTAACATTCTTAATGGTATTTGTGACAGCTTAAATTGTCCATGTAAAATAAATATACTCCAAATCCTTTCTCAAATGTTCTTCTCCCACTCTTAAATGATACAAGCTCATTTAACAACTGGTAGTCAAACATGTTCCAAACTACGGAGGATTATTGTGAAGCAAAAATAATTCTGCCATTCTAAAAAAAGTGGCTGGCAATTAGTGATTTCAGTTGGCCTTTTCTCCACAGTGTTTAGCAGAATGTTATATTTAAGCCTTATTAAAATGTACAGAGATTCTAAAATCTTAAATATAGATTTCCTTGCTAATTCTCTGTCAAAGTCAAATAGATGAAACATAAATGTGGAAATAATCTTAGACAACAGAAATGGAAAGACCATGTTGGGTTAAAAAATAAACTGTAGTATTAATATACCTATATTAGTATCACCATTTGATTTTCCAGAGGAATACCCTCTTGAACATTTAGCTTAAACCCTGTTTTTACCTAAGAGTGGCTTGAAACCTAACAGGGTCAAGACAAAATTAAAATAAACACTTTAAGAGTATATTTACATCTACTGAAGTTAAGCTGCTGGCTTTTTCCTCTTCTCAATTTGAACTCTCAGGTCCTCACTCATTTTTTCACACACTAGAAAATTCCCTGCTTTCTCTGTCAGAAATATTATACCCATAATTGATGGCTTGGAGAAAACATGGATGATCTAAACTATTACCTGAGATGTTTTAAAGTGTATTCTCAACTTATTTCTACATCAATCTCATCATTTATATGTATAAAACTAGGGCAATAAAGTTTAATTCTTTCGCTTTTTCATCAAGCTGAAATAGGTCATTGGACTCTGACTTTGTTATTCAATATTAACAAGACACCAGTGTATCACACAACACCTTTTTTTTTTTTTATTAAACTAATTTTTATAAAAAAAATAAAGGCAGTGAGCTGGGCTATAGCTTTAGACATGACCAGCACCGATTTTCTTTGAAGGCTTTCCCTTTGTCAAGAGGAATCAGTGAGGGCACAAAACCTTGGAGGAACTTCATGATCACCTTTCCATGTGTTTCCTGGGGAAGAAAGTTTGTACGCGAGAAAAAAAGGAGGGGAAAAAAAAACCAAAACACCCCAAAAGACCCTCAAGATCATTGATTTAACCCAGCACCGCCAAGGCCACCCCTAAGCCATGTCCCCAAGTGGCACATCTACACGTCAAATGCACTTTTCCCGGTAAAGCTCCTTCAGATGCTACAAGCTCTACAGCCCCGGGATCCAGTTAAAGACTCTCAATTGTATTTTTCTTTCTAGACAAGCTGCAAAGGAGGACAAATGTACATACCTTGATCTCTTAGTGCGGTATTGTATTTCATTGTATTTCTTTTCAGCTCTAAGTGTCTGCAGGTCACTGCAGCCAGAGCTTTTCCTGACCTCTCCTGCACCAATGTTTGGGCCTCTCCCGTCCCCTTCCCCCTTTATCGCCTCCCCCCAGCACTAAAGTCAAATGTAAGATAAATATTAAAGCAGAGAAAAATGCAGAGCAGAGAGAGAGCCTGTGTCATTCAACAGTGAAGCAGAGGCTGATTGCCTTGTGGAGTGGATCATTTCCATGGCACACTGAAACAAGGATGCAACGCAATCTCTGGCAAGTATTTTGATAAAGCTGCCATTTCCTCCCTTGACTTTGCCAAAACTGAACAACTGTATTAGCTGTAGGGTCTCTCACTGACTATACAGCAAACACAAAAATTAGAAATACTGCAATCATAAAGAGTGGAATAATAATATTAAAAATTAATTCAATTAACTAGGTACTCCTGACTATCCAGCAAAGCCATAATCATTTGTCTTCTGTACATGTTGAGCTTAGAAGTTAAAATAATGCTCTTTTTGGTGAAAATTTAATCAAGCAAAGACAATTTTTGTCCCTTAAATAAGAAGACGTGATATATATAATAAGAAATTAATGCAAGAGGCAAGCCTGCAAGTCAGTGTGGTGAAAGCATTTGAAGAATAAAGATAATATTTACTGCCTTTCCCAATTTTTAAGCCATGCATAAAACTTTCCAACTATTATCAAGAATAACTCAGAGACAAGTGACAGAACAAAGTTACTGAGATGTCTGGTACGTTTCCTTCTGAGAATGTGTTCATGCTGTACATATTAATAAATACCAGGGAGATTGAATCAAAATAACAAATATGGGCAATTGAGCATGAATTTTCTGAATCACTGGAGATTGTTATCATACTTATTTATAGGAGCACTAAACAAATCTGTGATTGTATTAAAATATAGGTGAAGCCTACATTAAAGCAGAGGAGGTGTAATGAAGATTAAAGAGAAAATATACCTCTACCATTCTTAAAATGAACAGATAAAGAAAAAAAATTACTATTTGCCATTGAACAGGGAAAAATGTTTTTTCAGTTCATTAAGAACAATGAAGTGAAAAATGGGGTTTGCACATATTAGAAATTCTTCACAGCTTTCAAGATGTTAACAGCAGAAGGTGCGTTTCTGATCACATTTTGTGGCGTTCGAGCCTAAAACAATACATCTGAAATTCCACTCAGTGATTTGAAACAAGATTATAATCTCTGATACAGGAAATGAGGAGAAATAAAAATATGTGTATGCCTGTTTCTACTTATTCACACATTATTTCAGACAAATGTACGTCAGAAACAAACAACAAATATATCTAAAGAAATGAAGATTGGTTTTGCCCCATCCCATCCCGCAGAAGATGGGAAAACAACTTATTTTCAGTTATCTTGGCCCTGTGGTTGCAATGCACCCACGTGTCCCTGGACAAGCTCAGGCTGACACCTCCCAAAGCAGGTAAAACCCCACATTTCTCCCCATTCCCAGGCTCCCAGCAGAAGATGGGGAATGTAACAGATGCTGTTTGCTCTGATTTGGGAACTGACCTTCCTCTAATAAGAGAACCACAGCTGATGTTTTAAAAGAAAGTTCTCCAGGTGAAGAAAACTTCAGGGAGACATTACCTGCAAGAAGGACCTAATTAAATGGAATTGATTTCCTCCCAAATGTTTCTTGCTACTAATGGTTTAGGAACCTCTCTGCACGAGAGACTAGAAAAGAAAGAAGGAAACCCCAAAAAAATGTGTATTTGAATGGCAATTATTTTCTATTCCCCAGCTGGTTTTGGCAGTTATTTTTAAATGCCAGAGAATTCATTGCACTTTGATGAAGGCACTTGTTATTTCTCAGTTGTGAACAAGTCAATCCAGGGCACGGAGTTCAAAAGATAGCATTCACAGAAGACAATAATTAAACTCAACCACACCACACTTCGATGCTGTTGCCACTGAACAGCTCTGTCTCCTAGTAGTAGGGTCAGAAATTTAATGTTGCACCATTTGGTGTAATGGCTCCGATAACTGCTTGCTTATTTTCACACCTACAGTGGAAAGTAATTAAAGTAAAATCCTTTTAGCTGTAATTAGATGGCAGGACTCATTTAAACTGAATGAAAGAAAAAGAAGAAAAGGAAAGGATCACAAAAATGAAGGAAGAATCAGATTTTATAATTAGCAGGTCAGTATGTTCTCTAGTCTGAATTTCTTAAGAAAATCATTTAGTAAAGGCCTGAGGATTACATACCTTTAGATTTTGTTTTCCTTCAAAATACCAGAAATACTAAAGAAGGAAATTAGTGTGATTTATACACATTTTAATAGAGCTTTTATATTCCACTCTTAGGAAGAAAATGCATTAAAATAAAACCATAAAAAAGTACATCTTATTTGGTACCACTTAATATTTGGTTCAGCCTGGAGACAAGGAGGATTTGGGCAGACCCTAAATGGTGCCTTCAAGTACCTGAAGGGAGCCTGCAAGAAAGATGGAGAGAGGCTGTTTACAAGGGATGGAGGGACAGGACACAGGGAACGGCTTCAAACTGCCAGAGGACAGGGATGGATGGGATATTGGGAAGGAATTGTCCCCTGGGAGGGTGGGGAGGCCCTGGCACAGGGTGCCCAGAGAAGCTGGGGCTGCCCCTGGATCCCTGGAAGTGTCCAAGGCCAGGTTGGATGGGCTTGGAGGAACCTGGGATGGTGGAAGGTGTCCCTGCCATGGCAGGGGGTGGAATGGGATGGGATTTAAATTTCCTTCCAACCCAAACCAGTCTGTGATTCTCTGATTCCACCCCCTTGTAGCTGCAGTGTTTTAGGATTTTCCTTTCTCTCTCATGGAGAATATAGATAAACTGTACTTTCTTAATCTCTGTGTTTTGTCTTAGAGGTGTACGAGCCATAACCAATAGGTCTTTGGGGGTGGATTGTCTTTGGCCAATAGACACTTGTTTATTACTGTGTATAAAAACAAATTCTTGTAAATAAAACCTTCTTCTTCGCCATCTTGAAGCCTGTCTGCCTGACCTCTCTACCTGCTTCCACAAATCCCACGAACAGCAGAAAAGCAAACCATACCCCTTCTCCTTGGGACCATGGTAAATCCCACAGCACACACAGAATAAAAACAGGCCGTGAACCACAGACTCTTTTCTGTGTCTGCAGGAATTTTCCTTTAACTACTGAATTTAATTTCATAACCTTCCTGGACCTCTGAAGAGGTGAAAGCTTGCTCTGCGATGAGAAAGGGAATCAGCATGATTTGACAAGCCATTTGATGTATTTGCCTGTAATAACTTTGGCATTGCAACCTTCAGGGGGACAGAAAGCTGGCAGCCAGAGAAAGGAGACAAAGAATGGAGTTCTGTGACCACAAGCCAGTTTTAATAAAAGGCACCAGGGATTTTCATGAGGGTAAAAAATAGATACATTTAAAAAATGGCATTTTTTAAACCTTTCTCATCTGAAAAACAAAATTTTGATTGTGAGATACAGCTAGTGATCAATATTAAAACTTGTAATACTTTGAGCATAGTCAAAAAGCCCAAAAATCATCACGTGAAGATGATTGGAGTACCTGATGCACAAATCAATACTTTTTATCTCTTGGGGGTGTTTTGACTTCAAAATCACATAAAATTGGAGAAAGAGTCTGAGAGAAGTAGAACTGTTTTATTCTGGCAATGCCAGGTCGCCACAAAAACCTCCAAGTCTGGTTTTTTTCACTTTTCCTTTTTAACCTTAGTTTTTTAACCTCCTTTTACAGCTTCTTTGAGGTTCTTGGCTTGATCATCTCAAGTAATTTTACTTTTTTGCCCTCAGAAGTCCTCTCAGAAAGGCCCCAGCCTGGCTCATTCTGCAAACACTGAAGATGCCAGTGCAGAAATGTGGAAATCCCTCTAAAACTCCACATATCTTCCTGTCCAACACTGAAGTATTTTATCCCACACATAATCCTGAACAATAGGGAAAACTAATTAAGCAGTGAAGCATATAAAGAAAAGTGAGCACCACATCCCAATACAGTCATTATAAAAATCAGAATATTTCTGGATATAATTTATTTACACATTTTCTACTCCATTAATTTGAAACGAAAATGTATTTATCAAGTCACTCTAAATATTCCTCCTTAAATATGCAAATACATATCCAAGAATTTCCCAGTCTTGAATCACACAAGCTGTACATAAACATTAAAACTCTGAAATACCATAAACTCGTTAAAGGGCAAGTTTTTCCTCAATGATTGGTAGAAATGAAAATAAATCAATTACATGTTCTCAATTATTTTCCATCTATCGAGACCTAAAATTCTTTATATCAGCTAGGCTGAAGACAAGTGTTAATGCTGGGGAGGAATTCCAGAGTTACCGGAGAAAACATTAAGTATTCTGTTATCAAGGAATATAAACTTTGCTCAGTGAGGCAGTTCCATAACTAGAAAAGTTTCTAGCTGCATATTTAGGGAAGAGTCATTTATTTCATTTCAATAGCTTTTAACAATGCTAGAATTTTAGTAGCATCTTCATATACCTCGGCTAAAAAAGGTAATAATCTGGAAAAAAACAATTTACAATGCTGCTGGGTGTCAACTATCACTAGCATCAATTTAGCCTTTGACAGTATCCAAGATGCACAAGGCAAATTTTTTATATAAAAAGCCCAAGTCCCTGTCTTGAAAAGTTTCCCAACTAAAGCCACAGTCTTCCTTAAACTTGCTTATAGAAGTCTGTCACTGCTGGTACCATCTATCAGGATTGGTATTGGAGAACCAGGTTATATTTCATAGGAATCTTACATGGATAAAATTCTAATTAAAGACAGCAGTCAAAACATTAAGTAAGGCAACATACACAGTTTCAAGAACTCTTGATCAATATTAAATAAATATTTAATAATTAATAAATAGTTAATCTTATGTTTTAAAAACATAGTCCACTCCATCAGGTATAGGCATGCATGCCTTTCCTTTAGAAACTAGGAAATTACTACATAAATTATTATTTAAAGAAAAATTATGATAAACAACTCTATAAAAGACTGAGTCAAGCAGAATGGCAGTAAAAGACCACAGATAACACACTGGTATTAACCCAGTCTCACAAAGAAATAACAATTTGTACCTAGCTTGAGTAGAAGGTATACAGAGAAATCTATTTAGAGGGAAACATTTGGGGAGACACTGGAGAAGTTCAAAACTTTATCAGACATGGAGCAGGAAAACCTGGCCTAGCTGGTCCCGCTCTGAGGACGTGAACTCTGGGATCTCCAAAGGCCCTTCCGATCTCACCAATTCTGTGACAGCAGTAACGAATCAAGAATTAATCAAACTCATCCTACAAAGCCACCTTTGATGATTTGGGGATTTTTTTATTTATTTTGGAGTTGATGTGAGAAACGCTGAGGTCCAAAATGAGCTCTCTGGAAACACTGTAAACACTGCTCTCTGAGAACACTGATAACCACATACAGAATCCGAAATTGCTGAAAACTGGGTTTCAGGAGATGTGCCCCACCTTTACACTGTGGAGATGACATTGTTGAGATCTATTTGGGCATTCACGGGGGTTTTCTTTCTTGTACATGAAAATAAACCATCAGCACTGAATTTTCTGGAGTTCTTGTCTCCAAAGCCAGGACCTGACCTGTGCTCTCCCTCTGCCTAGAGACACATAATTCAGAGCAGACTGCTATATTTAGAAGCAATCTTTTGTTCTCTCATGACATGACTGTCACAGAAGGGCTCACATCCGTGTTTATCCTTGCACTGACAAAATCCTGATGGAAATTAAAACAAAACAGTAGATGAAGCTGAGCTCTGGTTATCTTTTTTTGCTAAGACATTTAAAGAATCAATACAAAAACACCAAAACAAAACACCAGGAATGTATATATTGTAGTAGACCACAGAGGAAGAACAACATTATTTGTAACTATTATTCCTCCTTGCTCAGTGAATGCTTTCAGTAAAACTCATCATTCATTAAAAATGATTCATCTCCCTTGGCCTTTATTCACTGCTTCATGTTTCTAATGAACTTAATGTAGCAAGTGATGTAATCAGACAAAAGCATGGTAAGAGCTCTTTCTGCCACTATAGGCACAATCATATTTAATTAAGAATTTATCATTAGCTGAAGGTATTAGTTAACTATTACAGGCCCACTATATTTTCTACCTCAGAGAAGCAGCTTCCTCATTAACAAACAAGTGCTTGGATCTAATTGTCACCTCTTTAATCAGCTCGGTGCATTAGCATCTCATTAAATGGGCCTCACAGAACAAAAATTATTGCTTTGATACCACTGGAAAGGATTAACAAAAACATCATAAATTCTTGGGGGCTTTATCCAGCATCCATTCACAAAGGACTAGGTATAAATACCCCGTAATTACTACCTGGAAACAGTAAGTGGAATTACATTCCAACAAGTGAAGCCTGGATAAAAGTTTCCATCTGGAACCAGTATTCCTCAGGGAACTGCACGCTTCCCTCTGCAGACAGCTGTTAAAACAGCTCAGGGATGGAAGGGTAACATCCAGCACCTAATAATCTTATTTCCTATTTCTACATACATTTTACATTCATTTTTTACTTCAATTCCATATAGCTAGGCTGATAGCACTCCCTTCTTCTTTAGGCATTACATTATGGAACAAAATAAATGTAATAACTTCTAATTTTGTGTTTGCTTGGTTTTTTTTCCCGTGTAGTTGGTTTTTTTCCCTTTTTCTTTAATTTTACAGGAAATCAATGAATATTCTGGATCCTCTTGCTTTGTTCCCTTCATTTCATGAATATTCCTTTCATAATTTCATAGATCAGCATGGGATTACCATGGATAAAGCAGATATGTTGGAAATCATGCCTGTCTGTCTGTTTTTAATTGGGCATTACCATCCCATAAGCAGAAGGTCCCTAAAATGTTTCTTTTTCCACACCTAGAAAAAAAGATGTTGCCTAATATTAAACAAAGACCGTGAGGCATTCAGGAGATGTTTGCTGTGATTTCATCATATTAATTTGAATATCAGCTGGCAACCAGGAAAATAATTCCAACACTACCTGCACTCAATCCTTCCAGCAATTTTGATTTAGGGATTCAGGGAGCCAGAGTTTGCATCTTTATGTACAGAAAATTATTAGGTCCTACAGTTCAGCAGGACAGAACAAAAGATGTAAAGTAATCTCAAACTGCTTTCAGGACAATTTTCAATAAATAAATTGTGCAAGATAATGCTGTGGGAACAAAAGAAACAAGCTGAAGGAATGTCTGCTATAAAAGTGGTTTTGTCTGAACAATACTTAAAAAATAAGTCTCAAAGCTATCAGTATTTTTTCACTGGAGATTAGGTCAGAAATACAAGTGCCATAAAATAATATTTCAGTTTGTTTCACTCTGTAATGAGCAATTTGATCCATTATTGCCATCTTGAAAAAGTGAATCAGAGTAGCTCATATTTAAAGGAGATACTTTAAGTAGTTTCCTTTTAAAAAATTAACTCTAGACAGGCTTGTTTTCCTTTTCACCTCCAAGAGACAATCATTCCTATGTGAAGGAAAATTACTTTGTATTCTTAAGAAAATTCGCTAAGATGACAGAAAGTTTAGATTTCCTTGCAAAAGCAAACTTTTTATGCTCATATTGCCCAGTTTATGCTCATATACTCACTGTCAAAAAGATGGAATTCAAGTTATTTGTCAGATGAAAGAAATGAGACAGCCTTCGGCAAGACGAGAAATTTAAGTAAATATTCAACAGTAATACAGGGTGTCAAAGTCTGTCCGTGGAGATCGCAGCAGGATTTATTTTGATTACTTGCACTAAATTCACATTATCAGTGCCATGATCATGATGCCTAAAAAACGGGGTACCAGGAATAGAGGCCAAGACAAAGTTAGGAGAATAAGAAGTGGACAAATTTATTGAAGGCCTTCAAGGGACATTTGGGCAAGCAAAGCCCCGTTGTGGCACTACACCCAGAATGGACACCAGGTCATGAGCGCCTCACCTTTTGGAAGTTCTGTCCTATTGGCACATTGGCCCTTAATTCTCCAATCACAGCCTCAGGTGATGGTGTCAACCACCCCAGACCCACTGCCCCCAACTCACTGTTGTTTACGTATTTTCGGTCTCTAGGGCAACGGAAATGTCCTTGGAATTCCATTCAGAGGAACTGCCTTGCCTAAGGTGCTGGGAACAGAGCTTGTAGTGTTTTGTAAGAAGCACAGAACTACGCCAAGTCACAGATACATGACGAGTAAAAAACTAGAAATTCTTAGGCATCAATAACATGGTTGTGTGTACTTGGAATCGCAGAATGGTTTGGGATGGAAAGGACCCTAAAGGTCATTCAGTACCACCCCTGCCATGGCAGGGACGCCTCCCACTATCCCAGGCTGCTCCAAGCCCATCCAGCCTGGCCTTGGACACTGCCAGGGATCCAGGGGCAGCCACAGCTTCTCTGGACACCCTGTGCCAGGGAAGTGCTCAGGTAAAATATCCTTTTAGAGCCCGTGCAGCAGCTGCCTGGTACCTGGAAACCAGTTACAACCAGTAAAATCTCTGCCTCACTGAGCACCACAATCTGATACTGCCTTAAAGAGAGTGCTGTTCTCTCTCCCCACAGCAAATCCTGCAGGATCCTGAAGTGTGTTTTGTCTTATGACAATCATCTTAATTATTATTATATTATATTAACAATAATAGTAATAGCTACTATTATCAGTAGTAGTAGTAGTATTACTAAATTCAATACCTGTAGATGGTTCAAGTGATGGCGAATTCCTTTCTCTTTCCCCCTTTTCTTTTTTGAGAGGTGTATTCTGTGCCAGGGTGGCATTATTTTTATTGTGCTTGTTTATTTTTACAAATAGCAGAAAGTTTCCCACTTTTTAATATAAAATTCATGTCATAATCATTCTATTTATTGTTTGTTATCATTTTTAGATATGTATGCAATACATATATATATATGTTCATTGAATTATATGGGCCTTTAGAATAATTCAGGAAGTATGAGGAAACAGCAAAAAATAATTCAGTCTAGCTGAATTCAACAATCTCTCTGAATTTTTAAAAAAAAAATAAAATTCTTATTGCACAAGAAAGCAAATTTTATTAGATATAAAACCCCAAGCATTTGAAAATTAGACCAAACTTTCCTTGCTACCAATTTTGGAAATTTAGAAGCTTAGTCTCCAGGTCAAATTTTCTGCTGAACTCGATAAGAACAACTTTTCCTTGATCTTGAATTCAACAGTTTAAGACTGAAAAGGAAGCTATTTTGTGCAACTTTTTTTGTTCAATGTTTCAAAGATAAACAATACAACAAGCATTTTAAATTAAAGCATTAAAATTAAACCACAGGTGTTCTTCATTAAAAGTATGGCAGTTTGTGTCTCCTAGTTTAAAAAAAAAAAAAAGAATAAAAACAAGACTTTGAAGTAAGTGCTGAATTATTGTTCCGATGTGTAGCAACAGTTTTATGCCTTCTCCAGTGCTGTATAAAGCTTTGAATTTGCCTCTTCACCTGTCATACTCTCTTTTTTTTCCTTCCAAATCCTCTCTAATCTCCATTCCTTTGCTGTTTAAGCAGTGCTTTTCCAGACACGGATTTTTATTTTGTTATTAAATAACTATGGAACCATTAACTTGTGTACACCTTAATAACTTTCATCTCTGCCCGTCTGAATATTGGCATTTAAAGCCATGACACAGCTGTTTATTGATTTTCGCCATTCAGTGGATATTGTCACTAAATACAAACAATTTACGTGGCCCATCACACTTTTAAAAATGAATACACTTAAACCAATATTTTATACCTTGTGCTTTAGAATTTGCTATGCTTCCGTGCTTACTTGGTTTTATAGTATTTTTTGCAAAGTGTTACTTCTGGAAAGTATATGCAAACCAGCATAAAATAAAATACATCACTTTTGATACTAGTAACTGACAAAAAAACCTTCAGAATCTGTCTGATGCTGTCTGCTAAACAAGACATAGCAGCTGCAGTATCTACTGACAAGTTAAATTCAACACAAGGAATCTAAAAAGTTCAGAAAACAGCCTAAAACATGCCTATACAACATTTTGAAGACAGAAAAATATTAAGGCAGCGAGGAATTATGAAAAACAAGGAAAACAGGCACTGAATTCCTAGCTCACTTTATGCTTAGAGTTGCTCTTGCCATCTCTTAATAATTTTTCAGTAAGTCCTGCTGATTATGGGGAGACAAAAAAAGAAGTGTGAAGAAACAGGATTTTGTTTAATTTGTTTTCCACACAAACATGCAAATGCCTGATTGTTCGTTTCTTTTATCTTTGCCTAGCAGTGGGAAATCCTTATCAGCGGAGAACAGCACCCGAATTACAGCGTGTGTTTGCCTCTCCCACAGTTACATTCCATGGCAGCGAACTCCGAATCTTCCTGTTAATGACTGCAGAAGGTCAAGATTACATGTACAAGCTGAATTGGGAAAAAAACAATTGCAGGCTAAGAGTGACAGCAACACACAAGTCATTTTTCACAGATAGATAAAAAATATACAAATTCAACATAAATATATCCACCCTCCTGTCTGGAAGTTGTAGAGCACAACAAGGTCCCTCCTGAGCCTCTTCTTCTCCAGGCTGAGCCCCTCAGACTCCACATTAGACTTGTGCCCCCAGCCAGCTTAAAATCACAATTACATTGATAAAAGAACAGGGGAAAACACCAAAAATGAAATAAAGAAGCATTTAAATTGGAGACTTTAAACCGTTTCTGCCTGAGTGGTCAGGGAAAGTGGTCAAAGATATTAGGATGACAATAATGTTGATGAAAAACTGATATTTTAGTCTTTGCTGAGCAGTGTTCACACCAAGTCAAGGACCTTGCAGCTTCTGCCAATGCCCTGCCAGAGCTGCCTGGGGCCACAGGAGGCTGGGAGGGGACACAGCCAGGACAGGCTGACCCCAGCTGTCCAGGGGGATATTCCAGACCCACTGGCATCATGCTGAACAGTAAAACTGGGGGAGCCCACCAGGATACTGCAACTGCTGCTTGGGGACTGGTTGGGCATCCATCAGTGGTGGGGAAATTTCCCATTGTGCATCACTCCTTTCGCATATTCTTTATCATCATTATCATTCTTATTTTCCTTTCCATTTCTGTGCTGTTAAACCAACTTTATCTTAACCCGTGATTTTTAATTTTTTTCCAATTCTGTCCGCCATCCCCGCGGACAGGAGTGAGCGAGCAGTTTTGGGGTGTTATAAACCACAACAACATCCTGTCCCTCTTGGGGTTCACTAATTTCCTTTGGTGCACTGAGGAAAGGCAGGAGCCTCCTCCAGCTTCTGGAACAAGCACGTTACCATCACCTTGTAGAGCAGAAGGGGACCAGAAAGACAGGAAACGGCTCAGAGGTCCCTTTTATCATTCTCTTGCTCTGCCAAATCACTGATTAGCTACTTTCAGACAATAACAGAAGATTTTGTTTCCAAGGTGACCTCATTTCTGAGAACCCAGATCTCTTCCCGGGTGATTACATTTCCATGTTAGAGCCCTGAAGGAAAAAAAAATCCTCGGTGCTTGTATTTATTTTAATCTCTGCACTCATCTCTAATTTTTAAAGGAGAAATTAGTTACACATTAAAAAAATTGAGTCAGTGGCTCATTAAAGACAGGCAGAAAAATGTCCCACTAAATTTATAACAGGCAGACAGATATTTCCAAACTTGTGTGGTATAAAGACAAGACTGTGAGCAACAGATCAATCAGGTCCTGCTGAATGTCACTTATCTTCACCTTGGTGAAGGCAGAGGTCAAAGGAACAATTCCTCTGACTTCCCCACTTTCCAATTTATCTATTAAATAACAACATCATTATGCCTTAACCACTCACCTGAAGTGCTCAGCAGACTGGGTAACAATTAGTGCCTTAATACACAGTGAAAAGTATTGTAACCATGCTGAGATTCACACAAGAAAACTTGATTTTCCATAAAGCCCAAGGAAAAAAAGAAGCAAACAGAGAATTTGAGATTTCGCTTACCACACTGAATATGGATTTAAAAGGTTCTCCCCAAATCCGCAGAATAATATTCATTTTATCTTTATAAGCATTTACAATTCTGTGAAACATTTGGTTTTTGAAATAACAATTAAGAACTCAACACATACAGAAAAATAAACAGAAGAATAAAATATGTTATCAAACAAGCAGATTGTGCTAGAAACTATTCCCAAACACACACACAAATTTTACAGGATTAAATCAGTTTCAATACACCAGTGAAAGGTTCTTTCAAACCCCCCAGAACAGTCAGGTTGCTGGTGAGCACACTGAACTACAAGCTGGGAGGGAGGCTGGGGTTCAGATCCTCTTTAACTTTTGCCCCTCCTGGCCACGTGTTTCAGTGGTGAGAGGCAGAGGGGAGCAATTAAACTCCAATTCTACATCCTCACCCTCCCAAAAAACCAAAATGAATGGAACAGTGAAGCTTAGGAGCCTCTGCTTAGGGCTTGGCAAAAAATGCCTTTTGGAACGAAAACAGAATTCATGAAGATAGAAAGTTCTTATTCCTAAGCATTATTTGAAAATCAAATGTTCTATTCAACAACATGGCTCCAGTTAAATCTTATCAGTGTGGCTTGTCACACAGGACAAAAGCAAGCACAACTGGATTATTTCTATTATACATCTCTGCATGGATTTTAAAATGTGTTAATTCTCATCACTGCACAGAACATGAGACCTCTCACAATCTCCAACACGTGATCAACTGCTAAAGAAGGTTTCAGGATTTTTCTCTGCCTAAATAAACCTTTACAACATTAATGTTTAAATTATTAACGACTAAGAGTGTCTCCTTCACTAATTAAGTACATACCCATTAGTAAAGAAGTCTACAAATACTAATACCATGATATAAAGATATGTTACTGTGTTTTTTTTTCTATGAAGCTAAAAATGGGGACAGTCTAATGACGTGCATGATTCCACAGTAAAATGTCATTAAACTAGCTTCAGAAAAAATACTTTAAATAATCAAATGTGAATTGTTTTCTTCACCAAAATTACAATCTTGCCAATGCCACTTAAATATCACAGCCAGATATCCAAACTAGATGGGGCTCTTTAAATGCCCACTAATTTTACACCAGAATTCTGTTAAAAATAATTCTAATTTTTTAAAGGCTTCCATCATAAAAAACAAGTAAGTAAAGAAGAGCCTATATTCTTGTAAGTCACATTTTCGTAGTTTGAACACAGTTAATGTGACACAAAATGTGTTTCAATTTGGTTGACTGAAAACACAGAGCACGGGTACTGTCCCAAAATTCCAAGAACATTCATGAAAAACAAGCAACAGAAACTTAAAGGTGTCCTTGACTCATAAATTAGCACAACCACAAATGCAAATCGCTGTTTTATAGATTTGCTAAACAAATACACACACTGAGAAACCTGCAGCATTCACAGGGACTCTCCATTTATTCTCTAAACCAAAGAGGACCCTCATTAGTCTTTTTCTTCACAGATGATTTGCAGAACATCATTTCAGCCAGAATATGCATAAATCAAGCTTACTATTGGAAATGAGAACTGGCAAAGAATTTATCTGCAAGTGTCCTGAAGTTATAATGACACAGGTAACAGAAGTTAATAACATGTTACTTTCTTGGCTTGTAGCCTTCAGCCTTCAAATTTAGCTAATTTATTTGCAAACTCCAATCCTGTATTTGGGCAGGAACACAGAGCAACTGAGAACTTAAATGTAAATGCAAATGGACACAGTGAAAGCTCGAAGCGTGCTTAGGCCTCATTTACACATATTATTTTGTCTCATAGCATGCAAAAGCAAAATTATTCTGAGAAGTGACAGCAAAAAATGTAACTTAGGCTCAAAAACCCAGAAAACCTAAAAAATCTAGTAAAATCTAATTTAAAAAATTTTAAAAGGTCTAATAAACACTTTGAAAATGCTTTATTATTGCATATTTCCACTATTTTTGTTCTTTTCTTCTGTAACTTATTTAAAATAGAGAAATTAATTCCCAGGTAGGTGATAGACCATTAAGCTCCAATGTAAATTCTACTCGTGTTAACTTTGAGTTAACAGATCAAAAATATTAATTCCCAATTTCTTAACAGTAGATTTTAATTACTGGTAACTTACAAAAAGATTCAAATAAATTTTTGAGGAGCAGAGAATACAATGATGACTCCCACATCTAGTTCTGCCTGGAAATTCCTGGTTAGCTTCAGCAATTTAAGTCTCTCTGATAAAATACATAGTCATAATATGGAAAAAGAGAGACTCATTTGAGCAAGTAAATAATTATTTTCAAGCAAAACCCACAAAAAGAGGGTATTTCATTGATTTTTTCTCAACAGTATGCTTATTATCCTGAAATACACTTTGCTTGTAGAATTCAGGGCTCTCAAAAAGAACCAATGCACATTTCTTCTTTATTGAATTTACTTCAAAAAGTCCTAAAACAAAGCTTACAGCCACTGTAGTAAAGATCATTTTTAATGTTCCCAATTTCAGAAAAAAAGCAAGATACTGACACTGTGACCCTTCTCCATATATTAAGAAGCAAAAATTACCCAACTTTTAGCTTAAATTTTTGCACAGGCATACAGGGATTGATTGTGAATCATGCATCCCTTCATACCAGCCTTCTACAAGAAATCATTCTCCATTTTTAACCAATATTCTATTTTTCTGTTTCTCCACCACCTGACAGGAGTATCAGTTTTATCCCACTCTGCGAAATGCCAGGAATACAAACTTCTGTCAGCTGAAAATGGACAGAGGCTCAGGATGTCAACCACCTGTCACTGTGCCCAAACTCTCTTAAATATCACAGAATCAGAAAATAACTCAGTCTGGAAAGGACTTCAGAGGTCACCAAGTCCAATCACCTGCTCCAGGCAGGGTGAGCTGGGAGGCCAAAAGAGAACTCAGAGTTTTATCCAGGCAGGTCTTGAAAAGCTCCACGGATGGAGACTGAACCTTTCTGGGCAATCTGTTCCAACGCCTGACTCTGCTCCTGGAGGAAAACTGATAATGTTTATAAATGCTCAATCCCTTCCCAACAGTGGAGTTTCCAATATTTCCTTGGACTTCCCTGCTAAGAGGTCCCTAGAAGTTACAGGAATTCAGGAAGGAAACCAGCGACTGGAAGAGGAAGCCCTCTCACAGATGTAGAGACTTCCCTGGGGACTGTCCTGCATCCTCTTCCTCCATTTCATGAATGAAGCCCAAGGCACTTTAAGCCACAAAAGTTCATTTTATCAGGACAACAAATCACATAATGTTTATGGGCAAATAAACTCACACGTGTCCTTTGGGCAGGCTGATACAACGATGATGAAAACCAGATACTGATTTCCATGCCCTTACCACCCACCAGTGCTCTCCATCCACAGAAAATATTTTAAATTAACGCACTGAAAAACACAGAATCACAGAATTTGGGTTGGAAGGGACCTTAAGGATGATGCAGCCCCAACCCCCTGGACACCTTCCACCATCCCAGGCTGCTCCAAGCCCCATCCAACCTGGCCTTGGACACTTCCAGGGATCCAGGGGCAGCCACAGCTTCTCTGGGCACCCTGTGCCAGGGCCTCCCTCACAGGGAAGAATTCTCTCCCTCTCCATCCTTCCTGTAGGCCTCCTTTAGGTATTAGAATTCTTTTTAAGTTCTAAAAAGGACAGGAAGAAACCATGTTTTCCCAACAGACATGACCCACTTCTGTCCCTTTATTTATTTAAGGAAATAAATACACCACGATAGGAAGAAATATTAGCTCTAGAAGGTGAAAGAAAACTGAAAATATTGAGAGGTTCCCCAAAAGCAAAAACTTAGGATCCGAGGAAAATAACAACAATTAAGACCACCATAAAGGAAAACCAGAACAGATTATAACTTCTTGCAGCTATGTTTTTTACCATCCCTCTCAGAGAAATGGGATCACAGGTGCCAGACACACTTTAATATCATAAAGTGACAGGTGAAGGTTGCATTTCATATCCCAGTGTCAGGCTCCTTCTGCTCCCTTCCAGCTGAGGTCTTCACGCATTACGTTCCAGGTAAATCTTGTCAGTTGTGTGTCAGGAAATTTGGAAAGGAGACAGGGAAATGAAAATGACTCCAGTAAGAGTAATACAGACATCAAGATTGAAATGAAAATGGTAAGAATTGCTCTGAATTCTTAATAACTCCTCCAAAAAGGTCATTTAGCAGCTCTGACTTTAGGTTCTTCTTCCACAAAGGAGAAATGAATGCACTAAAATGGGTAAATTTTAGTACTTTGTTTTCCCAAAACTTACTCAATTAGCTAAAGTACTATGAAAAATATCCTGCCTTGCCTCTTTTAAAAAAGGTTTGCAGTTCACAGACAGCTGGGTAAAAAAACTGAGAACCTGAGGTGAAGAACTGGGCACTGTAACCACCCACAGGTTTGGTTGAAGTCCAATCCTTTAGAAACCCAGGAATATTCCTTCTGCATTAGGCTATGACGGGAGTTTCTCCCTTGGATTCACAAAATCCAGCCAGAACAATCCTCAGCAAAATGCCATGAATCCCATGAGCCATAATTAATACCTCTGCAAAAGTCTTTGGTGTTGAAACAATGAAAGCAAAATTTGCAACTCAAGCGATGATTTGGATGCCCAGATTAAAATAATGAACTACTTTCACTGGGTATTCAGACAAAAGATCAATAAGGAAGCCATGGGTCTCTCCTCCCCATGTCGGGGACCTGGAGGATCAGGCTGTTGGTCAAAGGTAAACATTGTGTTTGTGTAAAGAGCAATGAGGAACCTGAGAAAAGAGCAATTTTATTTTCTTTAAGAAAACAATTAAACAAAACAAGAAATATCTCCAGCTCTAGGACTGGTGATGTTCCAGTCATTCAGTGATTGAAATCATCAGGATGAACTTCCTATCCAAAGTAATTCTTGACGTTGCTTAAATGTGTAGTATTTCAAAGTCTTGAAGAATCCAGATAAACTGCGCCTGCGTCCAGATTTATATTTTCCCAACAAAGGGTTGCATTGTGTTTTGGGGATTTTTTTTTTAATGTCTTTCACCACAAATATGAAGATATTTAAGAAACTTTGTTAAATATTTTGCAGAATACAAATTTCACAATGGCATGGTTGGACATGTATTCATTTTAGGAACATCTTGTTGCGAATCCAAGAGAAATCAGGTTATCTGATTGTTAGCTGATACACAAGAAGTACTGCTACAACAAATACCTACTTTTTATTTATAGCTTGTTGTAATAGAACATTATAAAACTAGAAAACAGGTTTGTGTTCTATTCTTCGTGGACATCACTGCTTTATTACTGAAGATAGATTTAATTTCATTTCCATCAGCTGGTGTTGCACTTCAGTTATTATCGTTCCAATGGGTGTAATGAAATGTCACTGCTCTGCAATGTGAGAGTCAGGAACAACATTGTAAAATCAATACCATGGTCAGGCTATTTTGGCATTCATAAGACTTATGAGTTACTTTATAAAACTCATGTGCTACCTACATTAAGGTCTCTTTCTTTACATCCTCTAAATTTCAATTTTCTACAATATTGAAAAATCTAAACTGCTCAACACAAATTCTTCACATTTAGCTCTATCCAGCGCTAGTTCCTTACAGAAAATCAGATAGCTATTGCCTTTTCTTACAGGCAAGACAAAAGATGCAGAAAACAGCAAGTTTAACTCAATTTAACCTCTCTACCATGTATAGCTGAAAACTCCCTCCCTTCCTTTTATCAGATTCATCTTTGGGGTCAATACTGCCAATCAACCAGGGACTCAAGCAGTGCTTGAATGGTCATGAAAATGATCCAGCCTACGCAAGGCTCCATCTGAAATCAAACCATAATGTCTCCTTCAGCAGGCTCCATGTGCTGAAAGCTGGAAATTTGGAATAGCTCAGCTCTGCTGATGATCAGGCAGTACAGTCATGGACACAGTCATGGCTTGGAAGAGAGGATGCATGGCTCAAGCTCTGCAGCTGGGCAACGAAAAGGTTCCCATTTACGCACAGACAGCGGAAATGTTTTGTTCCTTAAGCTCCAAAGTATGCAAACTGGCAGGTTCTTCCCTGCCAAGGCAAAAATTATTTGGAATATGCCTGAAAAAAATATCAGCCTTGAAGTGAATAAATATGATGTACATAATCCAAGTCACATACTCATTATCCGATGCCCTCATGAATACTCCGTGTACTATATGTACTTGTTACCTTCATTAATACAGATTGTAGAGCAAGGTATTTCACTGAAAAGTTGGGCAGAACTGGTTACTCTTTTCCAGACACATCCATTAACAAAAAAAACAGCAATGGTAAACGGACCTCAGGCTAAAAGAAAAGAAACTAACATGGTTGTACAGCCTGGAGAAGAGAAGGCTCCAGGGAGAACCATCCAGCACCTTCCAGTGACTAAAGGGGATCCAAGAGAGCTGGAGAGGGACTTGGGATAAGGGCCTGGAGTGACAGGACAAGGAGGAATGGCTTTAAAATGAAGGAGAGCAGGTTTGGATTAGATATTAGGAAGAAATTCTTCCTTGTCAGGGTGGGGAGGCCCTGGCACAGGGTGCCCAGAGAAGCTGTGGCTGCCCCTGGATCCCTGAAAGTGCCCAAGGCCAGGCTGGACGGGGCTTGGAGCACCCTGGGATAGTGGAAGTGTCCCTGTCCATGGCCGGGGGTGGGATGAGAGGGGCTTTAAGGTCCCTTCCAACCCAAACCATTCAGATTCGATGGTCTGTGACTCTGTGTGAGCTCTGTGCTTGTGTCAGGGACAGGGAACTGCAGGGACACGGCCCAACTCGTTCCTGGAATGCACAGCCAGAGAGGCAAAACCAACCCAAAGAGCTCCTGCCAGAGGAGCTGAACCAGTCCCAGGTTATTACCCTGCCTGTTTCTGTCTAAATCACAACTGCCAAGATTAACATCGTGTCTCCTACATTTTAATGATGTTGCCATGGGAAAAAAGACTGATGTGTCTCATTGTCAGTTTGGGGGGAAAGGCAGAGACCATGTTTTGACATAACAGACATGAACAGCAGAGAAATCTCTTTTAATTGCTGTGCTTTCTTCCTCCTTGTTTTCTTAGATCCACCCTGTAATGAACATACAATTTTAATCAAAGCCCATTAAAGAAATATTTCTCCTTTTCTCTCATCAACAAAATAAAAAATTACACCAGACAGTGAGAAATTATTTCAATGATTGCAATGCTGAAGATCTTTTAAATCTATTTTAGTATGTTTTGAAAAGATACTTCTTTAAGCACGGTCAGGGAGGCTGTAAAGCTGCACTTCACACCATCATTCTGCTGTGCCTCAGATCTGGGCACACAGACCGGTACCCAGACACCTGTACTATCAGCTAAATGTTAATGTATTCTGTCAAAACCAGATTACCTTCCCTACTAAATTATTCAATGTCATTATCCAACTCGGCCATCTGCAATCCTAATGCCTTGTGTTCGAAAACTCTGAGCGCCTGCTGTATTATTTTTGTTTTACATTCCTACATAAATCCGTTAAACTCAATATGTTACAGCGAATCCACAAAATCAAATGCAATCTGCTGGGCTATAAAACACCAGTTACTGAAAATCGAAGGGTTTATTATAGTAACAATTCAAGGAGTCACTAAGCAGTCTTGGTGGGCTGAAGGTCAAACCACATGCTAAGAAAGGAGCTGGATAACCCATGCTGCACAACAAGGTATGTGTTTGCTATACATAGCATGGCCTTGAACCCATTCATGTATTTCATATCTAATAAAAATCCGAACAGTTGGCCTGATTGGATTTTAAGTGATGCAAATTTGGAAATCAAATAGGCAGACTCCCTTTAGACTTGGTCTATTTCAACTATAATTGTAAAGAACTGCAATTTACATTTACGACGCTGTGAAATTCTCAAGGGATTCGGTAAGAATTTTACCAAAGGAAAAGTATTCATCATTTTATATTTGTTATTAACAAATAAAAATGTACACAGCGTGTGACGTTCTCTCATTATGTTATTACCATTTTGCTTACATGACAGGGCAAGTGTAACCACTCTTCAGTGAATGGAAAGCTCTTTAGTTTTCATAGCCATTTAATTATATGCTTTGACAAAACCCAGTTATATTATTGTCATTCTGTTAGTCTGGCAACACTAAGTAAAGAGATAAAATACCACTTACATTTCCCAGACTACAGATTAAGGTGTGATTTGGAGACCAGATTCCCATTCTCAATTATAAAGCAGAAGTTTCATCGTCACAAATAAATCTTAAAAGCAATGATGGACTTGAGTAACTTCTTCCTGATACTTAATACTCAGGGAGATACTTAGTCTGCCTTTGGTTAAGTGAGACAGAAGCTGAAAATGTGACATACACACCCTCTCCCCAATACACTGCTAAATGGGAGCTCATAGAAATCGGGATAAAACAGAAAAACACTTCTTTTTCCGTTATTAGTGTCTGCATCAGAAAATGACCCATGTCCTAGTTCTCGAGGCACGAGATTTATGAGCACTGGCAAATCACAACAGCGTTAACATTTCTGTGCACTTTCACATCCAAAATTAATTTACTCTGCTCATGATCTGACACTGTTTTCATTCCTTCTCTCTGGAGGGAGTGTATTTTGGCACTGATTCTGATTTGTCTTAGGGGAAAACCCTTTCACTTAAGTAAAGCTTTACTGGACATTTTACAATATTTTATAACAAAGAAAAGTGCATTGGCAGTTTCTTCATTTCGGCCACACAGTGCAGCCACCCTAAAGGTGCTGCACCAGGTGGGGCTTTTTTTTTTTTTGTTACCAGGCTCATTCAAAAAGCACACGGTAAGAGTAGAGGATTCCAGACCATCTCCCATTCCAGATCTCCACAGCCAATTTTAGGCAGATTTTCCCCTGTAGGAATTCTCACTGCTTTAGAAGCTACTGGTGCTAGTGAGAGGCAGGTACAGCAGGAAAGCTGTAGCAAGTAGAAATAAAGTGATCATATCTCAATGGATTAGGCTTGATACATTTAAAATGATGCAGCACATTCGGTTTTGTTTCAGTATTTGAAAAGTAAATGACTTCAGGCTAAAGTGTATCACGTCTACAAAATGTGGTTCAAAAAAGTTTTACCAAAGTATAAAAGTTTTCACAATTCTCCTTTACTTACTGACTCCATTTGTCTCCTTCCTAATTCAATCTGGACTAAGCAACTTGCAAAATTCAGGAGAGGAAAAAAAAGAGTTAAAAATAAAAGGACGACTGGGTCAAGCCTGTGTAAATCTCTTAAAATCTTAATGCTCTACAGGCTGTTTAAGTAAGGATCAGGATTATTCACTTTTAAACAGTAAATATCACCTTTGGTTCAGGAACTCCCTGAACCATAAATTGCTGGAGGCTAAGATAATAAATTTTGCAAAGAGGAATCACAATCACAGCATGTTTGCCAGGTTCTTATACTCTTCTTGAGTCATCCCCTGTGACTATTATCAGAGATAAGATACTAGGCCAGATAAAACTTTATTCTGAGCCCTTTTATGTTCTTATTCCCCCAAATATAACCGCCTTCTTTGAAGATAAGACCAACTCTCAGCACTAAGAGCCTATACACAATTATCTAACATCACCACCACAAACTCCCATAAGATATGAGCAAATCATCACATGAAGTTATTCACAGTAACAGTTTGCTACATCCAAATCTCACTGAAAAGTGCCATTGCTGAAAGGACCATGGCTGTTCATTGGCACAAAGTGTTTGAAACACACTTTCAAAATACAAATAATCATCCTGATGCTGCCCTCCTTTAAACACTCTTCTCAGTTGGGTTGCTGTCTACATAGATTTTTATCTCATTTCCCTTGTGTATGGTTTAGTCATGGTAAGAGCAAAACATTCCAAGAAAAGAATCCAGGGCACTTAAGATACAGAATGTTTTGAGGGTATCCATCTTGGGGGTAGCCACAAGGACCTGGTTCCTCACTTACACACCAGAGTGATAGGAATCCAGGCTCAAATGATCAACCACTCCTCACCCTAAGCACCTGAAACATCCTAAATTCAAAGAAATTATACTAGAAAGCAAATCACCGAGAATCACCGAGTGGTTTGGGTTGGAAAGGACCTCAAAGCTCATCCAGTCCCACCCCCTGCCATGGCAGGGACACCTTCCACTGTCCCAGGCCACTCCAAGCCCTGTCCATCCTGGCCTTGGACACCTCCAGAAATGGGGCAGATCACTCTTGCACTATCACCTGTTCACAATCACTGCACTTTTGCATTTCACATGTGTTTTCATACATGCTCAGAAATGAGGCAATGAGCTTAATTATCTATTGAAACAAAATCCAATAATTGGCAAAGACTGTCACAGTAACTTCCTACCCACAAGAGTTTCTAGGGAGGACAGTATCTAACAGATACACCACAAATCAGAAAAAGTATTAAAAATTGATATAAAACCCTAAGAAGCTGAGTGACCTCAGCCATTTATCTCCTAAGGCAAAATAGTTTATACAGAGTTCTAGAAGAAGCTGTCCCTCTAGCTCCTGTCTGTAAGGGGGGAAAAAAAAAGAAAAAGAACAGAAAAGAAAAGCTATTTACCTAAAAATCTAAATCACCCTAATGCAGTTAGACTACTGTGGGCTTGGCCATCTGGCTTAGAGGCTCATTAGTAAAGAAATGACCCCTTCGAATAAAACACAGTTGGGTCATTCCAAGCTAATGAGCCTTCAAGTTTTATTGTTTTGTACACACAAACGCTTGGATGTAAATCTGCTTGGGAAGTCTGGCCTTACACACTCTAAATCAGGCATACCTTTAATTGGTTCACTCACTTCTGTATTTAGTTACATTGAAAAGAGAGAAAAGAAAACAGGAAGGAAAAAAAAAAAAAAGAGCCTCTGTATTTCTGCTTCAAAATGTATTTCAGTAGTAATTCTCAGACATCTATGGGATATGGCTCCATGTCCTTATCCTACAAGCAGAAATCAAAACTACTACACAAGGCACAGGATTCATGCTCACTTACCCAGAAGAATAAGACATAATTTTCTATCAAACTAATAGGTTTCTGACAGACATCAAAAACAAAAAATTCCTCCTCCCATTTCCTACTTTTTTTCTGTTTTCCTTTTTTTAAAATTCATATAGGAAATTTAAAAAAAGAAAAAAAAGGAAAAGTAAAATTGATGTTTACTCTTAAGGACTATTACAGTGTGTTGGCCATTATTGACCCCTGTTCTAACTTAGGTAATAAATTATTCACATTAAAATTTGCCTTGAAAGGCCTTTAGGTATTAGACCTATTGTTCAGCTTCAAAAGATTAAAAAAAAATGTGTTAAAATAATGGAATAACAAACAAGTTCAAGTGCTTGAATTTTGTAACTTTAAAAAAATTCTAATAATCTTACTACATCTATGTGGAGGACAAAAAGAAGTTACAAGAAAAGAGGTCATTCATACAATAAAAATAAAAATTCCACTGAGAAAAATCAGCCATAACATACTTCATAGAGAAAAAAAAAATACACAAGCAAATAGTTTGGCCATTTGACATCACAGCAGCTGCTGTTCTGCTCTGTCAGTAACAGAACCACCACCACCGAATAATCTTAGGAAATTCCCTGGGCAAATGGTCCCACATTTTGGGAAAGCTGAGTTTTGGACTTTTTGTCTCCTTTCCCTCCAAATTACTACAATAAAATACAAGTAATGTGATTTTCTCCAGTTCCCTGGGTTTAAGGGGCTCCAGGTAAGGTGGTTATGTCATTCTGTGATTTCTTCTCTTTCCAACAGGAGCTCACAGGGCTTAGTGCAACAGCTTAAGAGCACTAAAGGTTTCATCACATTAATATGTCTCTGGTTAATTCTACCTTATCTACTTGTTCAGCTTAGCCTTAAAACCCAATTAAAACGTAATTCATCTGATCCCAGGATTCAAGTGCATCCCTGGCAATGTATTTGACAGCCTCATAGTAACTACATTACCACACATCACGCCCTGAGCTACTCCAGCTCACATCACAAAGAGCTCAGGCACTGCCCACTTAGAGCTACAGAATTGTATTTCAGGGATCTCAGTAAATTGAAATGTATAAATTTCATTGCAACTTCAATGCATAATTACAGTTATTATGCATCTGTCTGTGCTGCCACTCTCTTTGTGTTGTTCTTTTCTTTTTAGATAAATGCAAGAATTGGACAAGGCAGCAGCCAATCTGACAAAGATATAAAAATCCGATATAATATAGGTATTGTGAAAAAGTGAGGTCAGTATATTACCTGACACTTAAAACACAATTTACTTTATAAAGCAGATAAACTTAAAGCTTTAGTACAGAACCACAGAATAGTTTGGGCTGGACAGGATATTTAATGATCATTGAGTTCTAACCCCTTCATATGGGCAGGGAGACAAATTAATTGAAAAATTATAGACAAATTAATTTCAAAAAAGGCTTCATTTCATTTTGTTGTACCCAAATGCATGCTAAAATATTGCAAGCAGTTGCAATATCTCTTAAATGGGAAAGATTCTGAAAGAGTTTCCAAATATTATGAAAAGTGAATCAATACTTCAAATTCAAAAAATAACTCAATCCAAAAGGAAAACTGCTTATTCCTTCAGCTCAATCATCTTAAAAGAAAAAAGAAAGAAACAATCCTGCTACTGTCATACTAAGCAACTTTTCAGGGGACTGATTTCTGCAGAGATCTTTTTTTGTCTTCCATTTCTCAAGTAAAAATGTAAAAACAACCCACACGTGCTCCCAACATCTGGCTAATACACAACTGGAAAAAGCAACAAGTTACTGTGTCACAAGACACGATGCCCTTGCATTTCTATTGCATTTTAGAAGTTGTAAGATAATTTTCCAGATCAAACATCAGACCCCACCAAACACTGATATATCTCAGTTCACACTATCATATATTTGACTGGGGGAGCAACTTCAGAATGGGTCTGTATCAGAATGCTCGTGTTCTCAAATTCTGCATTATATACCTGCAGCTAAAATAATTTATCAAAAAATCCAAGTAGAACTTTTCACCTCATTTCTGTTTGACAGCTCATGCACTTAACATAAATTGGATTAAAATACATTCTTTTTTTTCCCCGAAACAACCTTCTGAATCTATTTGTTTCTAAAGAACCCATAGCTACTAACAAGGTAACATCTTCTCTCTGTGTATTAGTACATTTTCTTGGATTACAGCTGTACCACATCGGTGTGCAGATCTTCAGTGATGCACAAAACATTTCTGATGTGCAAGCATGCCCTCTTCTGGATATCCAGCACCATCATTTCAGCTTAAAATTCCCTAAAATACCGTGAATCCTTCCAACACTGACTTGCAGAGCCTTGCTCTCATTTGCAAAAATACTCCTGGTGGAAACAAACAAAAATAACCCAGACCAATGCAGGATTCATAAACTACAGGTTTACACACAACTGTCTTATTTTCTGTAGTTTAGATTGCTAATGGCACTGTAAATACTGCAGTGGCATTACTGAGAGAAAAGTTTTGACTTTTCCTGAGGTGAAGTGCATCCCTCAATACCCAAATGCTGATCTAATGATGGGCCATTTTTGTCTCAGTTTTCAGTGCAACAGGCAAAGCAAAGTCATTCGGTATTTGCCCAGTTACAGTAACAATTCAGTCCAACTGCTGAGGAGATTCTGGTAGTCTTTAAAGAAAATAAATCAGAAAGAGTGAAATCCTATATATTTGAAATCAAAGACATTTTGCACCCCTTTCAACAGTCCAACACTACAATTATAGAATTACTGAAGGATTTTTAATGTGCAATAAAAGATGTTCTGTAGCCTCCAAGGAGATGCAGATTTTGGATGTGGTTTTTTGAAAGCTCACTAATTGCAGTAGGTCCACATTTCTTTTATTTTGATTCATCCCCAATAGTTATATAAATGCATTGGGAATATTGTTCTTTGCGTCCAAAAGAATACAACACACAACAATGTTAATCTGGATTGTGTAAACACTGAAATAAGATCCAGACACCAAAAGCAATTACACATAAAGCTAATCATCATATTGTTATTGGTATAATATAAAATGCATAATAAACTTCTCTCACATTTATATTGACTTGGAGACATGGAAAAACAACAAATTAATGGCCCACAAATGCTAACTTCAGTACAAAGAAAAATTACGCAGGTTATGAATCACAATATATAAAAAAGATTGACAGAGGACTTTTTTTCAAGTGGACAAACAGCTTTAACATCATTTTCAGACAGCCTACATCTGAAATTGAGCCAATGCTTTCCAGCATAGCAAAAGCATTGGTGCAGAAGTCATTACTTCTGTAAAATCACACTTGAGAGAAAAAAAAAAAAAAGCAACTAATTAATTAATGCAAAATAAAATCAGTTAAATATGAAAACCATTGCAAGAAAATGCAGCTCTGGGGGGTTGGTATGCTTTGACTTTTTTTTAAAAAAAGCTAAGAACCACATTTTTATTTTGTCTGAATATACTAAGCTTAAAATGAGCAAATACTGTGACAAGTACAGTCAGACTTCTGTATGCCTACATACATATATGAGGTAAAACAATGAGAAGTAACAAATACATTTGTCAAGAAAAGCAAGTTTCCTGAGTATTGATGAACTTGGAGTCCACTTACTAAATCATTTATTTCCAACTATGGCACATGAGAAATTAATATGATATTTTATAGGAAGGCAGTTTGGGTTGTTGGTCAAAAACAATGGAAAAATCATCAAAATTAAATCCCCCATCAACTTGACTCTTGTGCCACTTCATTCTGTCATGTTGGTTTTGTCCCAGTTTTCAGTTTAATGGGCAAACCAAAGCCAAACACTGCAATTATATAATTAATGCAGAATTTTCTAATGTGGAAATGGCAAGGCATTTAAATTTAATGAATTAAGGCTAATATGACCTCAATTTTAATGCTGGAGTAACAGCAGCCCAGGCAGACTAAGCCCTACAGGAACAGAGAAAATCAGGTTTGAGTTTACTGTCAGTCTAGAAAATTTCCATGCTAATTTGGAGGGAAGTATCTTGTTAGAAACATCACTCAACCTAATATGCCAATTCAGCCTTGGACTCCATAAACCTCCTGTGATTTATTTACATTTTAACATGACATATAACACTTTTATAATGACATAGCATGGTTTGCCTTTAAAGACAAAGAGCAAAAAGGAGGCAAAATATCCTCTGGTTAATACCAGCAAGGAACATCCAGCGCTGGGGTTCAGAAACAGCATTTCCTCCCACAAATATTAGAATCACAGAGTCACAGAATCATTAAGACAGTTGGTGATGGAGATAAGGAAAGAGGTGAACCCTGCGAGGCAGGAACTGTCACCTTGTCCTTATCAGTGAACTCGGCTGTGATAACTGCCCTGCCCAGGAGGTACCAGGACATTCACAGGGGGTCTGAAGGTNACCAGGACATTCACAGGGGGCCTGAAGGTGTTCACTCTGCTATTAATGGGCCACAATGGACCCAGCTCACTGATGTGATGGGCAGCTCTATCGACTCAGAAGGTGTCCAAGACTCCCGTAGTGTCCCTTGATCCACAACATCATCACATCTGTCTGAAACGCCCCGCCCCAGGGCTGGTACCTGGGTGTTCCTACCCAAACCTGAGTGAATATAAACACAATAGATGGTGTGTTGGATGGATTTTTTCCACCACCAGGGGTTCTTTCCAGGGGTTCTTGACCATTATTTTCACCAACTGACATCAAAATTACAACGACCAAGTCTCACTGTGGGGCCTACGGGTAGTGAGATTTCTCTACTCTCTTATCCTTTCCTTCTCTTTCTTATGCATTTTCTTAAGTGATATTTTTATGCTTTTATATTGCTATACTACTAAAGATAACAACAACCTAAATGCCAACATACCTGTTTTCCTCTGCAACCAAATTGTTCTGAGATAAACCCTAAATGTGTAGATTTACAAAGAACACTCATTCGGTGTTGTTTCACTCTAATCCACCCCAAGAGATTTATTAACAAGAACCTGGGTTTCCCCCACCTTTGAGAGTGGATTGTAACAGGTAGTTGTAAAGAGCAAATTACTTCAGTAAATTTCAAAATCTGCTCATCCAAACAGATGCAACACCACAGGGCTGTGTAAATGTGCAGACACCAGAGCCTGAAGTCAGGGCAAACTGTTAGGATATTTGTCAATTCCAAGCCATGAAATCTTACTTTCTCTGAGCTTTTTTATTTCATTCTGATGGCAAAGGCCAGTGTGGTTCTCTGGATCTGACAGGAAAAACACAGCAAGCTGTGAATATGGAATTACAAAACCAGGAAATTCTGGAATGAATAAATAAATCAAAATCAACTTGAGCAATCGTAAATGATGCAGCATTTCTGTAAATCTACTGAAAAATAATGGACATGCCTTATGAGGAGATCAAAATCAAAACAGAAGAGACAGAGGTTACTGAAAAGGTGTCTCAAGTCACACTGTGGGCTGCATACTTGGACAGTGATTTATGCACATGATGAGCAGTCGAGGCACTCAGGAGCAATGCAAAAATGCAAAAAAAACCTAAACTGGCCAAGAAGCAATGCATAAAACATTTGGCAACACATCCTATTCCTCTAATAATAACTACTGTGTTTCTACTTATTTCTTTCAAGTATAAAAAGACAAAACTGCTTATATAAAGCTCTGAAAGAGCCAGGTAAATTGTAAAATAGCTCATCTCCAGCTTGAAATACTGTGGCAAGCTTTAAAGAAGCCATTGTCCTCTAAAAATTATTCGGCCAGCCAGGAATTTGACAATGGCACCAATGGAAAACCTGCCCTGCTGTGCCAGTCATGCCTGCATCAGTCAATAGTGCTGCTCCAGCAGTCAATCTCCTGTCACTCCTCCGTGATTCCTCATCTCAGCCCAGCACTGGACATTTCTCTGTCTCATAACTGTAATTTACTGCTCACTGTCACCCAGATTAACCTTATACAAGTCAGCTCCAGAGCTGAAACGTACACACCAATTATTGCTTATCTCTTAAATATGAATTCAGATGAAGCTGTTAAATGTGACAGCTGGCAGTATCTTGAGAGTTTATAGATTTTTCAGTCGCTATCTTGTTTTTCATTCTCCAATCAAGCACAATAACCAGCTGTCTGCTAAGGACATCTCATCTTCATGTACTGCAGCACTCTGTTTTTTATTTGAGTGATTCCAATTTTTTACTGAGATATTTGTGAAGAGAAGCTGCCAGCAGACTTGTGCTTTCTCATTTGTTCTTCTGATATTTTGTCATTTCAAGAGATGACATTTTCTTCTCTATAGGAAACAGGAATTAGAGCCTATAGGAACTCAAGAGTGAGCAGGTATCAGGGATTGGTAATAACTGTAGAGAACAAGATTTCAAAGAGCAAGCACTAAGCAACATTATCCCTGTGGTAAAGTAGGGTCTTCCTAGAGCACAGTGCACAGGATTGCATCCAGATGGTTCTGGAATATTTCCTGTGAGAGAGACTCCACAATGTCTCTGGGAAATCTATTCCAGTGCTCAGATGTGACCTCAAATCTAAGTATTAAATAATCAGTAGTAATACAATGACTCCAAAAAGGACTGATCATTCCACTACTAGGACAGAGAAGTATTATCTGTCCAAAAAAAACAATTATAATAAAATTTAAAAAAAAAACCCAAGCTCCTCTGAAACGTTGACAGGGACTGGGAGCAGGAACCCTGGATGAGAGGGAAGGCAGGAGAATGCAAGTTGGCTTAATAATGAGCCCAAAGGCTGTAGAAGAGAAAATCATATTTGAACCAGCTGGGAAATGCCTTTTCAAATGCAGATTTGAATTAATGCCAAGCCAGTATTGGAGTGATTACAGAGGTCTTTAACACTCACGGCTTACTCACTTGTCAACTGCTTTCCAAATTTATCATTGATACACCCCAGCAACACAACATTCAGTCTGTCTCTGGCACTGAAGCTGATGATGTCAGAGGGAATTCAAAGCACCCTATTTTAAGCGTATTTTTCTAAAGATATAATTTCCTTCCTTTCTTATGTTAATCAGATACCATCAGAGCAGCACCCTGAGTCTTGCTAGAATGGATGCCCAGTGCTGGGTTGAGTTTGGCAGTGTCTTTCTGATCCAGGAGTTTAAGAGCTGGAACTCCCAGGTTCCTGGTGTTTTTGCTCCCTGACAGGCTGCAATTCAAATCATGAAGGATCCAGGAGAGTAAACCAGCAGGAAACTAGACCCCAATCAGAGCTAACCATCCGTTAAATAAGGCTTTCATTTAGACAAATGGAAAACAATTGCATTAAGAGCTTCTGTGGAGCCGTATTTAGTTCTTCTCTGTAGGACAGAAGTCTAGAAATGTAATTTTATTTTGAAATAAATGATGGGATTTATCGCATATACATAAGAAGCTGACAAATAACCAAATACCAATTTTCTCTAAAAGACTGGGAAAAAAAAAAAGTCATATGTCCCCGCAGACTAAGAACTCTCTTGCCTTTGCCTCCCAGAAGTAACAGATTTTAAAGTCCAGATGAGTTCATGAGAGAAATAATATATACCATGCTGGGAAAAGATCTTGCCAAAGTTACTGTAAGACAAATGAAGAAAATGCATATTTCTGGATATACAAAGAATAATTAAACAGTTTACATCTCATCTCCATAGCAGCTCTGACAGAGAACTCCCAGGGATCTCCCTTGCAGAGGGCTTATGTACTGTGAGACTCTGGTCAATGCAATATAATATACAAATACATAATTCTTCATAGAACTAGTAAAGAGCCTAGGGACTAATTAAAAATGTTACTTGACCATATGTAAATGGAGCACATCAACATTTATCCAAGGAGAAGGAAGGAGAAACCAGAACACATCTCTTCTTTTATAACAGTAAATAGTACAACTGCAGAACCAGCATTATTTTTACTTACCTAAGCTGAAATTTGCCCTATCCTTCTTTCTACTAATTTTTCCCGTATTTTTCTTTGGATGCCAACATTTTGAAATAATCTGTTTTTACGAAACTCACAGCCCTTTGCCTCAGCTCTTGAAGTTTTGTACCCCTCTGAACCCAAACCACAGGAGTAAATGAATAAAAAGGAACTATTTCAAGCTGGAGAAGGACTGAACTAACATTGACTGAACAGCACGTTGCCAATACCCTGCACTTCATTGTCTCTATCCTTTAAACATAACCACTAAATATTTATTTTGCTGTATGTTCATTTGATCAACACTCATCATCCAAAAAAATCATCATTTTTCAGGTACCATCAAACAGAAAAAACCCGAAAACAAAAATGTCTGATTAATTTCACAATCTCTAAAGCAAGAGCAGGATTGCAGTGGTTTAAAGCTACTCAAGCAGAAGATGTTAAAGATGTCCATCACTGCAAATCAACTCTTGATCAGAGTTAGAACCGTGTCACATTTGGTGTGCACCATTCAGTTTTACCCTTCTGAAACTCATGCAAGTTTTTAAAAACTTTCCAAGTGAAATCTTCTGTTATACTGAGCATGCTCATAATTATTGCAAAGCCAAGAAATCAATCCCCAGGTTTCAAGGAAATAGGTTTGGTACTAAAGCAAATTCTGCCAGAGCAGACCAGTGGATGAAATTCAATCCCTTGGTAACAGGAGCTGCCGACAAGCTGGGAATCTGATCTTCTGTCCTAGCTGTGGGGACTTAGTTAATCTATCAGAGGAGTCTAAAGATTTCTGACTGATCCCCTGCCCATATTAGATTATAACAGTTGTCATCTCAATGGCTCTTCAGCTTCCCTTGGCAGTATCGATCTGATCTCTGGCATTGATCTGGTCTCTGACAATTATAACCGGAGCTTAAGCAACTGAGGCTTGAATGATTGAATGAGGGAAGGAGTCTGGCAATTTGTGCTTTCCTAGAGCAGACGTGGCATGGAAGCAGGGCTGGAAGCTACAAGATGACCCATGGAGGGTTCAAATGCCCCTGAGGGGCAGATGGAGGAGTTTCTGCTCAAACAAGCCCTGGAACTATTTTACCTGGTAGCTTAAAATGGTATCACCACTTAAAGAACCAAATTGAGACCCCCTAGTTTACCAGCCTGTCCCTAAGTACAGAAATCTAAATTTAGGCATATTAATCTGTAAACTGAATCCTATCCCTTGTATTTGCTAAGATCAATCTGGAAATTATCATTCTCAAATTCTACCATCCCAGATGTTGTAAAATCAGAAGTACTGCATTTTATGTAATTTAAGTATATATTCAGTTTTTATGTTTACTCAATAGGTATAAAAATATCTTACTTAAGTTGACTACATTTCAATATAAAGCTGAAAAATAAATAAATTACAGGGGTTGTAGAGCTGAAACTAAGAAGGAAAAAAATAGGATAAAAAAGACACTATTTCAAAAACCATGTTGTAGAAACCATAAAAACAGCTGCTCACACCATTATGTGTTTAAGTAAAAACGATGAAACGATATTAGCAACCTTCAGTGTGGTCATAAATGCCTGCACGAATTTAAAACTCTCCTCCCTCCGTAAATGCAGTCAGAAATAAAGTAAGAATGTTTCTGGTCCAAGGGCAAATTGCATCGTTACCAAAACTCTGTGTACTGAAAAAGAGGCACCACAACAAAATAAGAAGCCACCATTCATCAGTTCTCAAAGTTTCTCTGAAAGACCCTTAAGGATTGCACCAGTAATGATTCTACAAAGGAAGATTTGTAGGAAGAAACCCAGCAAGTTCTTTTCTACCACAGCCTCATCACCTGTTATTTAACATTCTCATTTTTATAACTTCTAACCGATAACACAGAAGCACAAATTTCACCTTCATTCAAGCTTTCACAAGAACCTGTCAACCATCACTTCAGAAAAACTAAGAAGCAAATAATGCTTTTCAATTCTGCACCATCAAACAGCTATTCCTTGAATTGACTCTATTATAGAGAACAGTATCTTTGAAAAGCAGCCTTTAAGTCTGAACTGTAAAATGAAATTACTAAAGGACTGAAGTTTGCACTATTGATACTGAATTGCAACACTCTAACAACTGTAACAGTCACCAGTGAAAATGTTAAAGGTCTATCCTCAAACAGTCTCTTCAGCGCTATTTTCATGACACCAGCAAAACAGGATCAAAGTGTGCCATCTGACACTCTGGGAGCAACCAAAGACAAGAAATAGCAAAGTAGAGGATGCTCAATTTATACCTCTTTGCAAACGTTTTCATTTAAAAACAGGTTGTTAATGTTGCTTTGGGCTTTTCCCAAAGTACACACTTTCCAAAGGACACAGCAATAGAATGTCTGAGTTTTAATACATGATGTTGGGTGGAGATAATTTAGTGTTATGAACTGTGCAGAACAACGGTTGAAGGCTGCCAGTAAACACCACACTGAATAATTCAACACCTCTGGAAACCCCACCCACAGAGTTGTTGTTAAGATTGGGTGAACAGCACTAGTGCTGAACTCACTATTTTCATGGCAACTGAGAATTTCATAGCTCCACCAGCAAGTGACACCTTCAGTGGTTTAACCCACACACCAAAGAGCCAACCTCTTATGAATATCTACAGGTAACATCCTAAAAATCAAACACAATGACCACCGCACATGGGCAAGCATGTTGAAAATCAACTGTGTTCATCTTCAATGAGAAAATAATCCTTGAGCCATTTCGTATTTACATTACTCACCATTGTTTTCATTTAAAAAAGTATTCTACCTCCATAGGAATACCTGCTGCTATTTCTTACTTAAGAAGAAATTTTAATGCAAAATTCATGGGGAGCACGGAGCTCCTTGGCAGGTACAACAGCAGCCCCGTGAGGTTCTGATTGTACCAAACTCCCGTCAAACATTCGCAACGCATTAAAAACTTCAATAACTCAAACAGCATCACCTTTATGCTTGGTATAAAGGCATATCACTATTTTTGCGAAATATGAAAGTGGCAGCCGCAGCCTCAGTGAGGCTGAGGCCCCTCTGGGAGTGCGACTTACGTTGTTCATGTACTCGGAGAGCAGGTCCTGCAGGGCCTGGCGCACGGCGTTGCACTCGGCCACGATGCGCTCGCGCCGGTCATCGCGCGTGCACGAGGAGTCGGCCATGAGCGCCGCGCCGCTGATGATGCTCTCCAGCCGCTCCTCCAGGGACGGCCGGAACCGCGCCTCACTGAACGTCATCGGGTCTAGGATGATCTTGTTCTGAAAGGAAAACGGGAAAATGGTGAGCGCCCATGGGTCTTCAGCGTTTTTGAGGTGTCTCTTATTGCAGCGCCATCAGAGAGATTATTAGTCTTTCCCGGTAAGTAATAATCATAGAATACCAGCCCAGAAAGGACCTCAGGAATCATCAAAACTTTCTTAAAAAAATTATCTCCCCAATTTCTCAAGAAGTAAATATTAGATAGATAGACAGAAATAAAATAAGTAATTCACAAACTTGTTGCCCAGAGATGTTGTGCCTGCCCCATCCCTGGAAGTGACCGGGCTGGGTGGGGCTTGGAGCACCCTGGGACAGTGGAAGGTGTCCCTGCCCATGGCAGGGGGTGGAATGAGATGATCTTTAAGGTCCCTTCCAACCCAAATCATTCCATGATTCTAAACCAGTATTACTCTTCCCCAAAACATTCTGAAAATTTCCTGGCTGTTCAGGAAATTCATATGCAAGGTGTTAATTTTTTATTCTTGAAGATAGAGTGGAATATTCTCAGTGAATAATTTCATTTTCATTATTTTATAAGCAGCCTACACTGCTGAAATGTTACTGTATTACCTCAATATTACATGAACTTAAAAAATTGAGGCAGTTAAGACTGCAAGAAAATCATTACTAGTTAATGACAGACAAAAATATGAAATCTCTCTGATTTCCATTCTGTAGAGCATTTTTTAAAAGCTTTTTTTGTTTTTTAATCAGGAAAACTGTGCTGCATTAGTTAACTAAAAAATGAGCACTACATGAAGACAGTCTAGAAACATCTTTAATTTGCCAAATAGCCTACTGGTTAGCAAAATATCCTTATTCCACTAGAAAAATAATTGTTTTTCGATGACTGTTGAAACACCTGAGTACTGTATCTATCAAACTTACCATGAAATATCAAGTAGATTTAAACCACATTGATTCTACTGTTCTCGATGTAAAACTTTACTTAAAGTTACGAGTTTTGAGTCACTGCTGGATTATCTTTTGATCTGCTTTTCTCCTTTTGCAGTTCAAGTTATGAAACACAAAAGCAATAATCACCTGCTCCCACTCTTGGGCACATTTCCAACACCATGTAATTCAGGAACCTTTTGTTGAAATCATGCAAAGAAATTTTCTAATTGCATATGGACTAAAAATGCTCTGTAAGCTGTGCACTTGTTATTTGAGCTTTAAAAGAAAACAAATCATGAAATAGGAATGAAAAATGTAAAAGCATTCTGATTGTTAATAATCACACTTACTTTAAAGCAAATCAGATTTCTTAATGAACCATTTTAATTTTCACAGTGTTCTGATAACTTTGTGATTAGTCTATTTCTTTTAATATCCAAGAGCAATCAGCAAGTACAAGCCAAATGATACAAGTAATTTGAAAAAAAAACAACAAAAAACAAGAAAACCCACACAGTGTATTAAAATGTAAATTAGAATTTAGGAAGATGACACAGAACCAACGTGTGTCTTTAGCACTGAAAACTCAGCCTATTATTAATCAGAAAATGCACAAACTGATTTATTTGAGGTTAAAACCTGATTTCATGGGAATATTTTCTTTCTTTCAGAGGGACAAGGCTCTTAGGAAAGATCTTATTCCTCAGTAAAACTTCCAATTCACACACAAACCCTATAACTCTCATTACTATATGGAGAAAGGATGAACCCCTGAGAAATCTATAACTTCACTGAATCCTCGGCAGTTAAATATTAATAAACACAAAGAATTTATGAAAATCCATTCTTTAATAAAAGGATAAATAGAAGAATTTTAACCAGATAACATATTGTTCCAGCTCCAGGAACTGCTGACTTAGCAGAAAAAACTGCTGCATTAGCCAGAATGTGAAATAATGTCTCCCATGTATCTTCTGGGGTCTGTGTTTCACAGCAGTAAGCAGAGCAGTTTTACAAGCACCTAAATTAGAAATGACTTTTCCAAGAGTTAGGCCTGTGCATATTTATGTAATGGGGCTTTTGAGCCAAAGGATAACGCTCAGGATTTTCAGAAATCAACTGCATCAGTTAATTTTCACAACCTCATATTTCACGTGGCAGTAACAAGACAGCAACTGCACCAAATGAACTATATAAGCAACTTATGGAATTAGCAAGAAAAAAAAAAAATTAAAAATAGTTGCACGTTTCAGACTCCTCACCAATCCTTCCAGAAATGCTTCCCTTTTCCTCCTCTTCCTTACAGCCACAGGTGTAAGGCTCTCTACCCACACAGCAAATTTCAAACCGCACATCTTACACCTCTCAGCAAGTCAGGAATCACATTTTTCTTCTTGATGCTCTGCAAGACACTGCACTCAGTCCCTGTGAGATCCAAGGACCTACCTAGAATATGGAAATACGCATGTGCATTTCTTTATGTATTTGCATATGCAAATACAGGGTCCTGCACCTGGGGAGGAACAACCCCAGGCACCTGCACAGGCTGGGGGTGACCTGACGGAGCAGCTCTGGAGAGAAGAACCTGGGATTCTGGTGGACAATGAGCTGTTCATGTCCAGCACTGTGTCCTTGTGCCAGTAAGGCCAGTGGGTCCTGGGATTTATTAGAGAATTGCCAGCAGCTCAGGGAGGTGATCCTGCCCCTCTCCTCAGCCCTGTGAGGCACATGGGGGGTGCTGTGTGCAGTTCTGGGCTCCTCAGCACAGGAGAGACACGGAGCTCCTGGAGAGGGTCCAGCGCAGGCTACAGCGGTGATGAGGGGCTGGAGCATCTCTTACAGGGAAAACTGAGGGAGCTGGGGCTGTTCAGCCTCCACAGGAGCCACAGCTGAGCAGGGACCTCATCCCTGTCTGTCCCTGTGTGCAGGGAGGGTCCAAGCAGGGCCCAGCCTCTGCTCTGTGGGGCCCAGCAATGGCACCAGAAGAACAGGCAGGAGCTGAGCCCAGGAAGTTCCACCTAAATATCAGGAAGAATTTCCTTCTTGAGAGCACTGGACAGATTTCCCAGAGAAGCTGTGGAGTCTCCTCACTGGGATATTCCAGAGCCATCTGGACACAATCCTGTGCCCTGTGCCCTGGGCTGACCCTGCTGGAGCAGGGAGGTTGGACCAGAAGATCCACTGGGATCCCTTCCAGCCTGACCCATCTGGGATTCTGTGCATACTTCCATCCTTTAGAGCCTTGAAGATGAACAATCTACAGATAAACTATCTCCAGTATCTCTGATCACTGAAACCCAACTCGCTGTTTTCACAAGCTGGTATGTCATACTCCACGAATAAATTCAGGAACTTCTGTACAGACTACATACAAATACCATTTAGATTTTAAATAATAAATTGTGTAAGCCCTCTGAGTCCTTCCTGCAGAGAGGGTGTGTAATTGATCCAAGAGAGCTTTCCTCACTCTAAACTGTAAAAAAGGAATATATTTCTGGGTTATTTCTAAATAAGGTGAGATCTTTATGATGATCAAAGCTTAGCTTATGAAAAATAAAAGTCACTCAGTTGCACTCAGTAATTTTTTATCCATATCCCATAAAACCTTTTATTCATAATTAATTTCTAGGCCTAAATGTTATTAAATATTTTTTTGGGATATCCATTAATGACAATTCAGGATCTCAGACTAATATAGTTTGGAACAAACTCCTGAAGGTTTTATTTCAAACATCTCCTTGAAACACAGTCAACTTTAACATCAAGCCACGTTGCTCAAGGCTTCATCCAGTCAAGATGAGAATTCCACCTTTGGAGATTTTCCAAACTTCACTGCCTGCTGTTTGAATGCCTGATCACCTTCACGGGTGATCATGGGTGACTTTTTCCTTCCCAATAGTCAGACAGAGTTTTCTTAGATTCACCTTGCACCGGTTGCCTCTCCTCCCAATACCATGAAACTCAGTTTTGTTTAAAATGTGATAAATAATGATGTAGTTACTTTCTGATGGGTTGTAATAAATAAATTATAGTCTAGATGTTTATTTTAAAAACTCCCTCAAATATCTCATAAGGAAAACAGGTTTTGGAGCTCTGGGAAAAAGGAGACTGGGGATGAGAACCAGCTCCATGACAGCTCCTGATGTTCAGTTACCAGAGACACAATTTTTTGTTTACAAAAGGTGTTACTCCTTTCCAAAGAAAGCTCAGTATCAAAATTGAACTTCAGAGTATATTACTGACACCTATAACTCTTACACATAAATTAACAAGGAAATCATGTCTTCTGGGAAAGAAGAGAGTTGGCAGGAAATCTGGCTAAACAAATTTCTTTAAAAGTCGCAATTTCCCATCACTTCTTAAAAGCGAGTTAATGAATGATGCATGTAAATGAACTGGAACGTTTTACATTTCTAATTAGTTAACTAACATTAGAGCCATAAATCAAGGACTGATACCCTAATTAAGTCCTTATAATTAAGTGTTTCAAACCTCTTTACAAACGTAGACAGATTACAGTAAACATACATCATTTTTGGCTGCAGTTGCTGAAACAAAATCGAAGTAAATTAATTTTAATAGAATTGAAGACTTGTTTGAAAACTATTAAAACTTGTGATAAAATCGTCTCTAAATATAGTTAACTACTTTCTCTTCAACTCTTCTTTTTTCATTAAATTATATCAAGGTGTGTTTACAGAGAAGTTGCTGTGTTTCAATAAATATTAAAGACTTTCAGAAAACAGACCTCTTCATACTAATATTACTGCTATAAGCCAATATTCTCTTGTTCAGAAAGCAATAAAATATCTCAAACACTAATAAACTACAGGATACCACTTCTGAAATTTAAAATATTGGATAAATTATTCATACTTCAACTGAAAATACTGAAAATGGCTATATACCCTACCCTACATAAATATATTGTATAATCAGAGAGCATATAATTATTGAAACTTTATGACATTTACCTGGATTAGAATCTCATTTTCAGCCATATCAAAAAAACCTTTGCAGTCATAATTAGAAATATAATGCAAAGCAAAAGCAAAACATTAAATCAATAATTTAAAACAATCTTACAACTCCAAAAGAACTGGAATTTCTGTATCATTGCCTGCATTTTCTAATTAAATTACTTCATTATTATGTGCAATTGCCTTATTGCTCATGAACAATCTGCTCATCTGCTGAAAGTCTTAAGGAAAGTAGAAAGTCCTAAGGAAGTTTCAGCAGCTTCTTCAGAACCTCTGCCCTGTTTATTTGTTAAACACACACGAATTCATCTGTTTAGAATGTCAACCTTCAGGGCAGAGATCATTTCCCAATGTGGTTTTTAATTGCTTAGAATCACATAATCACAGAATGATTAAGGTTGGAAAAGACCTCTAAGATCATCAAGTCCAACCATCAACCCACGACCAGCACCACCACGTTCACCACCAAGTCATGTCCCCAAGTGCCACATCCACGGGGTTTTTAACACTTCCAGAAGACACTAAATACACCCTTAGCACAAGGAAAATCCAATTTTCAAGGTAAATGCCACCGCAAAGTGTGACAGATATTTTAGATAAATGATGCCGCAACCACGAGACAGCAGGAAAAACTGCCTTTGTGTAAATGGCAGCACATGATATACTGAGAGACCCAGTTCTTCCGAGCAACTTGGAGACAGCACTGTATAAATAAGAGTGTTTGATGTATTTCTTTGTCAGAAGTGTCTGCACTACTGCAAAAACAAATGCTGTGTGCTCGCAGGTTTGGTTTCTGTACCTTTGTCCATGTCTCCTGCAGTGCTAACAAGACTGCAGAGCTGCTGTTTAGCAATAAATCAAATGTTTCTACCTGCCACAGAGCTGTGTTACAGACACACCATACACCCGGAACTTGAAGGAACAAGGAGAGTGACAGTGCAATGCTACACGGCAGCTTCCAATGAGCCGCTCTGGAGTGATCAAACAACAGAGAAATAATTCAGAAGGGGCTCCAAGAGAGCTGGACAGGGACTTTGGACAAGGGCATGGAGTGACAGGACACTGGGAATGGCTTCCCACTTCCAGAGCCAGGGTTCGATGGGATATTAGGAATTCTAAATTCTTTACTGTGAGGGAGTCGGTGGCTGCCCCATCCCTGGAAGTGTCCAAGGCCAGGTTGGACGGGGCTTGGAGCACCCTGTGATTGCAGGAGGTGTCCATGCCCAGGGCAGGGGATAGAATAAGACGGGGTTTAAGGGCCCTTCCAGCCCAAACCATGCTGTGATTCCCCGATCTTTCCCTCTGGGACACCAGACTGGCTGCATCCACAGCAGCTTCGTGAGCATCCCACCCAGGCAGAAGTGCACAACCATGAGCAGAAGCAATGCCCCCACCTTCCCAGCCCCCTCTCCTGACTGCTCTCTAAATGTAAATGGAGATATTCCCTGAAATAGTGGTGGTATTCACTTCTCACATACCTAAGCTATAGAAGCATCTCAGAGGTGCTAAATAAACACAGGCAAAAGAGTAGCAAGTGTAGTCTAATTAGAACATTTCACTTAGTGTTCTTTTTGAGCCATTATATGCAACCTGAAAAAATATTTAATACGTTTTTGATTTACTATTTCAGATATTCATACTTACTTTAAGAAGAAAATAAGAAACCTGCAATAATTTGAATAATAATACAATAACTGTACTGCTACAGAAAACACCTTTCCTTATAGAAATGGTAATTAGGTTTTTAAAGTGTGGTTCTTTTCTGTGTTTTTAGTATCTCTAACAAATTTGTGTGGATGAGGGTTCACTACAAAAATTGCTTTGCAAATAAACTGCCCTATGTATTTGACAGGGAAGCACAGGCAGCAGTTGGTGTGCTGGCAAAAGGCTTTTTTACCATCAAAAGAAGTGGTAGCAAAGTGTCGTGGTTAAACTACAACGAGTATTTCTGATCACTAAATCTTTCCACAATACTAAGAGCATTTCAAGGGGGAAAAAATAAATATATCGATATTTTAAAAATAAATCCAGATGCCCACTAGATGGTGCTCCTATACAGCAAATCCAGCTCAGCAGCACCATTCCCACTGCTAAAGGGGAATGAAGGCAATGAGATCCTAATCCATAGCTACCCAGGATGCTTCTCTTTACAGAGGTCACATTTTTCCTATGCATTTGCTACCAAAATCCTGACGTTTCCAGCGCTGTCCCTTGCACTCTGGAGCTGACCTTTCCACAGTAATATATAAACAAGCCCATACATACATAGAAGAAGTCGTAATGTGCAGGAAAGTGCAGCAACAACTGAAAGGAAAAGCTTGTTTGGCACCTCAGCATCACCAGGACCCCAAAAATTTACTCTGATTCTTCCTCATTTGAAAGATCAGTTCAGCACCCTCAAACACATATCCCTGCAAACAGGTGAAGCTTTTGGATTTAGTGTAAAATGCAACATCTTCCTGTTGGTTATTATTTTCTTAATATGCAAAAGATTACCAGTGTGACGTTTCCCCACTCAGGAAATCTGAGGAGTGCAGAAAAGTGACCAAGCATCTCAGTGAAGTTTTGGAAACACTGGGATGCATCTGGCCTCTTCACACAGGAAATGCTTGCCTTGACACTATTCCAGTGTTAAAGACACTTCACATGCTCCAGGGGAAAAAAAAACAATCTAGATTTTTGTAGCCCCCAATACAAGAAAGTTTGGGACTTGGGAGAACGAGTCTAGATGAGACCCACCCGGCTGATCAGAGGGCTGGAGCCCCTCTGCTCCGCAGCCAGGCTGGGAGAGCTGGGGTGGGAGAGCTGGGGGCATTCAGCCTGCAGAGGAAAAGGCTCCAGGGAGAGCTCAGAGCCCCTCCCAGCGCCTCTAGGGGCTCCCAGAGAGCTGGAGAGGGACTGGGGACAAGGGATGGAGGGACAGGACAAGGGGGAATGACAGGTTGGACAGGGCTTGGAGCAACCTGGAATAGCAGAAGGTGTCCCTGTCCATGGCAGGGAGTTGGAAATAGATGATCTTTAATGTCCCTTCCAACCCAAACCACTGTGAGATTCTACAGTATTTCATTCAAATCCATACGTGAGGTTGTCTGAATTTGCAGCACACTTTCCCCAGTGCATTCCTGGTTAAATTCAATATAGAACTGCTATTATACAGAAATTGCCATTTGCCTGGGCTAGAGCTACTAGAGCTCAACAAGTCTGGCTCCAAATTGCTGTGGGATGTGCGGTAATATTTTTGCAATTGTTTCTTACGAATTTCAGTAGCGAAACAAACACATTTCAATTCTTATTTCGAAGCTCACATTCTGTCCTTTTCTCTGCAGAATCACAAATCACTTCTCCAAAGAACATATTTACAAGCAAATTGCAATTCCATAAATGTTCTGCAAAAATCCATTTTTGGATCATCTAGGAGTTATTTGTTCAAAAAAGAACATTTTAAAGGTAGTCACTTAATGATATGGCATTTCTTCTGTCCATTGCGTTTCTGCCACATTTTGACAGCTCTTAATTCTATTACAAAACAAAAAAAAAAAAAAAGCAGTCTTTGCTATTGCTATACCCAGATACTTTGTCTTTTCAGTTTCTCTGTAATGTTTTCCCCTCATTACACACTTACTAGATCTTTCACTCCATTTAAGGTGCACTGCATTCTCTACCCATGCAAAATATTCCTAAAGGAGCATTAATATATTCACAAAATATGTTATGATAGCCCATTTATTAATTATGAGCTGCATTTAACAGCCTGGAGGACAGTGACCAGTGTCATCAGACACTTTCTTTCTCATCAAATGTAGTAATCTCCCAAATGGCTGACTTGCTCTGTTCAAAAATTCATTAAGGATTGAGTTACTCTGCCTGTAATTTTTCAGTTTAAATGCTGCTCGTAACAAAAAGTAGTACAATTTCAGTACCTTGGGACCTATCCCAAATACATAAATACCTCAAGTACTAGAACTCATTTTAACCATCTCAATTCTCAACACATCAGATCACAGAATCAGCCTGAGTTGGAAGGGACCCACAGGGATCACCCAGTCCAACCCCAGGCGCTTCCCAGGACACACCAAAACCCTCACCCTGTGCCTAAGGGTGTTGTCCAAATGCTGCTTGAACTCTGGCAGGTTTGGTGCTGTGACCACTTCCCTTCATAGTCCTCCATAAATCAGATTATTTTCATACTCAGAAATCAGAGAGCAAAGGGGTGACCCCCAGGCTCAGAAGTTCAAGATGAAACAAGGACCAACATTGCTGGACTGCAACATTAAAGACAAAATACAGAGAAACAATAAATCCAATACCAAAAAGATAAAAAGTGATAAAACATCAGATTAAATAACATCAGATATAGGGCTTGCCTGTTTGGATTTACATATATTAAAAAGCAAGCACTATATATCTATCCCCTTTAACAAGTAAAGTATCATTTTATTCCACTGCTAGCAGCAGAAATTGCACACACAAACACAAAAGTCAGGGAAAAAGTCAGCTAAGCCATATCATCAGTTCTTTCTGGAGCAATACAGAAAACAACAGATATTGCTTTTGGCATCAATGGAGAAAAGGGGGTTTGGTCCTTTTTTCCTTAAAATATTGTTTCCTCCCCTCTCTGAGTCAGAGGATTTATAAATTTTATTTAATTTTATTGCAGATAATTCAAGCCTTGCTTCAACACAGGAATAATCCTTTCCATGGAGTTATGGTGCATGCATAGTAAACAGCTTTATATTTACAACACCATTACACCCACCCACACAGCACTGTACAAGAATGATTACCCTCATTTTTTCATATCAAAATCTAAAGAATTATTCAGGATTGCTTAAAATGAAAGTATTGTAGGTTACCCAGTCTGAAACCCCTAGAATTTGAATTTCCAGAGTGATTAGCACTTCCCAAGTGCTGGCAGCACATCCCAATGACAGAGCTACACTCCTTGGGACTAAGGAATGTAATCCCAGGCCACATTCTGAAAGCAGGCACCCTCCTACTCACCACAGATCCCACGTGCCCAGTAAATACTATTTTTGTCTGTCACTGCCCCCTCCCTCTTCCATCATGGAGAACGTTGCCCAACAATCTGTGCGCAGCCCTTGCTGCAGCAGAGAGACCATGGAATCATGGAATGGTTTGGGTTGGAAAAGCCCTCGAGGATCATCAGGTCCAACCCCAGCACGACCAAGGCCACCACTAACCCATGTCCCCAAGTGCCACATCCGCAGGGCTGTTAAATCCCTCCAGGGTGGGGACTCCACCAGTGCCCCAGGCAGCTGTGCCAGTGCCTGACCACCCTCTGGGTAAAGAAAACTTCCCCAAGATCCAATCTAAACCTCCTCAGCACAATCTGAGGCTGTTTCTTCCTTTCCTGTCCCTGTTCCCTGGGAGCAGAGCCCGATTCCTCCCCGGCTGTCCCCTCCTGTCAGGAGCTGTGCAGAGCCACAAGGTCCCCCCTGAGCCCCCTTTTTTCCAGGCTGAGCCCTTTCCCAGCTCCCTCAGCCACTCCTGGGGCTCCAGACTCTTCACCAGCCCCACTGCCCTTCTCTGGACACAATTATTCCTTTCCTTGATATCCAGATATAAATATGTATTTTAATACCCACATATATTTTTACCCCTTTGCAGCTGTCAAACCCACATCAGTGTCGATGCCATCTCAGTTTTCACCAAACACAGATTTCCTGCTCCTTCTCATTTCATTTCTTCTCACTCAATAATTTCACTCTCTTTTTAGCTCCCTCCACACCACACTCCAGTTTCATGTTGTCGGTCCTGTCTCCTCTGCACACCATGAGGGCTATGGGGAGGACACAGATAAATCCATCCCACAACTCGACATGTGCCAACACGGCAGTCCCTCAAGAACCAGAACAGATGAGACCTTACCAGATCAAAATTACCATTTCTTGAGTGAAAACAGAGCCTTTTCAGAGTTCACAGTAAGTTCTTCAGAAATTTATCTACGCAACTTCCATAAATTTGGCCAAGTATCATTAGGGAATAAACTGTGCATGTCCATTTGTATTAAGAACTCAGAAATATTTAATGAGCATAAAACATATGTCGAATTTTAATAATAAATTACCAATCAAACCAGGAATACCTGGTTTAAAATGCATTCAGATTAAAGGAGGAGCACTGAAGTTAAAGGACAAAGCACCAAGGCATTAAACATGTACTTTTGTCATCAATCAACTTCAAATAGGACTTTAAAGGAAAAAATCTAATAAGGAACAGATTTGTGAACCCTCCTTATTTCTACTTAAATTATCTCTGAGAAGCAATAAATGACAACTGTCTCCAAAACTTTGCTGCTAATAACTCACAGGTGACTTCATACAAGCCACCAATGTATAGAGTGTGATAATTACAAGACCTAGTTAAACACAATGGCTGGAGTGCTTCAAATAGGTAGAATAGTTGTTTGTATTCCATGTGATGATATTTTGATTGAGAAAATATTCTGATTATTCATACTTAAGTTATTTGAAACACTAAGCCACAGAACACTGACTCTAAAATTTGAAATAATGAAGGCTGAGAAGAGTTAAATATTATGGAAAAAAAACTGTAAACTTATTTTTAATACAGAAGAATTATCTTGCCATATAATGCAGGGTTTAGTGAGTGCTTTATACCAAATACAAACTGATCTCAATCAATATGACTGACACTGTAAAATAAATATTCTGTAAAATTATTTTCACTAGAAAATACAAACTTCCCTTGCTGAAGTAATGTACTGCCAGCATAAAAAGAATTTTTTTCCTCCACCATCTTTTTTACTCATTACATAGTTTCTCTACTCTGGTAATTTTTCTTGTTTGCTTGCTTGTGTACATTCACAATCATCCCACCACCAACAGCTATAAATTTTGACTTCCCCTGGAGTTTAGGGAACATCAGCTCTGTTGCAAAATTAGGTGCGAATAAATCTCATTCAACAGCTAAGCAGTGAGTTAGAAAACCAATAATACAATTGTTTCTATTTCTGTATCCTTGCAAGTCAGAGGAGAAAGTTTTCATTTAGCCTATGAAAATGAAAAAGAGAAAATTCCCCAAAAAGGCCGGTTTTCCACATGTAATTACGAACAGAACACACTACTACGGCTATACATCTCCCACACACATGCACGATTCCTGCAACATCACAGAGAGTGGAAAAGACTTTACCTGAGGAGAAAATGGATGAATATTCTCATAGAGGCAGGAGACAATATCAGATGTCTCGCACAGTCTTCACTACATTTATTTTCACTAAGCACAACGACTCTCTTTGCATTGAACAACAGCCTTTTCCAGAAGGCAGCAGCAGCATCATCAGTTTGGGACCGAGAAGTCACATGTTTTCTGTCCCTGTTTGTCAAACCTTTGCTGTCCAGAACATGCAAAGTTCCACACAAAAGCCAGAGTACAATCAGACCACACAGGGATATTACTCCCAGGATTTACCAACCAGGGACCTGTGAGCTGAGAAGGCCCTGAAAACCCTGTGGAATTCCTCAAATCCTAACCCACAGTAATTGTGCAGGAACAAGCACAGATGTAAGAACAGACAAGGCCAGTCCAACATGCCATGAGATGAACCTCCTGCACTACACCTCCACTTCCAGCCCTAAATGCAGCAGGAGTGAGCAGCTCCTGATTGCATGTGACAGATGCTTGGATTGCAGCCTTGTGCCTTAATCAAAGTGAAAAGGACACCATTCCCCAATATCTTTAAGAAATCTTTGCCTTAAGTCAGAGTGAAAGATGAAAATATTTTCAGATACTGTCTACAATAATGTTTTTTTCACTGCCTGAAGAACAATCCTCACATGGGAGATAGGGGGAAATCATCAGACAGGACCGGCAATGAAATTAACAGCTAAACCATTAGCTGTCAAGAAAGTTGCTTAAGCAAAACTGTATCTATTGCTGGAACAGAGGCTGCAGCACTTTGCCCACAGCTGAACTGACTGCTATCAACTCTGTTTGAAAGATGCTTTTCCCATCTCTTTGATTAACGTAATTCATGATTCAAGTTGAATGTTAATGTTTCCAGGACGCTGGGTTCCATTGCCATATGAATTTTTTTGTCTTGCCTTCCTGACTTGCCAGACAAACATGATTTTACCATTCAACCAACCCCAGATCTCGGTCACAAAATTAAACTGCCATATTAATCCGTTTCCATTATCTAGAACCATGCACCTAGATTTGTCAGGGATCCTGAGGATAACAAGAACTTATTTTCTCACTATCCAAGCCACTGCACATGAGAACAAATAACTCCTTAAAATTCCAGACCATTAGCAGCAAACAACTATTTCTCACTAAAACCAACACAAATCAATGTCTGCCCTTTGCCTCCACAGTCTGAGGAAATGGATGTGAATGAAGAAGGAAAAGTGAATCCTGTGTAAGAACAGAGCTCAAAGCACACAGACTGTATGGAGAAACACTTCCTTTTCCACACGCAGCCGATACTCACATCAAACTCATTCAAAGCAGCAGCGAGCTCTCCTATGCCAGTGTGGCCCTTGTTCTCATCGGTGGGCGAGGTGGCCTGGGCAGCGTTGGAGATCCCAGCAATGGCTTCCTGCACCTGCTTGAAGACGTAGTCCCTGTTGGCCCTGGTGGCTGCGACGTCGGGATGGCGCAGGAAGGCCTGGGATGCCGTGTACAACATGGTGGCGTTCTTCTTCAGAGCCCCGCGAGCCGCAGCCATCTCGTCCCTGCAGTGAGGGTCCTTCAGCTCCTACATGAAAACACACAGGTTTCAGAGTGGAAATGAAAGGTTTGGTGTTGGAATGTATTGCCTTGAGCATCGAGGCAGGAACTCCCTGCAGTGCTTTGGCAGAGATGGAATCAATGGCAGAATCCACCACAAATCACAGCAACAATTCCCCTCCTGCCCAAGTAAGTCCAGTCCTTCTGTGTCACTATAGCTGTTCCATTCTGCCCCCAATACCTTACATCTGTACACTTCCCTTCTGCAAAAACCCAGAAAAAAAAAACATTCAAAATTACTCTTCCTGATTAGCTGGATTCCATATGCTGATTCCATAAAGGCAATGCAAGTGCAACAATCCCATTGCAGTAAGTGCCTTATTTTTCTAATTACTATACCCATGTCCTTTCTAAAATTATGGTAAGGTAGACCTTTAAAAATATCAAAATTAAAGTATTACACAGATGAATATCATAGAATCACACAATTAACTAGGCTGGAGAAGACTTTTGAGATCATCAAGTCCAACCTATGACCTAACACCATATGGTTTTAGCTCTTAAAGACCTACTAAATACGCCTCTCATTATTTTCAGCCTTCCCTTCATATTTTGCTCTATTCCTCATATCATTTAGTGTTTGTATATTTAGCATATCATGAGAGGTACTTTCTTTCGTTTCCCCTGACAACAAGAATCAGACACTGCACAATATGTTATCAGAATAAGATGGTACTGATTGTTGTTGTTTAACCCATGGTCTATTTTTAATTATAGTGTATATCACACTGTCCTTGAAAGCCTTACAAACATTAGTTGAGACAGCCCTAACAATATTCATATGGAATAACAAAACACTATTACTTCTGTTTTAAAACTATGAACAAACCAGTCTGGAGAGCTGAATGGTTCACACATTTATGTTCACACGTGGAATCTATTGCCAACATTGAGAAAGGACCCAGATATTCTGGATTTAAAGGTTCAACCCACTGATTAATTTCAATATGACTGACAGGTAAGAGTCTTCAGAGAGAATTTTTTGCCATATTCTTGTATCTCAAATGAGAACTTAAGAGATATGAACATTCATTAACTTTCACATTTTTCTCTTTTTACTATATTTACAGCTCTATTTCCACAGGGGAAGTGTCTGAATGTACAGAAGGGCACTCTTCATATAGTGACTAGATTCTACATCTTTGATTTATTTATCTTAGTCATACGGTTTGCTTTCATGTAGTCCTGCAAGGAGCAGGGAACTGTGCTTGATGATCCTTACAGGCCCCTTCCAACTCAATATATTCAATGATTCAGTGGTTCAATTTCAATATAATTATAAAAAATTCTACTTTTCATTTAAAAAAGCCCCACAATCATGATTCAGAAGTAAACTGTCATTACTGTAATTCAGAAAATAAAGTAAATAGGTGGATGAATATGGAAAACTAGCTTTCCAAATCCGGTGTGCTACGCAGTACAAAGATGACACATCCTTAAATTATTGGTGTTATTCAAATGTAATTGAAGTTGGAGAGACCTTCTACACCTCTACAGTGTCTTGAAAAGAATGGTGTTCAGGGGAAAGTTATCTTTATTGCAAACTTGTACAATTACATGAATAAATGTTACTGTGACTTTCTGATCATTTTTTCAGGTGCCTTAGCAATGAATAAATGGATAAATGAATATTTTTTTTTAATCTTAAAATTATTAATAATGGTTTTAAGCACAAAGTAGATTTCTGTTCCTCCTGAATTTGAATTATACTGAAGTAGCAAAGAGCTTGTGCTTTAGCAGCTGTCAGAGTGACCTAAAATCTGCATAGGTTAGAATTAAATGGGAGTAATCATCAAATTAAAACTATCCTTAACCTCCTGAATCACTTCCCTTTTCACCCTTCAATCTGCTATTAATTGAAGCCACTTGGAATGTACTCTTACAGAAACTGCATTTCTGAAAAACTTCATCACATTCAAAAATAATCAGTGGGATTAAATTAGAGGCCATGACACAGCAATTAATTGCTCACTGTGCATTTTAAACCGGACTTGGACATAAAATACGAGAACTTTAGGATGAAAAAGGACTTTTCCAACCACTCCTGTACTCACCTGTTGTCGTCTCGCAGCGACATAGTTCAGTTTTACCATTTCTTTCCCAAATTCCTTAAAGCGATTGGCTAAATCTTGCTCATTTGTTGCATTTTTCACAGCTTCTAGTGCCTCCTCTACCTACAACACAATAAATCAGCATTTTAATCCACTCTGACAAATTCTGTGACTATTCCACCCAATACTCTCTTGTACATGGACCCAATTTAGGTTTCACATCCATCACTGTACAGAGGCTTTATGAGAGTCCCACGAACTTTAATTAGGTTTCTTAATAGAGCAGCTGTCACTCTGCATTACTGTCCATTTACTGTGCTTTGGGATCATGTAAAACTAATGTAAAAGATATAACTGGATTAATTTCCCCATTCACATTTATCAGATGAAATATTTAACGTCTGAGGAGTTTAAAACAAAATAGATCAGTATGTTCTTAATGTGTGTTACAGGCTTTACGGGAAAACAATGGAAGTTATTAATTCTGGACAAGAAAAAGTATTTTAAAAGGAAATTCAAACCTACCATTAAGATTCAAATTTACCCTGATAAACCCAAAACACTGCATCTTTGCGAAATAAATGACAGCTTTAACCCAGAATATATGTATTATTTCTTTTTCTCTCAGCTCTGAGCTTTCCTTCTAGAAAAGAATCTACCCAAGAAACCACACCCGCAGTTATTCCGTCATGCTGTAACTAACAGGCAAAGATATAAAACCCCAGCGGTACTAGCAAGTTAATCCACCAAATGTATCGTGAATCTTTACTTTATGCAAAGCACGAAAAAATATCTGAAGGGATAAAATGTTCTTTTCATGCAGCAAGTAAAGGAAACATTACTGTGACTAAATGGGAATTCAAAGTTGTACTTCTCTTCCTCACAAGATAAAAATGCAATTCCAAGCAAAAGCATTGAGAACTGAAAAGATTCTACTGATCCTTCTTGCTAAAAGCTATTGCTTTTAGAAGAACATGAATAACAAATGTTCCTCTCAGAAAGAAAGGGCTCACTGGGATGGGGACAAGCTCCTGCACAAGAGCAGAGGTTTGCAGCTCTCCAGACACTGCTGGGAACGGATGAATTCAGCAGTAGCTAGTGTCTAGTAGTTTAGAAGGGCACAATTATGTGCAGAACCCATCTTTTTATTGCTTGAGTTGCTCTGTGTTTTCCTACCACCGAGAGAGTGTATTTTCATTTTGAGCTTTTACCTGCTCACTGCAGATTTACAAATTACAGGCCAGTAGAGTAGCAAACTCATACATTTCAATTGGAAAATGCATAATTCAAGAACATAAATTCATAACGGTTACGCTGGAAATTATAAACCAAGTTACTGCAGATTTACAAACTACAAGCTTCTTCAGAATCCAAATTACCTCTTCTTTTATGCTTCAGAAGAACACAGTTTTTTAAAAAATGAACTGACTGCCTTACCATTAACAAATTGCAAAAGCATCATTGTATTAAATAATTTGCTCTTGCAGAACTTCTTGAAAAATATGAACATTTTCCTTTCTTATCAAGAAACATTTACATTAAAATACCTGAAAGTTTCATCTTTAATATATTTGTAATGGCAAGCACAGACATGACAAACTGACACACATTATTCTAAGTCCTGCTCCATATTAAATAGAATTGCTGAAAAATTTGTCAGAGATTCCACTCTGATAATCAGATTTCAAAAGATGGTGATTGTGCTCTAGTGTGTCAGTCATGGATCAAGACCACAGAATTCCAAAATGAAGAAACCAGTTACGAGAAATACTAGAAAGGACAGGAGCATAAGCTCCTTTTTAATGATGTTTTTGTTTATGTTATTACTATTATAGTTTCTTTTTGACAGAGTCATACTGGAGCTAGTTCTCTGTCCTTGAGGAAAAACAACTTCACTCAGCTGAACAGATCTGTTCCTCTGATTAACTACCCTGGACTTAATTACAAGAGATTCATAATTCTCTATGTGCATGACCACATATTATATTGGTACATGGTTTTTTAATGTGTTACAAAAGTTTCTGCAATAACCACTACTCCTGATCTTAGCAGTGTAAAAGATAACCCGAATGCAATGACCAAGAGCTCTTCCAGACAGCACCTGCATATATTCCCTCTAAAACACTAATTAAAAGGCACCATTTCCTGGGAAGCCTCTGACATGCTTTCAGAGAAAACTGATTACAGTACAATTCAGCATAAATCAGCCTTCATTACTTTGACATGCAGAATTATTTTAGTTCATTAATTTTATGGTTAACTTACACCAGTCTTTGAAGGTTACCTTTGCATCAACAGAAGAGCTGTTCTTTCATCAATTTTGTGTAGTATAACCACTTTCCCCCTAGTAATTTATCTGTCCAAAAGTAGTTAGCATTATAAAGTGGTAAGATAAGGATATTTACATGTTTAATCCTCAGAAATAAATTACCTTTTTAAACATGAAAATAAAAATCAGAGTTAAGGTACTTATGTTGAATTTTGCTGCAAACAACCAGAGATTGCTGACTTCTTGGAAACAGAACTCGTAACAACGTCAGATAAAAGCAGAGATTACAAACCACACTGCCAGACACTGCCCTTGCAAACGCAGGGTGCAAACTGTGCAAGTAGATACACCCAGTTACAAACCTGCATTGGACATTTGTATTTTACATTACATAGAATTCTGCAGCAAAAGAAATCTCAGATGTGAGAACAGCATTTCTCATTGCCCATGAAAGAGCTTGAATACGAATTCTCATAATAATGTTCAGAAAAAAACTTGTTTGTGGTATTCAAGTGTTGGCCCTGCTAGGAAAGGACAATTTGAATTACAGCTACATGGAGCATTATAGAGAACAAAAATTAAAAGCATATTTGAGAGAGACACTGCTTACACTGCACGTAACCAGAGCCATGTGCTGACAACTCTGAGAGCAGCATTCTGCTCATTAGAGCAGAGCTCACTGTGCCGAAAAATCGGCCTCTTTCCTTATGAAAACTGTTTTCCAGCTATTCAGGTTATCTGCACAGCTTGCAAGTTGAAGGGTTCTCACGGTTTTTCCAGAACATGACATTGTTGTAGAGTTACACTGTTAACAAGACACATTTAAAAAAAAAAATAAAAAAAAAAAATACTTTTTGAACAGTTGCTAAAAAGGAGCAACTCTCCATTTCCTCTGCTAGACTCACACATGCACTGTGCAGGCTTTAAATATTCTGGATACGATTTTCTGCACCCTTTTGTTTTGTTTCAGAGGTTTTTGTTGATTTGTTTATGCAATAAAAATGTAACAGTGCGACAACTCGGGAGCTTGGAAAAATACATTTCCCAGTTACAACAGAAAATCCTTTTAATACTCCTGCATAAAAACATGAATGCTGGCAGCCAAAGTTAATATAAATCCATCCAAACTACCTGGAAATCTTTAATTCCCCTTTACTCATTGATTAAACAGTTGTACTGTTGTCTTGCTCCAAATTAAACACTCATTCTTTAGATATATTCAGAAGTCATGCAGAGAAAAAAATAAGAGTAGACAACCGTAGTACCTAAAATGTGCCACAAGACAGCAATACTGGGAGAGTAACCACTGGGATAAGGTGTGAGGGGAGAAAATGCTCCAGTTTAGGTCACAGAGCTGTTTAACAGCAGTTTTAGTCCAGTCACACAAGAGAGCTGACAAATTTTGCTTTAAGTGTCCAAATATTGATTTCTGCAGAATCAGAAAATGAATGAGACTAATGCCGAAATGTGTTAACTCCTATCTCATATCAGTGCTTCAAGAACAACACAGCAAGAAGGAATGGGGACAGTTACATTCACAACTGATTTATCCCACTTTAACACGCACAAAGCACGCAAACCCAACGGAGAAGGTGAAAAAGGCCTACGATTTTGAGGTGTGAGAGAAGCCTCATGACGTCAGCCATGTCAGCCAGGATGAGCAGGCGAGTGACGGCCGAGAGCAGGGCCCGGGCAGCGCGCACCATGGTGCCCCTCTTCACCGAGGAGCAGGGGTCATCGGCGAACTCCGACGAGGCAATCCGCATCGTTTCTCCTGGCATTGGAGACACAAATGGGCACTCATGTTAGGCTGCAGCCTTGCAATCTTGATTTTTCCAGAAAGTATAAATAACACTAAAAGCTAAATGCTGATGGGAAAAAATCAGAGAACCACAAAACCCTTGGGTTGGAAGGGGCCTTAAAGACCCATCTTGTTCCACCCCAGGGACACCTCCCACTAGCCCAGGGTGCTCCAAGCCCTGCCCACCCTGGCCTTGGACACTCCCAGAGATCCAGGGGCAGCCTCAGCTTCTCTGGGCACCCTGTGCCAGGGCCTCACCACTCACAGGGAACAATTCCTTCCCAATATCCCATCTGTCCCTGCCGTCTGGAAGTGGGAAGCCATTCCCCGTGTCCTGTCGCTCCAGGCCCTTATCCAAAGTCCCTCTCCAGCTCTCTTGGAGCCCCTTTAGGCACTGGAAGGTGCTGGAAGACATCCCTGGAGCCTTTTCTTCTCCAGACTGAACAACCAAAACTCTCCTAGCCTGGCTATGATTCATAGATTTTATATTAACCCAAGCTTTGCTGTTGTTAGAAAGAATTCTGTTTGTCTCCAGTGCAGAAACTCCGAAAGAAAGTACTTCTAATGTGAAATCAAGGCATATTTACATTTTTTTAAGACCATTGCAACATTAAAAAAAAAAATAAAAAATCCCAGATTGCATTGCCTTATGGGAAGATTTGCCAACAGCAGGGAAGAGACTTAAGACGGCCACGGTGACTAATTCCCATCAGAACTCTTTTCCTTATTGTATTGATCATTAGAACTGCATGTTCATATTACAATTTGCAAGCAGTGTATCTTGGATGATAAGCTGATAATATACAATTTCAAAATAAAATTCAAGTGGCTCATTTCTAAGGCAGCATACTCCTCTTAACTTTCCATACAGCTGGCAAAACTCTCAAAGAAGTTTTTAGGAGACAATTACCAAACAATCATTGGCAGATAAAAAGAGAACAAATTTCTAAACATATTTAAATGTTATATTGCTCAGCATCACAGAGCTGAAATTCAAGGTAAAACAGAAAATAAGGTTTCTGCAGTTTTCTGTCCCTACAATCCCATGCATTTTACCTGTGTTCAAAAAATCACTGAAACTAGGAGCAAGGAATTCTGAGGAAACAAAGATTTTTCTGACACATACTTTAATTCAAACAATTATTTGAAAAATTTATCACCAACTCTTGGCTGAGAGTGGGCTGAAAACCGGGAATGAAACTTCTATATTATTATTTTGACGAGCCAGTGACTCAAATATTTCATGTAAAAGGAGAGACTGAGAGCGACCATCGAACAGCTGAGAGCCCAGCACATGAGCAAGGGTTGGATGCGAGTTTCCTAACCTGGCAATTCAATCCCAGTGGATGATTGGCCTCATCAAACCAGTGTAACATTGCAAGGCAACATCTTCCCTTCAATTATTTATTGAAGGAAACCAACTATCCCAGCTTTGTGTAGAGAGTTTGCTCCAAATGAACTCTTGGAGCACACTGAGCTGATGGAGCCCCAGGGACACACAGAACCGTGTGAAATCCCAGCAAGGCTTTCCCTTATTTAAGCTCTACGTTAGATTCAGGTGAGATGGAAGAGATTCTAAGCAATCTGCAAAAAAACTCTTGTAAGTGGAAGTACTGAATTTTAGAGAAATCCAAGCTGAAATGGCAGCCAAAGCAAGCTTCGGATTTTGGAATCAGATGCCTGCACATTGTTTAACTTCCATTTTAGCGCAGAAGAGATTTTACCATTTTCTGCCAAATTAGCAGTGTCTAGATACAGATAAATATTTATATTGAACGATAAAAGAAAGAAATAATATTCAATTATCAGCCAGTGGCACCAGAAAGCATGAAGTAAAATTATCTTCTTGGTCTTGAATACCCAAGAAGATACCTCTAGCAAAAAACTTGGAAAATCAACACTCATGGGCAGAGGGCAAATGCACAGAGGGTCAAAAGGGAAAAAGCAAACAAACAGTAAAAAGAGGTTGGATTAGATATTTAACCTCAGAAAACTCACATTAGGTAAAAGAAATCTCCAAAATAATTAAGCAAAAAGTATTAAATAGGCATAATCAAATATGCAAACAAAAAAAAATAATATAACAGTTCATAGCAGGTTGTTTAAAACTTGAAAATATCTAGTAGTTCATAATTTAGAATCTAATAACCTAAAAAACTAGCAGTTATGAGGAGGAAGGCTCAGTGGCAATTAACATATTTTAATCCTTCTACAGCAATGATATCAAACCAATCTTATGCTAAAGGTAACACTGCAGCTTCAGCTAGCACAATTATTTTTTAGAGAAACCTTTTTATCTGGAAAAAGTCAACCCTACTTTCAGTTACCCATTTCTTTCCAAATTCATTTCAAGTTGCTCTGTAATCTATATTAAATTACTTTCAGTGAAAATTGGGTCGACACAAGAAACCCAGACATCTGAAGTCATCAGGTCTGCTTCCTTGCCACTGCAGTCAGTCATGTGATAATATAATTAATAATAATCTTAATATGATAATAGCTAGACTCATAAACTTATCAAGCTTCCATCTTAGAACCAGCTCAGACATTTAACCCCAATTAATCCTATGTGAAGTAGGAAACTCATTCCAAAATGAACTCCAGAATCTGACAGGTTCTTTCCATTAGAGACACTTTAATGCCATACTGCCTGTATTTGTAGATAATTTAAATCCATTTCTTCTCATGCCCCATTTGTCCTTCAACTTCACTGTGTTCTTTTTCCGCTCTCATTCCTATTGTCCCTTTTTGGCTTTGTGCATTTTTGTGAGGAGTCGGGACAGATTAAAGGCAGTACTTCAACCCCCTCTAATTGCACAGAATATCCACTTCTATAATCATTCCTGCAGCCCCATGAAACAATTCTGCCTCTGGAGCACAAATAGTAAGAACTGCAGGTTTCTAGGACCATTTGCAGCTATGAAAAATACTTACAGAAGCACAGAATATCCTGGGAGGGAACCGCAGGGATCACTGAGTCCAGCTCCTGGCCCTGCCCAAGACACCACAATGACCCCACCATGTCCCCGAGAGCTGAACAACTGCAAAAATCTATCAATTGCAAAAATCTATCAACTCAAAAAATCTATCACCTGATGATTGCAAAGATCACCAAAAAAAGCTACTGAAATTTCAAGAGCAGACTTAAGGCAAAACATCTACCTGCAAGGAAAGGAACGAACGAAGGCTTTCAATGGTTAATAGACAGAGGAAATACTGTTTTTTCCAAAGCCTTGAAGTGTTTATTAAAAGACAGCAGCCAGGCACAGAGCAGCAATCTAGAGAACAGCTATGATCAGTAGGGGATGCTGACAATACACCAAACACCTGGAAATAATTAACGGAACAATGACAAATTGATTGGATGCACCACTCCTGAGCAGTTCTCAAATGCAAGAAAATAATAAAGCTACAGTCTAATTAATCCCTTTCTTTCCAATTTTTCTTTCTGTTCTACATGTCCAAGATTAAAGACAGAACAACTGATCCATGACGTAATTGAAGTATTTTGGTGTTGTCCTTGTAATTAGAGCAAGAGCACTGTTATGAAGCGATCCTAAATTAGAATAATATATAGACCCAAACTGAGTTGCAGATTCCATATAAAACAGTGATGATGACACTGTAATTGATGATATCATAGACTGGAATAACCCGTAATTGCTAATAAGGTACATTTAAATTAGATAAGCAGGTTTTTAATCCTTTCATCATGGATGTTGTCTTGTTAAGAAGCTGAAGCAAACCTTTCAGGGATGCAAAGATCTGCAATTTTAACCCCTTTGGATTGTCTAGAAATTCACCAACTAGAGCAGGACCACTCACAGTCCATCCCAATATACATCTCAACAGTCACATTTTAAGAATAACAACTTCATCCGGTCTTGGATGGTTGGTTTCTCTCTGTCTATATTCCTCCTACCTTATTAATCCCATTGATGATTTACCACATCTCTTAAAACATCGTATTTTGTTTACAGTACTTTAAAATGCAGTCCCCATAACTAAACACGTTCATTTCGGTATTAACCTCTATTTGATATTATCAGAATGTGGGAAGTACTTTGTAGAGCATTTTCATCCTGCATACATACTAAATAAAAATATGCATTAAAAATTCTATTCAGAATTCCAAAAGCTTCACATGAATGGCTGTTCAGTCTTCCCTTTCCTTAATACCGTTGTTTCTACATCTTTATTACCACGTTCCCTAAACTCATTTCCTCTCCTGCTTGCAGCTGGGATTTTGTTCTCCATCTGGGGGAGAATGACCACTGTTCTCATCGTTTTAACGGATTTCAAGGCCAGAAAAGGCCTTCTATGATCAAGCCCGATCTTTTCCCATCACATTTCATCTCCTAGAGCTGTGTCTCTCTGGAACTGATTGTACAGACAATCCAGTTCACTGAAATTTGACTCACTTTACATTTGGCATTTAGACAGAGAGATGGAAGATGAATCACTCTGCATTTTAAAGCACAATGGATATCCTTAAAACCTAGTATGTATTTTAGATTCAATATTCTCCCTTAGATCCAAGAAGACACCATATTATTCACTTCATGGACCACTAAAATACGTAATTTTAATTAACTCAACTACTTCTTTCCTAAGGGACAGTAAAATAACAAGAATACAGAACTTTTAAGATATTTAGCCACATATCTATAACAATGTAAGACAATTTATCCATGAATGTTATGTTTTAGAAAGAACTTTTCTAATTAATAGTCAGATTAGCAGTGCATTTGAACATCACTGATACACTTAAGTACAATAAAACACCAATTAAATTTCAATTCAAAACTAAATTGTTTGGGATGTGAGGATACATTAGCATTTCTAATCCCTCTGTCTGCAACTCAGTTACTCCATGGATTAACTCCCTTGAGGGACAAACTCAACTGATCTGTCTTCACTGAACTGGAGAGTTCAGTAAGCACCAACATGAACATTTTAGATGTTCAGCACTGTGTTTGGGAACACGAAAACACACTGGACCTCTTAAGATTTCAGTAAATACAGAGGCAAATTTAAAAATTCAACCTCAACTGAACTATAACTTGGCTTTATTTGTAGCCTGACAAATGTCATGCTGCTGAACTATAATATAATGTTCTACAGAAACGTGAAATCACCAAATGGTTTGGCTTGGAAGGGATATTAAAGCCCTTTAAAATCCTTTCCAAGGACAGGGACACTTTCCACTGTCCCAGGTTGCTCCAAGTCCATCCAGCCTGGCCTTGGACACTGCCAGGGATCCAGGAGCAGCCACAGCTTCTCTGGACACCCTGTGCCAGGGCCTCCCCACCCTCACAGGGAACAATTCCTTCCCAATATCCCATCCATCCCTGACCTATCTCAGTTGAAAGCTATTTTCCCTTGTCCTATCAGCAAGCAATCCAGCTAGCAATTTTTCCGCAACTTCTGTGTTTATTCTAAAAATTTGGAATCTCTAATTAAAGTATTTTCTTCTTTACCCAAATGCTGCAGAGTTACATCAAGAAGCACATTCAAAATGATTAGAATAGTTCATCACCTAAAGAAGAAACTACAGTGGAAAATGCTAGGAAAAGTTTCCATCTTTCTGCTGAACTGTGCATGGTACATTTATTAAAATCAGTATTGTAAAAAAGGTCTAAAATGAATGTGTCTGACAAAAAAAAAAGTCTGTAAGTCCTAATGATTAACATCTTAAATTTAATCATTTAACAGGCTTATGCATAACAATTTATTAATTTAAATAGAACTGTCATTAATAAATTTGAATGAATGTACCAGATGTAGAAGGGAACAACACTTGAAAAACACCCAAAATTTCCTAGCAGGCATGGAAAGGAAGAACTCCAAGGAAACGACTCAGGCATTGAGCATCAGGCACACAGATTCCACCATTCTGGATATTGTTTTCATTCTGGGACTGGAAGAGGCTCACAAATACTGCACAGCCAAGCAAGTTTGAGGGCAGATTCCATCTATGCCTGAGGCACCATGAACCAAGTTCAAAGTCATAATTAGAATCAGTTCCATCACTCTCTATTATCACATGAAAAAAAAAAAAACCCAAGGAAGAATTTATTTAAAATTGATATTTTTTGAGATAAGCTTCAATTCAAAGGGTTGGTATTTTCCACCAAGACACGTTGTTGTAACAAAATTTATCGAAAATTCCCAGTGATCTGGGAAAAAAGGAGCAGCAAGTTGCTCATGTCAGCTCATGGGAAGCACTGTGAGGAGGGGGAAGGATTGATGACGAGATTGATCACTCTGGTGGATTATCAAATCCCCAGCTCTTTTAAGGGTCACTTTTGTATCCCTGCTAATTTATGCTTTTCCTTACACTTAGATCCCACCTGAGTGTCTTGACAGAGGCAGTGAGAGGGGCAGGGAGCACCTGGTTAATCTGGGGAACAAACATGGCTGAAAGTCAAAAAACCCTTCCCACAGCCCCATCTCTTAAACCTGGGATTAAGAGAACAGGCACATTAATGTTGGACATTTCAGGGCTTTGCAGTCAAGAGAAAAAAATAATAGGAAACATCTGAATACAGAAATCCAGAAAGATACTCCAGTATGAGAAGGCATAAAAAAGGAGAGGAGCAGGCCAGGGAGAGTCATCAGCACAGGAAAATCTGTGGTATAGGATCACCAAAAAAAAAAGACAAAAAAAAAAAAAAAGACAAAAAGCAATACAAAGAGAGAATCTGCAGGTTTACACAGAGCAACAGACAGGAAGTACAAGAACAAAAAAAAAAATTTAAGTTATTTTTAAGTTATTTCATTTCTTCTATTTGTTCATATAACCTGGACACATTGCTTATGAAAAACCATATTTAAGACCAAATGCAGTTATCTTTTCACCATAAAACAACTTACCAAGTATTCTAAAATCATGCTCAAAGCATCAGCCTCCGTGAAAATTTACTTTATCTTTCCAAAATTGGGAATTACATTTAAAAATTCATTTTCAAAGACTACAGCAGCTTTTTCATTGCATTTTGACTTGGCAACACTTTAGTATCCCAACACCTAATTGCCAGTTTCAATGGGAATTTACATATATGTTGTGACACCTATGTGTTAATCTAAGAGCTCTTTATATAACTATACACATTGCCTGAATGTTTAAAAACTGCAAGAGCTTCTGTGCAGGGATATAATGAGATAACTGAGCTTCACGGTGTGAATTTACATTCCAGTGCAGACACCAAAGCACAAAACTAATCTATAGCCCACCATCAACACACAGAAAGGCAGATTGCTGTTGTGCACAATAAAAGGCTCATAAACAAGACATGATTATCATTAGATTTGTAATGAGAGCAGAAAGAAATGATCATTAGTCTAAATCTGTACAGGTAATAGAAAAAACTACGGTTGAGTGTTAGGACTGTCCTTTATAAATACCACAGCAGAAGGGAGGCTGAGGAGAATCCAGGCTGGAGGAGGCTCTGAGCAACGTGGCCTAGCAGAAGTGTCCCTGCCCAAGGCAGGGCATCGGAACTAGAAGAGCTTTAAGATCCTTTTAATCCCAAACAATTTCATTATTCCATCATCTCCATCCTTCACCGGATGAGGAAAAGGCTGAGGTACTAAATTCCTTTTTTGCCTCAGTCTCCAACAGTAAGAGCAGTTGTCCTCCAGGTACCGAGCCGCATTAGTGAAGGGCAGGGATGGGAACAGAATGAAGCCCCCAGACTGGTCCTACTCCTGTCACTCATGTATTTATAGAAGACTTTTTAAATTGGTTTCTTATGGCAGTTGCCAGTTTAAGTTCTAGCGAGGCTTTGGCCCTTGCAATTTTTTTATGCATGACCTCCAAACATCCTTGTAGCTCTCCTGAGCTGCCTGTCCCTTTTCACAAAGGTCACAAACTCTCCTTTTTTGCCCAAATTCTCTGTTCAGACAGGTGAATATTGAATAAATAAAATAAAGAGCAATTTAAAACCATAAAGTCCACCACAAACAGATGAAAGGAAGTAGAGGTGATGTATTTTTTGAAGAAACAACATATACATTTCATCACATACTGTAAGAACCACATAATATGAACAAAAGTTAAAAACTGACTTATCTACAACTAAAACATAAAAACAAACAAAAAAATCAAAGCACACACACACACACAAAAAAAAAAAGGGGGGGGGGAAAAAGGCACAGCTCTGAAAGTCAATTGGAAAAATTACGGATGAATGAGATTTGCAAACATCCCAAATCAAAATCAGTGGAGAGCCTACAATTTTATTTTTAGTAGATATAAAAATAATTCTAAATTCCATTAGCTTTACAGAACAGGCTCCTTTTCCCATGTTCATACATAAACAGCAGTTGGAATATCTCACAGATCTAAAGTCTATAAAGAATTCGTCTCTGATAAAGGGATTAAAACAGAGAGAACAAGATAGCTGGAGATCAGAATGCTATAATTTGACACTTCTCAGAGGAAAGCAGAGCCTGTTATTTGATTATAACATTTTATATTCCCTCACTCTGTAAAGTATTACTGGCCTTTGTAGTATGTGAAAAATGTACTTCAGACAAAGATGTGTTCAAAATGGTAAATGGAAAGGCAATAAATTAAAGCCTTTTCTATACTGACTAAGCATCTTTTAGGACTCAGATATTAGGAAGTATATTTCAAATTTTCATGCTGTCACTTTTAATACTTCTCTCATCGAATACCACTTTCTGAAACTATATCCAAAATTAAAGTCTAATCTGTATGGGAGAAAGAAGCTTTTATACAACTTTTGAAGTTGGATGACTGCCATGGAAAATTCAGTCAAAAATAAAGAACACAGAACAAAACGTACTGGAGGCAAATTGGAGGACTGAGCAGGGGGGCAAGGAAGGCACCCAGATCAAGTTTATTGCTCCAAGGACTGCTTGTATCTCTCTCATTAAATGCCACTGGGTAATCACGGAACCATGGAATGGTTTGAGTTGGAAGCAACCTTAAAGCTCATCTTGTTCCACCCCCTGCCATGAGCAGGGGTACTTTCCATTAGATCAGGTTGCTCCAAGCCCCATCCAACCTGGCCTTGAACCCTTCCAGGGACAGGGTCTTGGTTTAAGACCATTTAAAAAGGCGAGCACTCAAAACTGAGTCACCTCCCCTTAATTCCAACCAATCCCTTTCCACCAATAAGGAACGGAGATGAGTAAATGTAAGTGAAAAAAATAACAGTTTACTAACAACTCGAACAGCAACAGGCAAAAGATAATAGCAAATAACTCCTGGATACAAAACTGCCCGATCTCACAAACCTCACAGACACAAAGCGAGACACGAAATGCTGGAATTACCGTTCCCAAGATGGCGCCTGCCTGAGGCGGCCATGCCGCTGAGGGACAAAGGGGAGATGGCGTCACACCCACCCCTTCTGAGACGGCGACCACGGGCCCAGGAACAAAGAGGCAAGATGGTGGCAGCCCATAGCCAAAAGGCTGGAGCCCACAGGGCAGATCTAGAGGCAGATGAGGATTTTCCAGCTCGTGTGGGGTCTGCACCGCCGCCACTGCTCGCTCCTGCCATTTCCAGGCCCTGCCGCGGCCGCTGTGGTGTGTGGGGGTAAAAGGCCCGGCCTGTCCGCACGGGCACACAGGGCCTGACCCCAGGAACTCGCTCACTTTTCTCGCTGCCACCAGGGTTTGCCAAGCTCACCTCGAACGAGCTTCTCTTGTGAAAAGCATCTTTACCAGTGGCTGTGGCTGCAAACCCTAAACAAGCACCTCTGCAGCAGAACTCCCGCCTTCAGCAAAAGCCGCCATGAAAGGAGGAGCCTCCTCTTCCACGGTGTGCTCTCCTGGAGCAGGGCCGCCTGTGGCAACCGCGGCTTCTCTGGGCAGCCTGTGCCAGGCCTCACCACCCTCCCAGAGATTTTCCCCTAATATCTAATCTAAACCTGCCCTGCTTCAGTTTAAGGCCATTCCCCTTTTTAACTAAGCAGAAATAATCCTGGTAACATGGATCCGAACCCAAGATCCCCATATGTTAGATGAATCACAGCAGTATTTACAATTACATTCTGAACACGGAAAACATCACTTTTTTATATTGAATTCCTTTACAAAACTTACTCAATGGAATGAAGTCTTTTTGTCAAAGTTTGTTAGTAATTTTTTTTCTTTTTTCTGCATGTGTGTAATCATCACAAAGTCACTCTTGAAATTTTCCAGTTAGTTTTTGAAAGACTGAAAATCCACTGTTCAGTGACAGAAGTATAAAGCAGTGACCGAATCTCAAGCCCATCTCCTTAACTTTCTCCCTTCAATAAGCTACTTCCCAATTTAAATATCCCAGACAAAGTCTCTGCACCACTCCAGATCTCCCACCAGTTTCCCTATCCATCATTAGACAGCTGGTGAAACTCTCAGCTCCTTTGCTCTGCTAAAAACTTCCATCACTGACCTACACAGTCATCTGAGGTCACTCCTGTGCCAGGCTAAAAGGAATTTCCTTCCAAACACTTTTGGTCTGGCAGACTAAAATAACTGATTTTCCAGTTCAAAGTGTGACTCAAACTTTTCCTTTTTTATTTCCTTTTTTTTTTTTTTTTAATGCTGAAGAAAAAGAATTTCAGTTCAGAATTTCTGCCTAATGAATCAACAGTGATTTCATTTCCAGCACTCGGCTGCGAATCAGAGGATGCTTCAGTAACACATAAATCAGAACAGCTTCAAAAGGGGAGGTCGAGACGCTCACCCCGTGGTGCTCTGCAGCTTCACAGAACTGTTCGGAGGGGTCAGAGACTTCAGCTCCGATCTCCACACTGAATTACGCAGAGAGGGGACACAAAAACAGATTTCATGCATGGGGGGAGATCTCCTTGCAGAACATTGCTCGTGGTTAGCTCAAAACTTAATTGGAAAGGCTGTACATTAAATGCTGCTGAGGATTACTCACTGTGGATTAAGCCTACCCAGTTTGGGAATTACTGCTGGAAGACAGAACAGGGCAGGATAACTGCCTGTGGTACCTATTCCAATTTGTAAGACTTTTTTTTTTTTTTTTTTAATTATTATTACTATTTCTTTAATTATTTTTAAATTTAAATCCTAGCAAAACTATTCTCCAAATTTGACCCGAATTCAGAAATTTCATGCATATTAATGGGTGGTGGAGTCAAATATTTACTGCAAAACATGGCCTAGTTACAATCCCTTGATAGGGATTTTTTTTATCTTTTAACTGTGCTGTATTTCTGCAATCCTTTCTCAAATAAAACCTTTCCTAACAGCAATATCGCTTCTAAAAGAACAAGCAGTAATTTGAGGCTCTGATTTTAAAATTCAAATCAAATATTACTGGAAGAAACACTACTGTGTTTCTTTATTATACTCAGTTTGTGAGTATAATTTTATTTTTGACAACTGTCAGAAGCTGACATTTCAAAGCAATTTTACTCTTCCCTGATATAAAGCCACAATAGTAATAAAATCTCCAAGACAGACAATATCAATAAATAGAGTATAAAAAAATCACCAAATATATTAATTTGTATTACTTTTCAAACTTTTATCATTGCTCTTGCAAAATTTGTCTCAACCTGTCATGTTCAGGCAATACATCAAACACCAACTACCCTTTATAACAAACACACCCAGGAGATGTAAGGCACTTTCATAAATTTAAACTAACACGAGTTTAAACAAAACACTGAGAAGTGAAATGAACACCGGAAAAGCTCCAGCCAAGGCTGGGACAGAGATAAATCTTTTGGAAATGGTACAGAAAAGAAGCAAAGGCTCTCGGAGAGTCAGCTGGCTTTACCAAGAACCAGTACCATCAGCAGTTCTCCCCCACGGCCTAAACCATGTGTACAGAAAATCACAAAATCATGGAGTGGTTTGGGTTGGAAGGGACCTTAACAGACCATCTATTTCCAACCCCTATATTTCCAACCCTTGTACGCATTTCATTTTTATCTATTTTCATTTCTTCCATAAGGATCAATCCTGATCAGCCACAGAGGGAAACAGGATGAGGCACTGGCGCTGTTGGGTTTGTTTCACAGAAAGATTAAATGGTTTCCAAGGTCATCCAGTCCAGCCCTTTGCAATAAACAGGGACATCTCCACCTAGACCAGGATGTTCAGAGCTCTGTCCAGCCTGACCCTGAATATTTCCAGGGATGGGGCATCCACCACCTCTTTGGGCAGACAGTTCCAGTGTCCCATAGAATGACAGAACAGTGAGCGCTGAGTACCCGATGTGTGTGGTCAGGTATCCATATATATATATATACACACATACAAACTATTGATATATGATACATATATCATAGATTTACATGGATAAGCTGTGTTTGTGTGCATGTGCCTACTGGAAATACAGGATCAGTCCAGCCTGGAACCGGAGCCATGGAGCTGCAGCAGCCTCACTCCTGGTTTTGGGAACCCCTGACACCACTTTTCTGTATAGCAACTCTTGGAGATGCTCCACAACATCTGCTTTTTCATCAGAAGTGTTTTAAATTGTTTCAGAAAAGGCATTTTAATGTCTTTCTGCAGCTCAGCTCTAGGAGAGCTGAAAGATATTGAATGGATGGAAAAGAGCCGGAAAGAGCCAGCACGGGGGTATTTGCATGGAATGACATTGAGAGTGCCGGATTTCTGAGGAGGAACGTTACAAACACGAGTGACAATTGAAGCTGCTTCCACCTGGAACAAGCAATTCAAAAGAGATAAGGAGTATTTTTTATTAACAAAATAAGAGTTTTCAGGCCACAGCTCCAGTGACTTGCTGAATAGAATAGACTTCCTTCAAATCTTGGTGCTCAAAGCTTTCAGACCAGGCACGAGCTACCAGACAAAAAGTTGCAGAGCACCTCATCACAGCTATTATTGGAAAAAAAGAGAATGTGTTTATTTTACACACAGGTTCTTTCAAAAGTGCAGCCCAAGATTGATTTTCCCATTAAACAGGACTGCCCACATGGCCTACTTCACCTTTCAGAATGAACAGGAATTCTAGATTTTCTAAAAACCTGTTTTCCAGTAATTTCTTTCCACATCCATGTTTTTTTCTCTATCAAGAGCTAGCACACACTAACTTCTATGAGCAAAAAAAAAGTTCTATATACTTCAGTGAAAAGGCTTATAAATAAACATAGGGAGAACATATGCTTAAGTGAAAAGATCAGGGTTTTTTGGTCTAAAAAAAGATTATCTAGATTCTAGAGGAAAAGATTCTAGATTATCTATTTTTCTCTGGAAATCATTTTTCATAGGATTTTGTTTTAGTTTTAAAACTTCATTCAAAAAGTTTTCAAAACTAGATGGTTAAAAGCATTAAAACACTAAAAATATTATTTTTACGTGTGTTCCATCAGAGAGAAAACATTGCCAAGAAAGTTAAAGTCACTTTCGTGTCTCAGATGTTCATCCACAATTTCAAGCTTACAAATAGTCACAGAGTACATGGATCATTTTTTTTTTTTATAATGCCCGTAAATTTGCATGAACAAAAAATTAAGTGTACTCCAACTTTACCCTGTCTTCAAACACAAAAAAAAACATCAACAGCTATTTTCTGCCCCTTGATTGAAGCATGAATTTCAGATTATGGTGTGAAATTTTATCTACCATGCTTGAAAAGCAAAGAATTTAAAACACAACAACCAGCTGCTGGACTAAATCATGTTTTTAATAGAAGTTTCAGCTATATGCCAGAAAACTTCCAGGAAAATTACATTAAAATCAGACAGCCACTAGCAGATACCTGCAGACAGACACTGCCAAAGCCATTTACCAGATAGAAAAAATTTACATGAATATAACCTATTTCCTTGTGTTGCTTTCTGCAGCATCCCACACTGCCTCTTAATAAATTTAATCAAACCTGAGCCCAGGTGGACCTGCAGTTCTTGATAGATTTTTGTGTCAATCATGGCCTGAATTTCTCCTGCACAGGGAATTTCCTTCTTCTCTACTGATCCATACAAGACCAGTTGCATTTAGACACCTATGCTGTGAGTGTAGCATACACTGTACTTTTTATTCCTATGAAGTTTTTCTTCACTACCCTGCACTTCTCAGGCTTTGAATTTTCACTCTTTGTGGTCACAGAGTGATGGAATGGTTTGGGCTGGAAGAGACCCTAGAGATCACGCAGTTCCAAGCCCTGCCATGGGGAGAGGTCGGTCTGCTTTCCCTCCTGTCTAACATAAACACCCATGAATGATAAACACCCACATCTCCAAGCTCTCCTCTGTCGTCCATCTGGGAGATCTTTTACACAACTCTGACAATATCGGAATAAACACCCACACAGCAAAGCATTCAATGGCCCAGCAACTGGATAATTTCATTTGGATGGTACAGAACTAAAAGGACAAAGTGTTCCTATTATGGAAACATTACAGGATACACAGACACACACACAGAGCTTTGGGCATAAAATCCTTCCTTTTTGCTCTGTTTTCAGAACCCAACTTTGTAAATCAAACCTGTCGATGACCAGAGTTTTCCACAGCCAACAGAATTTACCCTTCCACACTACAGAACAAGAATCTCAACACCACAGGCACTCTCATTCATTCCCAAGCATTTTGCAAATGATGCAGAGCATTTGTTCCACACCTATCCATGGAAAGCAAGTGTCCCTGGCATGAACTGCTGCCTTTAATAGTACATAACAGTCCCCAGCAAGGCAGGGCAGGAAATGAGGAGCACACCAAGAGCCAGCTGTAGCTGCCGGAGACATTTTTAGGTTGACGATGTAATTATCCCAGCTGGAACCCTGCCAGGAAATCAACCAGGAAAACACAGCTTCGGTTCATTAATCCAGCTCTTTATGCCACGGAGCTAAACATAGCATTTCACGTCACACCAGGGCTGGTCTCGTTTACACGGCTCGTGGGTGCTAATAACGGGGTGTGGTGTCTCCTGTTCTCCTCATTACGGGATCGTGTTGAACAGGCCCAAAAAAAGCTGCTCCACTTTTCTGACAGGCTTTTTTTCTCAGCCTGCAGTGTTGACAAGAGATTAATGTCTCTGTCATTCTGTGTAAAACTGTTTAAGACTTTTTTTTTTTCCCCCTCTCTGCTTTTTTGTTGTTTGGGGTTGGCTTTTTTTTTTAAATACAGGTTAAAAAAAGAAGAGTAAAACTCTTATTGTCATTTCAAAAGTCAGAAATTCAGTCTACATAAAGAGAGTGCAACAGTTTCGGTCGATGCCTCTAACTCGGTAGAAGGCTCCTGAGGAGAAGCTGAGTCAGCACTGCAAACCCCATAGGGAGAGTGTGATAAATTCAGAGAGATCGTGGGCACTTGTGCCACCACTGAAGATGCTGAACTACAACTTGACACAACACAAAATAAGTAATGTAAGTGACAGGAAACTGAAGTAGCTGGCAAATGAAAATTAATGCCGGAACAGCCAGGCATCAGCATTAAAAACCTAAAAACAAACCCCAACCAAAACCCCACCATCAAAACAACAAATGCGCAGTGGAAGAAATAATCAAGAAAACCCACAGACTCCCACTAGAATATTGGAATATCATTGTACATAGAGCACACAGCAAATACTTAACTTATTCTGACACACTGGCAATTGAATCTTTAAGGAAACCCAAACTACACAGGAACAGGAAAACACTGAAATCAAATATACGTAGAGTGGAGAGTAGGAAAAAATAGCCTCAGGATAGAACACACTGGAATATTCACTAATCAGTGCTTACATACACAAAATTTAACCCTGCCTTCTCATATGATCTCTTCAGTCCAATTCTCACAAGATGAAAAAAACAATAGTATGAGTTCTGGGGGAGTAACTCACTGAAAATCAGTATTTTACACTCAAATTCTTTAGACTCCTTTTGAAAGCTCAGTTGGAGATCTCTCAGTCTTGTTCTAAAACCCAGGGCTGATGATACTGGCAGATGGCATCTTTAGATTATAGAACTTACAATTGAATAAACCAGAAAGGTACTTAATTCTGCTGCAATAAAGATAATTACAATCAAAGTCAATAAAACTGAACATTTTGTTACAGGCATATATTGAAAACATGTTTTTCCCTACCACACAGGTAAATTTGAAAGCATCTGATACCCATTTTATCTTTTGAAGGAGAATTGTTAGATGATATTGTGAGTACCCATCACCAACACCCAGAAAATAATGGCCTTAATATTGCTATTTTCTCTGTATTTTCAGGCTTTAATAATTTTTATATATATTTGAAACCACAAGTAATACTATATTGCTGTTTTATCTGGCCGATAATTGTTAAGATTGCTCAGAAACATTATGTGCCATAATACTAATTCTACACACAGGCCTTGAATCACTGCACAGATTTAGCCAAGTGAAAAAAACGTCATTTTGTCACACAGCAGAATAAAAAACAGGCTGAAAATGAAACAATAAGCTTTGGCACTGGGCAAAGCTTCTGTCCCATCAAGCACCTTGCCCCGCATACCTTGTTTTCGAACATCTTCTACAGCAGCAACCAACTCCTCCTTGAGATCCTGGCTCTCTTTAGCAATTTGGTCTCCTTTCTCCAAGAAGTTTTGAGTGGCCTGCTCCACCGAGGCAGCCAAAACATGAGCCTTCTTAGAGCGCCCTTTCTTCTTGCCAGACGGGCCCTTATTGCTCGTGTTCACAAGTGTTGTCACCTTTGGGCAAGAAAAACAGGTTTTTGTCAGTTTGAACAACTCCCCGACTATGAATAGGAACGCCTAATTCAATACTCACACTATTTTCTGTGCCCTGGAAGGGATGTAGTGGTCACATGTTTTGAAGAGATAAAATTGAAGTACAAAATCCAGCAGCACATCCCTCAAAAGAGGGTTTTCTTTTTAAACTCTCCTCAGTCTGGGCTAAGCAAATCACAGCCAAGCAGCAAAAAGAAAAAGATAAGAACCAGGCATGGCAGTGCAGTGGTGCCAAAGCATCGTTTCTGTCACTGGTTTTCATTTTTAGAAAATGAAGAAGCTGATAAAATGGAACCTGAACACACAAGGGTCAGAAACCACTAAAAAAGCAATTGTCCCTCGAGATAATGTACTGTCAGTGACATGCAAGTGGTGACAAAAACATTGTGGCTGTTTTGCAGACCTGAAAGGGATGAAGAGGTCCCACTGCAAAGATTATACAGGTTAAAACTCTTTGCCTTAGTATTCCTTCACTGTATTCATAATATTTTGTCATAAAACCACAGCAGGCAGTGAAATGATCCTATCAGTGTTTAAACAGAAGAAAACTCTGCTTCCATGTTTGCAGAATCTCCAGAAGGAATTCTTTATTGAGCTGTCAATAAACTGATTAGAAGCGTTAACACAAAGCTTAAAACCACAGCACTGTGTGGGCATCCCAGAGCTGAGTGCTGGGCAGAGGGAATCCTGCACGACTCCAGCAGCGCCAGGCTGCTGCTCTGTGAAACAGCCATACTGAATTGGGTATTTTTGGGGGTTAAATGCACAGAAAACCAGCAATGGATCCATAACGCTCAGTGATGCAATTCTCCCGAACCAGGACAAACCAGGGCACTTGAAGGGTTGTCTCAGACAACATTCACTACAAACCAAAGACATTTCACTACAAACCAAAGTATTTTAAAACAAGTTTGAAAATTGATTGTCATCTCACCCCTGTGACCAGAACAGTGACAAGGTCTTTGGTTGAGTTTTGACCAAAAAGCCTTTTACCATGCTCTTTGTGCTACATTTTTTTTCCTCTTTAAGCTAGGTTGTTTATTTTTTTTCCCAAATCACATCTAAAAACTACAGACTATAGAAGAACAAATATATGTACCTGTATCTATCCATAGCTATAACTATCTATATCTATATATATAATCAGGGCTTGAAAACAACATATGCATGGATGTATTGGGAGAAAAAAATGTATTCCAGAGCCCTCTTTCAGGAAGGAGTCTGCCTGGCTACTGGAATGTAATATTCATCCATCATATGGAGAGGTTTCTTCCATGATTTGTATCCAGAAATAATATTTTCTTTATTAGCTTTCCCTTGCAAATATTCCTCATGACATTTCCTGAAGATCCTTTCGTAGTTGATTGTTGTCACTGGCATCTAGTCATGGACACCTACAGAAAAGCAAATAATTCTAAACCACCACCAAACAATAAGAAAAGTTTATCAGAAATTCCCAGTATGGAAATAATTATAAATTAAAATAAAATATTTAATAGTGTTTTCTTTAAGGCTTTTTTGATATAAGACAATTGCTTTGCCCTATGCTGCCTAATATGCAGAAGTACAGAAAAATCACTTAAATTGTCTCCAAATGCAAAAATATTCTCAGTTAGGGGCCTCTGTGTCAGTCTGTGTAGAGCAGATGAACATGTGCAGGTCCTAGAGATGAAGAGGACATAGCACAGGCAGAAAACCTTTGCTAATGCTCTGAGCTGCTGAGTCCAGAACTAACACAGTCCATTGGAAATTCCAAATTGCCACAGAAAATGGAGGCTTCTGCTACTGCTTCTGACAAGACACAGGTAGGAAACAGCGACCCCAAAATACATCATCTTTTTCAGAAGGAAATGCTGATGTATTCTGCTTGATCCCAATTTCTTCATAAAAGTTTTGTTGCTCTTTTTTTCTTATTTCTTTCCTTTCTAGCATTAAAAAAAAGTTTCCATTATGTTAAAGGCCAGGACTCAAATATAACCATGGAAGACTTTAAGATGTGCCAGCAAGAGAAGAGAAGATCATGAGTGGTGCTGGAGAAATTGTTTGCCAATGAACCTCAATGATTTGTGAATTTGAAGCAGAGGCTTTAAAATTTTAAAGAAGATCTACTGGCATGAAATCCAAGCAAAGCAACACCTCACTACCCTCCAATCAACAGCATTCAGATGAAGCAAGGAGAGAAATCATTCTCCATGTGGGGTTTGGACATTCCCTTAAAAAAGGCAATTCTGGATTCCAGGCTCTGCACCAACAGGCTGTGTTCTGAATAACACAGAGCTCTAATAGAAAGAAAACCACTCATAAAACCTGGATTCTTGCCATTTTACACACCTTGTGTCAGCATCTTTAAATTACATTAAAGTACCAGTTAAAATGCTAAAAAAGAGCAGTCTCTTCCAAAATTAGAACTCCTGTTCAGGGAAGTCAGCTGTACTGGGACAGGGCAAAAGGGGAGGAAGGCTCCTGACACCACTGACAGAAAAATCCATGGCATATTAGCTTCTTTCCCATTTTTGAAAAGCCAATAACCTAGAATTTTAAAAAACTGCTTGGGAAAAAATTGGAAGAAAAAATAATAATAACCTTTTACCTTATTAACACAGCTCAATTTTCCAGCAGGGCTTTAAAAACTAACTGGTTTATTTTAAATATCTTACCCCACCTATACTGGTACAAAGAAAAGAATGTCTCTATCAGCTTCTGCTACTAATTAATGCAGAAGTCACCCAAAATTCTGTACAATTATCAAATATATCACTTGATAATTACCATAAGCTCATTTGGCAGCCCTCTAATGATCCTGGCTTTGTGATCACACTAGGGAACCTTGCTCTCTTATTTTATTAAAGAAGCTTCACACAGTCCTAGCACAGATCTCTGCTGGAAAAACAGAACTCCACTAATTAACAGTTCAGCCCCATCCTGAATTAAGGCCTCCTTACACAGCTCCAGCAGCACAAAAGAAAGGTGAGGATGTCTTTGCTGAAAGCAGAAAATTCTATTAGCATGGATTTCCCTATGGCAGAGGTCATGTGCGGGCAGGGAACGGCAGGAGTGAAAGGGGATAGAGCTGGATCACACACTCATCAAATTAATCCCCTGTCAGCAGCTCCAGCTCACAGAAGAACATTCCTGACTCTCTGAATTGAACTGTCTTCCCCACAGATTTCTGAAAGGGGTGGGCAACAAGTTTCAGAGTTGTAATTCTGCCCCTCCACCTTCTCTTTCTCCAATATCTGCTCAAATTGCATTAGTTACCCAAGACTTTCCATAACCACATTAGAAATATGCATATACTGACAATTCTTTAGGAAAATACTGATGGGCTTTTTTAAAAAAAAAATCCTGCTAATCCTTGTGGTTTCTCACTGGTCCCTCACACAGGACAAGATGCCTTGGTACTCTTTTTTCAGCACAGACTGGGTGATGAAAGGAGTGAGAGCAATCCTTTGGAGAAAGGCTTGGGGACACTGGTGGCACATGGCACGGGGACTGCACCTTAAAGAGCCTTAAAGGTCTCTTCCAGCACCAATCATTCTATGATTCTGTGATTCTACAAATTTAAATATCAGTGGCAGAGGCTGTTGGAGATTTTTCTGAGGGTGGACAGCATTTATTTGTTTCTTTGTTTCTAACAAATCAAAGCAAGCAAATCAAATACAGCTCTGAAAACATGTCCATTATGAAACCCATTCACACAAATACTTGGCTCTGGTTGTGACAGGTGAAATCAATGCAAAAGGGTTTCTCTGAAAGATTGCTAATTATTTGCAAAAAAAAATTCACTATTCTCCCCTATGCCCTTTGTATTTTCTAGTAAATATTACCCACTCTTCCCAGTGGCATTTCTTGAACATGAACAGCTACGAGTTATTCCTCCCTTCTTGCACACTCAAAGATCACCAGGATGCTGGAAACACCCAATGATCTGAGCAAAGACAGCCCTGACATTTCAGGGGAAGGGCCCTTTCACTTCTGGATATCAGCTGCCCTTCCACTCCACGGCACCACCTCATTGCCTCACCGCTTGTACAATGGTGTCTCCCCTCGAGCACTCAAAATCCTCCTGTTTCCAAAAGAAGTTTGTTTCATCAAAGGTAAAAAAAAACATCATTACAACTGCCTGAAAAACAAAAAAACTTTTTCTGAACTGTCTCATGGCTGGGTTTGGGGTTTTTTTGTTTCTTTTGGCAGAAGAGTTTATAAATACCGAATTTCAAAACAGCCGGTGAGAGAAGCAGATTGTGCTGTGGGTTAAAGCACCAGCACGGCCGTAGGAAGATCTGATTTGATTCCCTGCTCAAAATGAGGCAGAGAACAGAGCTGAGCACCGTGTCTGTGACCTTCACTTAGACCATCCAGGAGCAGAGCAAACAGAGGTGGAATTTTGCCGTATAAATTCCTGGCTCTGCACACCAAAGACTGAAGTTATGATGTGGCTCTCAGCAGGAGCCCATTAGCTGATCCCACTCCAACTGCAAGGTATTACTGAGCAAAATTCAGGAGAAAATGCTTTCAACAAGTACTTTTTATTCACATACAAAACAGAAAAGAAGCTAAATTGGATTTTTTCCATATTTGTGCAGAGGAGCAGATAACTTGTTGGGTTTTTTCCCATATAGAGAGTCTTTATTCTCTAGTGCCATGTAAAAAAAAAAAAGCTTTTCTCTCTATTACACCAATATGTGTGAACACAGATGTTCTGCTGAGCATGATTCAGCCTGTTTTATAACTCCATTTTTTGATAATAACTGTTCTTCAATTTTCCCTATCAACTTGAGTAATTTGCCACTGTCCTTACCCTATAAATCATAACAGCTTACATAATTAACTCTTGTAATTATCTCCGCACGATTAGCACCAGCTGTCTACCTAATTCATAAAACTGAAATTCTATTCTATACAGATATTTGGATTCTCATTGATGAATAGAACTTTGCCTATTCAAACACTTAAATTCCAGTGGTTTAACCCAGCTTTTTGTACTCCTTCCAGCTCCCCTCAGTGTTTGCAAACACCTGTGGGTTAGAGGAATTCATAAATAAGCAGACTACTCTCTCTAATGTATAAATTATTAGCTGGGGTGCTAAAAAATGCCAGTGACACACCTACCTTTGGCTGGGAAGCACACAGATAACTGAGGCAACACTGATTAAAGCCAGGATATTTTAATCCAGTGTAGCTCGAGGGCAGCGAGCGGCTCCGATTCACGTTTCTGCTGCCAAACGCTAATTCCTGAACAAATTTGCATATTTCTATTCTGTCCACACGATGTACCTTTAGGATGTAATTTGGAGATAGCAACACCGCTGCTGTTAATTTGTATTTTTCTTATCAGTGCTCCCACCACGGGAAGAGGTTTACATCCTGGCCAATGTGAATGAATATTATATAAGGCACTTTCAAAGTTCTTCAGCAAGTATTTTAAAGTTCTTCAGCAAGTACACATTCTCAGTGGAATTTCTGACTACTTGTTATGCTATCAAAAACAATAAAAAATAAATAAACCACCCCACACTTACTTACCTCCTACAAATCTTCCTGAAAAACTATCAAAAGTTTCTACTTCAGACATACAAACCTGAAATATGCTTTCACAAAACATATTGTTAAGAAAAAGAAGAAGAGAAAAACACAATTAGATGAAGAATCATGGTTATGTTCCTCCTACAAATCTTCATGAAAAATTTATACAACAGTCACGAAAACCTGCAGTACATTTTCACTGACTCTCCCACAACTGAAACAAGAATCAATATAAATTAAGCTAATAAAATCTCGCCCATAATCCAATTTGCCTCTAATTTGTAATAAATTAGGAGCAAAAATTCTTAAATTCTCCTTTTGTGACACATTTCTCTTGTTAATCAGCACTAAAGGACCGTGATGCTATTTGGAAGGCAAATATGAATTCCAGGAGTTACCTGGTAGACAGGAAAAAGAGATTACATTAATATTCCACCGATGAAAGACAGAAAGTTTGTATTCCTCAGGTTTCCCAAGGATTCACTTGCTCCTGTACCTTCCTTGAGGTTCTTCACCCCATGCAGTCGTCAGCTGGGAACTCCAAGGGTTGACCATCTTGTGAAACGGACAGCACAAGCAGCAACGTCCATTACAAGATCCCCTCTCTGTCTCTGTGCTGGCAGGATTGCAAAATCTCACTTTTAAGAACTAAATAATCCCATTCCTGAACACGGGTTTCCAGTACCTTGGTAGGATTTTGGCAATTCTAGCTTTTGCCAAGCCAGAAAAGCTTAAGCAGGTGTTCAGTTGGAGCAACTACACATTCTTCAGCAAAACTATTGGCTTCATCTGACTCCTAAAATATCTGTTTCATGCCTTCAATACAAATAAAAGTCAAATTTTAAGATGTTCCTCTCAATTTGTAATTCGCTGTGGGTTCTCTATTTGCACAAAAGGCCTTGATCCCAGTCAAGTCCAACAGCTAAAGACAGCACAGAATCCACAGATTTCCATTATTGCACTTTTTAGGTTACACCAAGCAAGTTAGGCTGTACCATTTCAAAAATTCATGTCTATGATTTGTGTTAAACATGTATTTTCTGTCATCTCTTTCTTCATTATGCATAAGAGTAGTTCATGACTACACTAAGATGAAAAGAGGAACAAGAATTCTTCCCCACACAATGGCATCATTTTGGCAGGATGACCATTTCAGGGGCCAGGCCATGAACCGGGGGGCACAGCATTGTCTTGGGGGTAAGAAATGTGGGTCTGAAGTTCCTCAGGCTCAGCAGAGAAGTGAACCAAATCCTCCTTTGCGGGTGACCACCTTAACCCCTGGGATATTTTATAAGAACCGGGGTTGCAACACCAGCATGCTTAGGCTTGAAATGAGAAGAATGAGCCATTTTTTTTAACCCTGAAGGAAGATTTAAGACTAACTCCAAGCAAACGAGTGCTCTATTAATCACCATGTGATGTGAGCTCCCCTCTGCAGGCTCAGAGCTCAGCATGTAAATTCTGGAAAGGGATGGGATTTCAAACAGCTCCCTTTCACATCTCTCCCGCAACATCTTCGAAATCTCACTCCTAAGCATCTCTTCTCTTCTCTTCTCTTCTCTCCTCTCCTCTCCTCTCCTCTTCTCTTTCTCTCTTTCTCTTTCTCTTTCTCTCTTTCTCTCTTTCTCTCTTTCTCTCTTTCTCTCTTTCTCTCTTTCTCTCTTTCTCTCTTTCTCTCTTTCTCTCTTTCTCTCTTTCTCTCTTTCTCTCTTTCTCTCTTTCTCTCTTTCTCTTTCTCTTTCTCTCTTCTCTCTCCTCTCTTCTCTCTTCTCTTCTCCATGTGTTGAAAAGGAGAACCAATCCTGTAACCTCTGTTTATGGATTGCCCTCCCAGAGCTGGGTGCCTAAACAGACTTGGTGTCTCCAAACCTCTGAGTCTTCCAAAGCTCTAAATCAAGGATCCTTCTGGGTTTTATATAGCAGAGATTGATTTTTAATTGAAGCAGTATTTGGAGACACAAATCCTTCCTGCTTGCGATCATGCCACTATCTTCCTTCTGTTTCTTATTGTCCAAGTGAGACAACATCACGTATCCATGTGGGAACTTAAAATGCTGAAACTGCTAAAGGGAAGAGTTTTTTGGCTCCAAACAACCTTCTCTGTGCAACTCAGCAGTGGTTTAACAGACCACAATTCAAAAAACGCTCCTTTAAAGAGTAAAACATGAAGTTTATCTTACCTCAGCTAAAAATAATCTGAAAGCTGAAGTCTACCTGATAATCAGTAAATATGCATTAAATGCAGTGACCTCAAAGCAGCCAGAAATGTCAACTTCCAACGCTGTGTTAAATGATTTTGGCAACCACTGAGCAGTAATTGAGGATGAAGTAATTTTTTGCATTCAATAACTTTATTTAACTTCTCACAGTTAATAAGTTATTACTACTGCAAACCCCCTGCTGACATCTGTTATTTTCCTTGTTAATTAAAACAGTAAATGTCACTGGTGCCATAAGTGCCTGTTTTTCTCCAATTTTACCGACTTTTAATTTTGGGCAAAACTTTGTTGCACTACTTTTGGATGTAGAAGAAAAGTCATTATCCTCTGCAGTTTGCTGTAAAGATATGAATCCAGCAATCTACATGAATGATAAAACAGAAAGTATAAAATAAAAAGTATAAAGTAACACCACATTAACTCTAATTCCTTCCAAAACTGAATACAGAGCTAATAGTCAAGCTTAAAAACACATCACATGCAAAATGTCAGATATGTAGAGTTAATAGCTATGTATTATTATCACAAAAGTAAGTCCTGTGATACTCAAACGGTATAAAATTAAAAGACAACTGGTATTGTCAACTATGTGGGAGAAAATCAATAAGCATGTTTTCATTTCCGTGCTCAGAGTTATCCACATTAATTGATCAGAAACGAAGCCACTTTGGCCTATACATTGCTAAGCGGATCCTCAAAATCTCAAAAAAAAACCAAGAAAAGGAAAACACACACATCTGTAGTCGAATTAGAACCAAATGCAAGTGTATTGATACTAATCTCAAAGTACCAGATCACTTGAGAGCTGCAAAACAAAAAAAATACCACAAACCTACTTGGCGTCAAACTGTCTCCCATTCCACCAACAGCCTTGGTTTCCCCTGGTCCTTCAGGACAGAGAATAAATTCCAAGGGTGTCAGACCAATTCAAGGAAGATACTGCATTTAACCACATGAGGGCACACCACACTAGAGTAACAGAAAAACTCCTGTGAAATCCCTGGATTCATTGTACTTTGTGCAGTTTTATTGGATCTGTAGGAGAGAGCATGAGCCTTGTCACTGTAAACAGCACACACCTGACAAAGGGAAATTCTTAGCTGATATTTAATGCACTGTTTTCTTGGCACTTGTTGGTTTAAAAATCTGTTAGCAATCTTAAAAGCAGCAGTATTTAAGATGTAGTTATCAAAGGAACTCAACCACACAGCAGGGAGCAAGTTGTACTGGCTAGGGGGGAGAAAAAAAAAAAAGGAAAAGTGAGCAATTGCTTTAGTGAGGTTCTACAGCTTTCTGTAGCCAGTTCTGGGGTTGTGGACTCTCCATCCCTGGAAGTGTCCAAGGCCAGGCTGGACAGGCTTTGGAGCAACCTGCAATAGTGGAAGGTGTCCCTGCCCATGGCAGGGGTTGGAATTGGATGATTTTAAGGTCCCTTCCAACTCAAACCATTCTATGATTCTATGATTACACTGAGAGAATAAAACAGCTAAAGGTTTTATTTCCTACCTTACTAGATACCACATCTAGAATAGAAACTTCAATATTATGTTATCTTTCCTTAGGTGTTTTTCTCCAATGACTAAGACATTGTATGAGGAGAAATAACACAAAAGGATTTAAATAATCCTTAACTGGATACCAAAAGGCAGCTATAAAAGCAGGAAACACAACATTTAAGCTCCTCACAGGCAGCTGATCTCCCCAGGCTTCCAGCAGCCAAAGAAGAGATTCTGGTGCTCCGACTGATGGAGCCACCACGAGCTGCTTCCTCAGGGTAATGTTATTGTTTGTGAACTGCCCTAAAAGCACTGAAAACAATCTCATACATCACTAAATACCAAAGGAAAACGATTCCCAGGAGTTTCTGTTTCAGTTAATGTAAAGTACTGCAAGTGAAGGGAGTAAAATATTTCAGACATATGTGGTGAGTTAGTGCTCTGGTTTCCCTGTAACAACTAACATATCTTTTTTTAATGAAAACCTTGCCCATAAAGAACAGCTGAAAACGGAAGCAAGCAATCTTCCACTCTATATATACACAGATCAAATCAAAATTGCCCCAGAATGGATACTACTTAATTATTTTTTTTTTGGGGGGGTCCTATATTGTATAGTAAGAATAATAATGAAATTAACTTATTCTTCATGCCTTTCCATGGTGCTCAGGCTTATGTTAAGAACAGCAAAGAATATCCTGGTGATATTGCAAATACAGAGCACCTATGAATTCTCACTCAGAAAGGCAGAAGAGAGTATTCCCTGAAGGGTGCTTTATTTAGGTTGTTTATTTTACACATTTCACACACTGCATAAAATCTCCATCGCCAACTTAAAATTCCAGAATTAGCACAGAATCGCAGAATATCCTGAGCTGGAAGGGACCCACAAGAATCATCCGGTCCACAAGAATCATCCAGCTCCTGGCCCTGCACAGACCCCCCAACAATCCCACCCTGGGCATCCCTGGCAGCGCTGGCCAAACGCCCCTGGAGCTCTGGCAGCCTCGGGGCCGTGCCCATTCCCTGGGGAGCCTGGGCAGTGCCCAGCACCTCTGGGGGAAGAACCCTTCCCAATATCCAACCTAAACCTCCCCTGGCACAGCTCCAGCCCTTCCCTGGGTTCTGTCCCTGTCACAGAGAGCAGAGATCGGAGCTGCCCCTCCTGAGGAAGCTGCAGACCATGGTGAGGTCTCCCCTCGGTCTCCTCCAGCTGACCAAGCCAAGGGAGCTCAGCCACTCCTCAGCTTCCCCTCAAAGCCATTCACCATCTTCACACACTGTTGCACACATCATCACACATTATTTAGGCTGGAAGGGACCGCTGGAGATCTCTAGCCCAGCTCCTCACCAAAGCAGGGCCACCTTCGAAGCTGGATAAGGATTTGTTCCAGTACTGCAATGTCTGCTTTACTCATGAGCCCCAAAAAGGACTCAGTACTGAGGATGTGGTCTTGAACAACGGCTCAGAGGGGAACTTCTCACTTCCCTTCACTCTCTGTTCTTATGCTAAGCCCACCAAAACGGCTCCATGTGAGTTTGTCCTTCTTCCCCACAATGCTGCTCTGCAGTCTCACGTTCCGAATTTCCCGGCAGGACTCGGACATCATTTCTGCAGAGCTGTGCTCAGTCAGTACCCAGCCCCTAACGCGACACCAGGTGACCCCATCCCACGGCAGGACCCTGCTCTGGCTTTTGCTGAGCTTCACCAGGCTCTGCCAGCCCTTTTCCCCACCTGCTGAGATACTCCTCGTGCCAGCCCTGCTTTTTGAGCATATCCACCTTCCTCCCAAATTGGTTCTGTCCGGAAACTTATTGAGGGAACTGCCCAGACCAATGACAAGACACTAAACAAGGTCAGCCAGACCCCAAGTCCTGCAGAATTCCCTTGTAATTGGTGGCCATCAATCTTCCACTCCTGATATTGAAGTCCAGAAGTCCAGCCAATTTTTTACCTCCTTTGTAGTCCCTGTATCCCCTGAATGGTGTAGAGAGACTGGGGAGGTAAAGCCTGTATTTCATCTACAGTTAGAAGGTAAAGCCTATATTTCATCTACGTGTCTCTCTATTGTGTGCCTTTTGCACAGAAATACAGAGAAAAAGAAAGCTATCCTAAAAAAAAAAACAAAAACAACCCACCAGAAAAAGAATAGAACTGTGTTATTACAAACAACTGGTGTGAGAGATTTGACGGGGTCTGTGGAAAGGTTGCTTTGTATCTTTTGGGGAGTTTTTTAATAGCAACTGACTGAGCTTTCAACTCATTACTATTCAGCCAAAGTGAGACACAAAGCTGTCTTTTGATGGTCATACACAGGGTGTATCTGCCCCTGGAGAACAACCACCTCATCCACTGAAGGGGTCACACATCACTTTTCAGCAGAGCATATTCCGTGCCTTACAGGGGTACTGTGCTGTGCTGGAACACAGACACAGAATGGTGGAATGGTTTGGCTTGGAAGGGACCTTAAAGACCATCCAGTTCCACCCCTGCCATGGCAGGGACACCTTCCACTGTCCCAGGTTGCTCCAAGCCCCATCCAGCCTGGCCTTGGACACTTCCAGGGATCCAGGGCAGCCACAGCTTCTCTGGGCATCCTGTGCCAGGGCCTCATTGGAAAGAATTTCCTCCCAATATCTAATCTACATTTCACCTCTTCCAGTCTGAACCTATTACTCCTTGTCCTACCAACTACAGTCCCTGAGGAAGAATCCCACTCTGGCCTCCCTGCAGCCCCTTGGATACTGGAAGATGCTGTGAGGTGTCCACAAAATCCTCTCCTCTCCAGCCTGCCTTCACAGGCGAGGTGCTCTGCTCCCCTTATCAACTTCATGGCCTCCTCCAGACTTGTTCCAACAGTTCCATGTCCTTCTTAAGCTGAGGGCACCCAAAATATACCCAGCACTCCAGGTCGGGTCTCACACGAGCAGAGTAAAGGGGGAGAATCGCCTCCCTCGACCTGCTGGCCCACACTCCTTTGGATGCATATTTATTTTGGAATTTCATCCCTGGGGACCTGCCAAGGCAGTAGAGATGCTAATTCAAACAGCCTCAGGCGTCCCAATTGTTCAGGGACACAATTCTAAACATGGCAGAAGAGAACATCTCCAGAAACCTCCTCTGGTCAAACTAGAGGTTAAGTACTGGCTTCTTCCCCGGCTTTGCCAGGAACTGATCCATCTCCATCCTCCTCCTGCCGTTCTAGATTTTTTGTCAGAAGAACAGACAGCAGCAACATCATCCCACACAGAACTAACAGCTACTTCTGTCCCACACACTCCACAGACAAATCTACTTGAGGAGACATCAACATCTTTTTTTTTCCCTTTGTTTGTTTCAACAGAACCATGAGTAATACACCTAATTATGCCACTGCATATGGCACCTCAACCTTCCTGATCACCCCAGCACTAGGCATTTGTCTGCCTACCTGATCCCCGAATTTGGGGTTGCGTTTTTCTCCCCCGTGGCAAAGTTCAGGTTATTTTCCTCTCCTGCTGCAAATTAAATAATCCTTCCTAACCCCCTGTCTCTTGCCGTTGCCACCATCAGCATCAATTTTCTGAATAACAGAATTACGGTAACTCTGGGTTAAACTTAACCCCGCGGTGAGGGAAACAACAAAATCACAAAATTTGAAGGGAAATAACCTCAACTGCCAGTGACAGCCAAGAAAAGTCTTAGAAATGTAAAAGAAAAGAATCTGATATATATTCTCAGCACTAAGTGGCAATTGGCAGAAGAGAACAGCAGGTGCCAGAGAAGTTGGTATGTCTGAAACACAAAGTGACATTAAATTGGTTTTCAGCTCGCTCTGACTAAAGCAAAGAGACACAAAATAAGCTTTTTACTAAAACCCAAATGCATTAATTAACACTAAATATATGGACTTCAGGCTGTATTTGTAAGAATAAGCTATTTAACAAAGATGTCATCCTTAACAGCATATAATTCCATACTGCATTTTAACAACAATTATCTCAGTAGGCTATTACTGCTAAAAATTAAAAAAGAAAAAGAGCAGATCTTTTCAGTCAGCTTCTTAACAAGCACGTCTAAATTGTTTTCTTTAATTATTAAAAGGAAAGCCTTTAAAAAATGCCAAAATTCTCCAACGTAACTGTTAGAGAACACAAAGCCCTGCAACAGAAATTTCCTTCCCTACTAAATACTGCTCAAGAAAAGAATGGTTGCTCTTCACAAATGCTACTTAGAAATGTTAAAAACCACCCAACATAAGTCTTTAGGGATGCAGTTTAATTTCTCTGCCTTCAGAGCAATGCATAAAGTCAGTAGAAATCTGTACATCTCTAAGTAGCAAAAAAAAAACCCCAAAACCACAAGGACTGACTCATAAAAAGCCCAAAAATTTACAAATAAATACAGCAGAATGTACAATATGAGAAGTCTTAGGCAGTTACCACGGGGAATGTGTAACTGCTTGTAAAAATACTATCACAGTATAACCTAGGAGACACCAGAGACTGGGAATAGTAATATTAAGATTAGTATCTGTGAGTGGAAATGTTTGTTAAGTACCACAGTCAAAGCAGAAAAAAAGGATTAAAAGAACAAGCATTTAGTCAAACTAAACATAAAAACTCTTCCTCTCTGCCACTTGAAAGCTCACACATTAGGCTAAGTACGGCTCCTACTGCTGTTTCAAGGAGCGTGTTTATACTTGGGTTGGGTATTGTTTGTGCTCTTTTATCTTAGATATAATGAACCTCTTTTTATTAACCGTGTTAATTGATTAAAGTTTAATTTAAATATGAATGCATCTCCTGCACTGTTTCTAGATAAATTCTCATTTTTGCTATTTGCTGTAAACTGTATTAATATCATTATCAAGAAAAGAAGAAAAAACCTGATTTTCCTTTTTTCTATTTTTTTTGGTGTTTTTGTTGTTTTGGTGGGGTTTTTTGTTTGTATTTTGTTTTGTTTTTTCAGTTTGGTTTGGTGTTTTTTTGTGTTTTTTTTTTTTGTTATGAACAACACAGTTCTGACCCATTACAGGTAACACTCCCTTAGAACTGTAAAGTGAATTACATTTCTGTAGTGTAATAGATTAAGCCAGGTACGTTCTGGAGTGAGCTAACAGAAGGCAGTTTGCTGTTAAATCACTTTAGAAGATAATTCCACCTCACTGAACAAAACCTTCGCTAAGATTTATGTATCAAGGCAAATTCTATAATTTGTTATTTATGTGGATTATCCACCAGAATGACAGAACGATGAGTAATTGTAACCAATACTTTCTTTAATCCAAATACACAAAGTTTTGGAGGTGCCACCAGGATAAGAGAGATATAAAAGGCTATTTATTTGATTGTCACAAAAGTGTACTGGAAAGATTCCCTGCGAGAGCTGTCACTGCATCTCCTCTTCCACAAGAACAGTTGGGGTTTTTTGATCTGCAGCCCCAACAAGGATCTTTTTTAGGCAGCAGCACTGGCCCATCATGAACAGCAGTCAAGGACTTGCAGCTGCTGGTCCTGCTCCACCAGCAACCACAACCACACCAGATTTCCACTTGGATCAAATAAATTGCTTTATTCACCAGCTGATCGAGTTAAACTCATGCAAAGCCCACTATAGCCAGTTACTGTGAATTCAAAATCAAGACCAAGCTCCCCAGAAATTACTTAATATCATTAATAATACACCGTCAGTCAGCAGAAGTCAGAGCCCTTACACAAAGATTGGTTGTATCACTTCGGTATTTAGATACTCTTTAGGATTTAGCCATCAAAAATTATCATCTTGCATCTTTTGCACTCAACAAGTTAATATTGGACCTCTTCAAGGCTTTTTAAAAAAAATTCTTGACATTTAAAATAAAACAAAGGCAGAAGAAGCAAATGAACTTTCTTACATTTAGTGCAGGACAGCACATTCAGACTATTTCTATCCATTGAAACACTACATTTAAAAATTCCATCAGGATTGTACTGCAAGTTGGTTTTGCTCTTTTGTTCCAATTAGTTACTTTCTCTTAGTACTTTGTGCCTCAAGTTTTCTCATTAAAGAATAACCAGTCAAACCTTTCCTGTACATACAAGTTTTGATGACAGAGTGCTAATTAAAAGGTGTTTTCCTAAGAACTAGCATTAAGGACTGAAAAATAAATGTCAGTCTTACAAATTATACTTATTTATGACTATTTTATTAAGGCAGACATTTAGTATTTTAAATGCCTGTGTTTAAGTTTGAAGGTCTTTGTGAAGTGAAGAATAAATTTTAGGCAAATAAATGTGATTTGCCGTGTTGACAAACTGTGGAAAGGTGGCAGGAGGTTTTAGAAGTAGGTGTGGGAGTGGGATAGAGAAAAGCACACACACAACGAAGGTTGTTGGAGTGTTTGAGGTTTTCTTGAATTGTTTTTGATACTGAACTGGAAGGAAAAACAAGAAACCCATCCTGTGGCAAACCCTTTTGAAAGGTTTGATCAGTTCCACATTATACAAGGAAGAGGTGAGACTGCTCAGTGCATCTATTTCAGCCAAATAAAACTATCAGCACTGTGAAATTTAAGGAATCATGAGATTCCTCAAATATCTGCACTTCACTGTGCAAACCAAGCACCTGCATTTTGATACAAACTGCTAAGTGAATTTTTTTAACTGGTTGGTCAGGCTGCTTCTAAAACAGGAAAACACCATCTCCAGAAAACAAAAATATATTCATTTATGGTGTTATGTTGAAAGTTAATCCACAACTTCAAGAGAAAGTTGAAGCTGGAGGAAGGACAATCTCACTGCACTCATCCCAGCAGAGTCACACAGGTCTGCAAGAGAGGGACAGTGCTTGAAAACACATCCACAAAATTATTAAAGTTTTTAATTTGCGAAAGAATTGCTGTTAGCTGACACAAAACATCCTAAAGCTTGAAAAACATCTTAGCAACCACCCAAAACATCAGCAATGAAGAAGGACCAGTCTAAAAAAACAAGCATCTTTTCTGGAAGTATTTCTATGAAATTAAGAATGGGATTACACGCATTGGATAGCAGGAAAGGCTTGTTTGCAGGAAGATAAATAGATTGCTGCGCCACACAAGAATAATTAGTAAGATTTACATTTCCTGGGTGTCATCCTCTCTCTTCTAATATTCCTCTGCGTATTCCGGATTTGTTGTTATTGTTGATTAGAATAATTTGAAAAATTTTCACCCATGACTGTGAATACAAATTAATAGAAATAACATCAGGAGGAAAGGTTCCATTCTTAAGCAACTACATTAACCCAGGTCAGCACCCAGAGGTTTAATGCAGTATTAAACAAGCAGAAACTGTTTTTATTAATATATTCAGATTTCCAGAAGAATTGGAATCTGCTCAGTACTGGAATAACCATTGATATTTTTATTATCCCCCAAAAGTTTGCTTGGAAATTCAGATTTCATAGAAAATGTTGTGGGTACTTTTTTTTTCAATAACACTGACTACAAAGTAGGTAAAATAAATTAAATTACATGTAAAAAAACCCCATAGTATAATATGAAAAGAAGGGGCAAACAACAAACCTTGCCTCTAAATGAGGCAGGATTTACCTTTAAATGACACATGTTGTTTTACAAACACAATTCACACACAGAACACCGTCAATATTCCCCATATGTGTCACCACCCAGCAAACCTGGAGCTTAAATCTAAATAACCTGATGTTTTCCCACGCAGGTAAATGCAGGTGGAAGTAATATGTTCATGAGGCTTAAATATTCACTTTTATTCATAAATGAAACCGGAGTCACAGAAAGGACATCAAGTTAGACAACCTCAGACAATTACCATAGAAACACACTTACATCTGTTAAATATTTTTGGCCAGAAAATGAATTCAAGTAGTTAAGTATTTATGATCTCTAAAATACAATCTGTTATAAATGGAAAAACTATTAACTAATATTTGACTGCACAAGCAAAGGTTTTCACACCTGTTAACTTCCAAAACCTGAAACATTTCCTGTTTATTCACAGAGGCTCTGAAGGCTGCTGTCCCCCTGCTATTTCAACATCTTTGATGATGATGATGATGATGATTATTATTATTATTATTATCTTCGATGAACTCTGCAGCTCCAGCAGAGTGGGAAGGGACAGGAGCCCAAAGAGGTGACATTTTTCATCAGGCACATGGAGCTTCTGCCTAAATAATGAATCCCAACTCTGCTCTGCTCTGACTCGGGGGCACAGCTTGCTCTCCAAGATAAAGCCCCCATTTTAAATCCTGTTGCCACGAGAAGAAAGAGCTGCTGATTCATCTCCAGCCGATAAATTCCCTGATTTTGAAGAAGGCGTTCGGTTGCTTGTTAGTCTCAAAACTCGAGCACCAGCTCAGGGGGAAGCCAGAACTTCCTAACCAAGGATTATTTAGGCTCTTTCAGACTAAGTGGAAAGGAATAATTTGTTAGGAGAATAAGAAGCCTCAGTGTTGACCTGAAACTATGCAGTATCTAAAAATAATAAAAATTAAAACCTACACATACACACACTTCACGAGCACATTCCTTCCTTCTAACACAGAGGAAAGAATCACCCTTTCAGAGACAGCAGAGAATTTTCACAGAAAAAGGCAAAACACCATGAAGACTCCCACAATATTTAGTTAAAATTACATTTCTCATTATTTCTGTTTATGAATCTCTGTGTGAAGACAGTGTGGCTGTTTATTCTTGAGCCAGTCCTTGATCTCAATCCCACCACTTAATAAAACTCTTAAGGCTTCCTCAGACTAGCAGAATCTGACAATCTTTTTCTTCTTAAAGAAAAATGTCTTGAGAACTGAAACAGGAGAAAGGTCAAAAAAAGCATCATAACCTTTCCTGCTTGCTCTATGACAAAAATCTTAATATTATGCCTTGTGTTTGTTCACATTTCTTTTTTTTTTTTTTTTTTTCAGGAAATTGCTCAGACTGTAGTCATAACCTTTCCCAAACCCCAGAATAATATAACTCAATAATAAATGTAATTAAAATGTAACAGCTAAGATCCCTGGACCCAAGATGTTACATACAGAGTATCTCTGCTCATCAGAGGTCTCCATCAGTTTTCCTAACTCCTCTCAGGCCTGTGATAGAGATCTTGAAGTGAAATACTTTAGCCTTCAAATGTAGCTGAAGGATAATAAATAAAGGCACTAAATAAATAAAAGGACACAGGAACAAAAGGACATAGAAAAGATACCAGAGAACTCAAGAGCAATTCTGGAATTTGATATATGAATAAAGTGGAAAGGAAACAGATGGCACAGTATGCATAAAATCCACTATTATGCTAATGAAATTAATCAAACTAAAGCTGACCACAAAGCAGCACAGAGGACACTTGCTGCATTTAGGGATAAAATGGGAGACAAACTTCAATGCCAAAATAAAAAGGTACGCACAGGGAGGAAAAAACAAGGATACACATGAAGCTATGGCTGTTTCAAAGAGATGCTGTGAATGCCACTGCTCACTGATAGTCAGAAAGGCAAAGGAATGAAATTCAGCAAAACAGACAAAAAAATCATTCTGGCACCATGTGCATAGAAAGGGTATTCATATTCATATTCATGTTCATATTCAAAAAACATTTGGGCTGTCTCACTCCAAAACAGAACCGGCCCCACCTCTCTGCCCTTCCTGGCAGTGGCATGGCAGAACTGGTGTCTGCTCCAGTTTTAAAGATCTGAAACGGCCCCGAGCTGCACCAGAGCAGCTTTAGGTCAGGTATCAGGAAAAGGTTTTTCACAGAAAGGGTTGTTCAGCATTGGAACAGGCTGAGCAGGGCAGTGGTGGAGTCACCATCCCTGAAGTGTTCAAAAACCCCGTGCATGTGGCACTTGGGGACACGGTTTAGAGGTGAACATGGTGGTGCTGGGTTGATGGTTGGCCTCCATGATCTTCAAGGTGTTTTCCAACTTTCATGATTCTGTGACTCCATGACCATCCACTGGATGACTTCCTTGGGAAATCTGTTTTAATGCTTCCCTAGCCTTACTGCAAGAGAGCTTTTTCTGATATCACTCTGCCAAATCTCCCCCTTTGGAAATTAAGTCCATTATTTCTCTTCTTACCCATTCCTGCCACAGAGAACAAATTGTCCCGTTCCCTCCTCATGTATTTGAGAACTGCTACATTCCACTTCACTCACCTTTCCTTAGAACAACTGCCCTAGTTTGTCCCACCTTTCACAGAAAGCCATGTTTTCAAGATTTCTAATCTTTGTCATCACTCTCATCTAGAGCCCTGTAACTGTTCAAATCTTTCCTCAATGCAGGGCTTAAACCGAGCATCATCAAATCTTGGAGGGGCAGAACCTGATCTCTTCTCCCTGGGACCAGAGACAGGACCCAGGGAACGGCTGGAGCTGTGCCAGGGGAGGTTTAGGGTGGATATCAGGAAAATATAAAGGTGCTGGGCACTGCCCAGGCTCCCCAGGGAATGGGCACGGCCCCGAGGCTGCCAGAGCTCCAGGAGAGTTTGGACAACATTCCAGGGATGCTCAGGGTGGGATTGTTGGGGTGTCAGTGCAGGGCCAGGAGCTGGACTGGATGATTCTCATGAGTCCCTTCCAACTCAGGATATTCTGTGATTCCATGACCTTAAGTTGACCAGTACAGCCCCCAGCCAGGGCTGAAAAGCTTGGAAGGAAGATTTTTCAGGAAGGTTTATTTCCGATCTTCAGCTGAATTTAGTGCAGGCCTGTTCAGTAAATCATGACACTGGCCATGCTCATCCATGAGCCACTACCATTCCTTGTCTCCTCTGCAATGGCAGGTCACTGATGTGTATTTATGCTGTTAATTATACTCAGCCAAATGCAGAGCTTTGTAACCGTCTGGACTGAATTACATTCTGTATTTTCAGATTATCATTTGCAGTTTGCCAAGGTTATGGTGACTCCTCATTCTGTCTTCCTGCAGTTTTCCAGCCCCAGGTGGAGCTTGGTGTTCTGTGCAAAGGTCTCTCTCCATTCCACTGACTGGACCTTTAATTAAAATACTGAAAAAACCAGAATACCATTTGGTTGACAGCTTTATTGACAGTGAAACCAGGTACAAATTCTCATTCCATAGCATCTAAACCATGGCTTCCCCCGAGAATGTCACTTCAGGCAGTATTAAAAGTTTTAAGGAAGTGAAGATACACAGCCCCAAGTACCTGTTATAGGAGACAGCTCCCAAAATTCACGTTTCTTACGCCCTGTACGAACACCACAAAAAGTGCTGACAAGAACTAGCTGAGAATCAAATCACTGCCCCAAAAAACAGGCAGTGGAACTGGAACAAAAAACTGAGGGAGGAGAGTGACTGGAGAGAGCAAACCTTCCCCCCTGCACACACCCCTTTGTGAAACCTTCACCAGTTTTGTGTTCTACCTCCTTTTTTGCCCAACTCCGAGGAAGTCCTGGCTCCTGTCAATCAGTGGTTCAAGGACCACTGATGGTTCAACTTTCCCTGAAAATTCACCCAGCCAAGCCATCCCCCACAGCCACCTGCGCCTGGGCACTGGTGGGGACAGGAGATGTGGCAAAGCCCAGCTCAGCCTGGCACAGGTCTTGTCAGAGCATCCATCCCCGATGGGTTTTGGCTGCTTTTTAACAGGACTTTGCCTCTGGAAGAGGCTGCCTGGACACAGCAGCTGATATTTCCCGTGTCAGTGTGTTGTCCTGTGAGAACACTGGAAGAAAATTTCAATAGAACCAGTTTTTGCCACTGAAAAATTACTTCTTGGCTACCAGAGTACTAAGAAAACATATTCAGTCCCACCTGAAAAATCTGTGTAAGAATTGCCGAAAAACGGAGTCACTCAGCTGCATGGATTATGCTCAGAAATGGCCACAAATCTGCCCAGACCTCCACTGCATTTCCCAGTGATGAAAGCAGAGATGTGTTAGAGCAGCTGAATGAGTGATGTAAAACATTCCTCATGTGCCAGGGCATGGCACAAACCCCTCTGCTGCAGCATCATTTTAATTACATTTTTGCTGTCTCTGCATACTTAAGGCCATGCCATGTAATTTTTATTATAACATCTTAAAAAAACCCCAGAATTTCAAAGCTTGAATATCTCTTTTAGCAAAATACTTTTTTTTTCTAAAGGTTTTATCTATAATGCTCCTTCACAAGGAAAAGCACTTCCTTTTATTCCATCTTTGAATAATTTGATTTTACATTCGCGTGTATGAATCTGTATCTAAAAGCATATGTGATTTAAAATAAATCTAGGGATACTTGTGGAATCTACAAGGTAAAACTTTTATCAGCCCTAATGCTTTTTAAAAATGTATTTTATAGGCAATTTCCTGTCGCACATTAACAGCAAAGTTATCATAAATGTTTAAAATATTTTTACGCAACTATAAAAAGAATTAAGATTATATCACTTAAGAAAAATGTCTCTTTAGTAGAGCTACAAAAATCAATCCAGGACACTCCTATTGATTTCCATTATCACAAGCTAAAAGGCATTAGATTCCATTTTTTGGGGTTTTTTTTTTGTTTGTTTGTTTGTTTGTTTTTTTTCCTTTTAACTGGCACTTGTTCATAACAAGCAACAGCTAAAAAGAGAGGACTGAAAGCTCCAGTTCTTATCAGGCAAGAATTTCAAGGAAAACCTGGACCCAGGATGGCCCTTAAGTATATCCTTAGCACTAAACAAGTACTTGCAGTAAAATTAGCAGGAGTTTCAATTGCTTCCATAAATCAAGTGAATAAAAATGAACCAGTAAATCTCAGTCATGCAACAGAATTACAAGATACCGTGTTATAAATGCCACAGTATTTCTCACAGCACAAACTTGTAAGGACTAGAAAGAGAAAATTTAATTCCTCTCGGCTCATAAACAAGTAAGTAGAGAATATTAGACTTGAGACAATCTGCTGTTAATACTCAGCTTTCAAGTATTTATGGATTTGCATGAAATTATATCTTTCCTCTTGCTCCAGTTTCACACTCTGGATGTTGATATTACACTACAATTTTGTGAAGAGGATCATCAACAGTGGTTTTACCATTTCCCGACCAGTATCACTCAAAAATGTTATTTTCCCAGTATTCTAAAGCCTGTTTGCTGAGCTGACCCAGTGCCCCCACCTCCTGCATCACAGATGTGTGGTTTAGGAAGGCACAAGAGGGAGAAAAGGCTGCCCAGTGTGGAATTGGCTGCTTTGGCTTTTAATTCCACCTTGAAAATCTTCCAAAACCTGGTCCAGTGATTTCCACACCTCTCTACTGCAGAAACTTCAAAATTAACAATAAATGAGCAATTCAAAAGCTCACAGGTCCTTTTCCCAATGTCTTCATTTTTCACCCGTATTTTAAAAAATCACGATTTCACTCTCCCGTGTAAAGACTATAGAAAATAATTACTTTCAGTAATGCAGATCTTAAATCAGCAGCATTCAAATAACTTGATAATCAGTGAACCAGAGAATCACAGAATCATGGAATGGTTTGGGTTGGAAGGGACCTTAAAGATCATCCAGCTCCAACCCCCTGCCATGGGCAGGGACACCTTCCACTGTCCCAGGGTGCTCCAAGCCCCATCCAACCTGGCCTTGGACACTTCCAGGGATCCAAGGGCAGCCACAGCTTCTCTGGGAATATCTGTGCCAGGGCCTCACCAATAACAGTGATATAATCCCTGCAAATAGTCCTATTTTGGATGAGCTGATTAAGTTTGGACAAAAAGAATGTACTCTCATTTTATCCTACTGCTGGGCAACCATGCCAGGAAAAAACAAACACTAGCAAAAACCCAGGAAACAAATACAGAAATTTTCTTTCCAAGCATACCGGTGTATCTACCCTGCTGTACCACAGCACCTCAAACGTGTGTCACAAAACAGCAATCTCTCTTCTGAGCTCCAAAAATTTCAAATTGCCTAAGGCATTCTCCAAATACTTGAGGGTTTTGTTATTTTTCTCCTTTCATGAAGTAAGACGACTGCTCAGCTGTCTCATCCAGCAATGTTTTATTCCAATCAGCCCCTTAGAAAGCAAGGCAAAGGCAGGTCAGATTCTCATTACAACAAGATTTTGCTGATCTTTTATACGCATCTGGTAAGAGACTCAGGGACACAACACTGTTGTCATAAAAATTTACCTTGGGAGGATAAATCTGCAAGCAGTTTCTTTGTTTTGGATGAAGTGCTCAGAGTAAGTCAGACAAGGCTGCTCTGTGAGCACCTGTTCCACAAGCATTTTAGCCCTGAACTGTTGTGATTTCTCAGGTCCCAATCATTTTCTCCCCAGGACACCCAGTTCCCACCCCTCCAGCTGTAGAAGGGCTGCCTGGCTCGCTGGGGCTTCCGTGGGAATGGATCAGCTGCCTCACGCTTCCCTGCGTGGAACGACTTACAAAAATAAAGTGTGTGCTAAATGAATAAATAGGATACAAACAGGAATGCCTGATAAATTGTGAACCATTATTTGCATTTCATCCCCAAGTAGAAGCAATTTTAGAATATTGACTGTGCTGGGGATACAATAAAGTGCGAAGTCTTACATGCAGGAAAAAATGTACAAAACATATTTTTCAAATTCATTTAGAATCAGCATCAAACCATCTGATTCAGTAAAACTTTTATTCTTCTTCTTCCTTCCCCACCCTCTTTTGTGTGTGGATGGATCACCCTCCTCTAAAAGCCTCCTATAAAAGGAAAAATATTTGAGTAATGTGTGAATCTTGGCATAAAATAATTGAGCATTGAAGGCTAAGGTGGTTAATCAGACTTGATCAATACAGTCAACAAAACATGTTGATCAATATGGCAAATGTAATGCAAAATGGTATTTTTTTTTCATATATGCACCTTGTATCAAGACAGAATCTTAACTAAATCCAAAATCTATTAAACCTAAATCTGGACTAAGTCTCAGAAACATCTGAAACACAGAGATTTACTTATTTCAAAAGAAAATGTGTCAAACCAGAATAAAACACAATAAAAAAGCCTCAGATCACGTTTTTAATGTGAAGTTCTTCAGTAACCTGTATGAGATTTACTAGTAAGACCACAACAAATAAATTTTAAAGGACAAGCAACATCATAAAAATCTCATGAAAAGTAAAAAGTGAGTTGTGCAGTAGTATAAAATGAAATTACAAATGTCAATAAAGGCTTTATGAATATCAAGTTTCCCACATATTCTCAGTGGACAAAAGCAGGACTTAACGACTCCAACAAAAGGCACATTTTGATGCCACAATTACATTTTTGATGGTTCCACCCTACGGAAATGGAAATGTTGGACGCCAGCATAGGCTTCCCTGCTGGACTCCTGTGAAATTAGATGCTGATTACACATCTTCATTTTCTGGCTCAATAAGCTTCTTGCGGAGCGTTCAGGAAGCGTGGTGACAAATGCGTCACCTCACAGAGCGCACGGTGACAGCCCCACGTTCCCACCCTGACACAACCTCATCCGAGCCCAGAGCAACCACCGGCGAGGAAATCGATAAGATAATGCTCTGTACAGTTCTGGGCAGTGAGATGGAGAAAAGGCACATAAAGAAATGATATATTACATTCAATTTTATATCCTCCTCCGAAGCCGCAGCTTCCTGATGGCCACGTCAGTAAAAGACACATTAGAAGAGCTATTGACTCACTGCCACTGAGTTGACTCATCCAGAGTGTGCATTACCTATGGATTTGCCAGCAATTCAGTGTGAAATTTGCAACTAAATTTGCAGTTCAGACTGCCAGTTCTACAGGACAATTGTAACATGACTGCCTTTCCAATGAATGAAGGAGATTTCTTTAACCAAGCCTCATGAAACTCAATATACAACCAGACCCAACAGGCTGTTAACCTGAAACAATTCTCTCTAAACCAGGTAATTCTAAATTAATAAATGCAATGCTGCTGATTTCTGCCCTTCCCTGTAGTAAAAACATACGAACCCAAAAGCTGTGTCAGAGTCAAGGGTAAAGAAGAACCTGGAACCAGATGTTACCACGGGAGCCTTAAGAACACTGAGACAACGACTGTAAAAGCAAGGAGCTACTTCAGAGTTTGGCAGAGAAAATCAAGGACCACCACAGAGGGTGGCCTGAAGAAAGGCACAACAATCTCTGGGTTAAAATTAGCAGTGATTTTTAATTTTTTTTTATTTTTTTAAAGCAATGATTCTAAAAAGAATTTAGAGTACACAGGTCTTATAACAAAGAAGAATAGGGAGGAAGAAAAAAAAAGGGAAGGAATTACCACAGGACCTAGACTGACAATATAATAACTAGAATTTTTTTGGCTGAGGGAAGTATTTGAAAGAATAGACAGAAATGGTCAAATGGGAGCAGTAAGACAATCCTTCATGAAGTTCACTACAGGAAGCTAAAATCTGAAACTAAACTTCTCACACCCTCACCTCCAGGGTTCTAAAACTGCTTTCCTTTACAAAATTCCATTCCAAAAGGAATGAGACCTTTTAATATTTTCAGGAGTTTTCCTTCCACTTCAAAAATATTTACTTGCACTTTCTTGACTCACAATTCATAAGTTTTACAGGGATTTTGGAACAGGATGGTGCCTGAGGACAAAACCAAGTGATTGGCAAGAGCAAAGGGCTGGAGGGGAGCCCAGGAGGAGGAGGATGTTACAGAAACTTGAAGATCCTTTGTCTTCCCTGTCCCAGAAGTCTTGTGGGAAAGGCTGCAGAGGACTTTTGAAGGATCTATCCCACTTCAAGGCAAATCAGCTTTAGCAGCATCACTGTTAATGAAAAGGAAACCTCATACAAGCATCTTAATTTATTCTGACTTCGTTTCTGACATAATTGGTTTCTAATTTCTCTGCTGACAAAAGTAGGTATAAACCCACTATGTGATTATACACAAAACTCACACAGCTCCCTACAAACTGCTACTCCAGGCTTCCCATTCCTTTCCATGAGAGATGTAAAATTAAAAGACCTGTGGATGTTTATAATGTCTTTGCTGGCTCATCCAGCCTCAAGGGCTGTTGTTGGGCTGTAAAAACAAAAAAAGTCACAAAACAAAGAAAAGAAAGAAAAAATCATGGCATCAACCAACAAAAAACCCCACAAAACCCGAAAATCCCCACAAGAAACCAAAGCACAAACCTCCCAGCCAGCATCCCTCACAGACTCCAGTAAGTCTACTGAGAAAACTGCAGCACCAATCACTCGAAAAAAGAACACAACTGTGAAACTTGATTGTATCAATTTTACTCTTGGACACTTTCAGCTCAGAGAAAAAGGCTGAGAGGTGTGCAGAACAAATGCATTACTAATCTCTCATTAAAGATGTATAAAACATTATGCAGTGATCTGCTACACTGAGCTCAAAATTTCAGGCTTCAGTTTCAAAGTGCTCAGTTAACTTTTGTTCAGTAAAATTTAAACACCTGAAAAAGCTCTAAGATGATGATTACAGTAATCATTTCCACTCTTGCAGCTTGTCTACCGCAAGAAAGTTAATTTTTAAAAGAGACCAAATTCCCTAAAGACCAGTACAACTGCTTCAATTTTTACCTGTGTCAAAAGCTATCCACCCCACCTCGACTTTAACAAAAATCTAATGCTACTTTCTTCACAATGTTCAAAACAAACTAAAATATAACCACAGAGAAGCACTCACAAGATGCCCTTTGAGAGGGTAAAACAAAATCTGACACACATGCAACCAAGGTGGGAACACAGGAAAGCTCCTAGCAAAGAGAAAAAGTCTCTGGTAACGAGGTACCAACCAACATATGAAAACAGAAAATGATGTTCCTAATTTCTTCTTACTGGCCAAGCAAACCAGCAAGGAAGTAGAAACTTTTGTCTCCAGAGCTGTCTGCCACACAGGGAAAGGGGACAGATGCAGCTCAAAGCCCAGACTTTCTTCTCCTGTGTCCAAACACAAGCACAATTCAATCCTCTTTCATGAATACTTGAGAGCTGTAATAATGCCATTAAAAATATGCTGTGGGTGAGAAGGGTTGTGTGTAAAGTGGAAGTGATTTCTGGCTGGAACTAAATGATGTGACCCTGATACATCCTGAACACTGGAGCTGGAATGCTGCAGAATTCAGAAACTCCAAAATGAAGGCAGTGACAGTGAATTTAATCTTCCTGAAGTGGTTCATAAAGAAATGCTTATTTTACAGGGCATGGACTATTATAAAATTAACTCACTTATCACAGGATACACCTGCATGTTTCCACCTACTCTAACAAGTCCTTCTTGAACTGCTCAAATAAAGACAATTTACTTCTTTAAAACACTACCACAAACTTTGCTAATCCACCACATTCCAACAGTCAAGATTATCACATTGCACATACATAAAGCACTGAGTCCCTCAGCTTAAAAAGAAACAAAAACCATAGACATTACAGGCTATGGAAGCATTCAAAGAAATCTTACAGGGTGGAACATAAGAATGAAGTAGATTTAAAGAATATGGACTGAGCAGGCAGAAAGGAAAGAAGAAAAAGAAGATATAGATATGGATATATAGACACAGACATTGAGATATAGATGTTATGCCTCACGCATGCATTTCCCTCAAATTTTTGAGTCAACTTCCTTGCTAGAAAACTATAAAACCACCTGGTAATTACAGTATTTCACCCAGAGTAGTAAAAGCTTAATCATTCCACCCTAAGAGTGCAGACATGTGTAATTCCCTGGGAAAAAAACTGAATACCTTAAGACACATCCCCTGGAAACAATTCCATGTTCAGTAGCCATTCAGCAGACTGGATTCATTACGTTTCTCTATCAAAACTTTCCAACAGAAGTATTTATTATTAGCATAAGCAGATACAATACATTTTCATTACTAGAGAGCAAGATGAAATGAATCAGAAAAAATTAATTCCGCAAATCTCGTCTCTCCAAAACCCTTCTCTGGGAACTTACAGAGCGGCTGTCTGTACACGGAGATGTGGATTTAGAGCAAGGAAGGGCACAGGTCAGCCTTGTCTAGGGGTGAGTCCATCCTGGAGCCAGCTGGAATTGGCTCCATGGACACGGTGGAAGCTCCCAGGAGCTTCTCACTGAACCCTGTGGTCCCTCACTACCAAACCTGGCCATGCAAACCCAATATTCCTGGTTTATCCTCTTCCACACTACCAGTTTCTTCAGGGAAAATTAAGGGGTATTTTAAAATGTGATGTGTAATCAATTTCATCTATTTTCATCTTTTAAAAAAATTCATAAAGAACAGTACTCACAGAAAGTGTAAAGATTACTTTGCTATGACTCTGCTTTTTTTTGCTTTTTTCCCTTTTATTCATGAGGGAAGAGAGAAAATTTGAGCAGATAGTCCCTTGTTCCACACTGACCCAAGAAACTAAATGAGAAGGAAAATTCTAGTGCTGACTTCATTTAGGATATTAAAAAGACTTATTTTAAAAAGCAGATATCTACAAAAAGGAAAATTTCTGCTCGGCAGAGAAACATTCCTTGTGTATTCGTCAAAGGTCATCTGCACAATATTGAATTAATCTGTGTTGAATATGCTAAGCACGAGTTACATATCCTTAATACCCTTGTTACAAATTAGTAAAAGATTTGATAAGTCTCCTCAATGAGTACTAAAGTACTACTGAAGTACAGGGAAAGAGACTAAATAAGAGAGAAACTCCAATATATTAAGGGAAAAATATAAATCATCCAATTGAAAGAGACAAGTAGAAGAGGGTATTTCTGAACCATGTGCTTAAGGCAAAACGGCACCATTTTCTTAAGGCAAAACTGCATCTAAATTTCTCTGGCTGAAAATCAAGGTCTTCTTTAAAAGACACCAAAAGCTCAGATCTCCCTAGTTACGAACTACTGCATTTTATAAAAGTCAATCACTAAAAAGTCTACCAGGATCCATTAAAAGGTGCACACCCAATGAAATCAATATACCAAAGAATTTAACACATGAAACAACAGAAATCAAACCAAAAATATCCATGTACCCATGCCCCGAATCCTTTGAACTGCAAATAAATCAGTCAGTCTTCAGAAATATGTATTGAAGGGCAATGGAACAAAAACTGCCATTGCTTCTCAGAACATGGATCATTAAAATTAGGTTAATTAACACCTCAAAGCAAAATCTTGTAATTAGGGTATTATTTTTGTAATTAGGATTATTTTCTATCCTTTCTAACTTTTGCAGACTGATGACACACACAGCTAATGAAGTTAATGAAAAATAAGAAAGTGAGTCAGATTTTCAGATCACTCTCAAGAACGAAGCTAAGATGGATTACAAACTTCAATATCCAAATTGCTCCCGAAGTAATTAGAAACATACATATTTAATCACAGAGGTTGTGTATCTATTTTCTTTTTCCCTGGCAAATCTGATCGATGACAGAAAACAAGCAGCTCTGTTCCCCTGCTTCCTCCCTGATCCAAAAAAAAAGAGAAAAGACCCATTACTGGGTCCAAAAGAACATTACCCATTAGGGTTTTGTTCTTCCAGGAATTATTTTCCCAGTTCTGAAACTCCTGGTGGACCTAAAGTATCTCAGAGAGTTATTAAGGTTGGAAAATACCTTTAAAATCACCAAGTCCAACCATTAACCAAGGAAAACCACCACGTTCACCACCAAACCATGCACTCAAGGCATCCACACGTTTTTTGAACACTTCCAGGGATGGTGGCTCCACTACCTCAATGACTCTTCCCATGAAGAAATTTCCCCAAAAATCCACCCTGAGCCTCCCCTGGCCCAGCCTGAGCCGTTCCCTCTCCTCCTGTCCCTGTTCCCTGGGAGCAGAGCCCGACCCCCCCGGCTGTCCCCTCCTGTCAGGAGCTGTGCAGAGCCACAAGGTCCCCCCTGAGCCCCCTTTGCTCCAGGCTGAGCCCTTTCCCAGCTCCCTCAGCTCCTCCTGGAGCTCCAGACCCTTCTCAGCTCCGTTCCCTTCCCTGGACCCCTCCAGCCCCTCCACATCTGTCTGGTCACAAGGGGCCCAAACTGACTCCAGGATTTAAGATGCCCCAGCAGTGCCACAAGGATGTCCTTTAAAGAGAAATCCAATTCTTCATCAAAGATTCTGGTAGCACTGCTTTTCCCATTGCTCTAGGAGTACTATTCCTGCTTTATGTAATTTACACTTTATTTATAGTTTATATTCACTTATCTTTTCAGTGTCAAGCCAGAGGACTTTGTCAGATTACAAAAACTTTTCACTACAAGGAAACTTTCTGCTGATACACAAACATACTGGTTAAGATCATAATACCTCTTAACTTATTACAGTTACTATTGCTCCTGCAAATACCTACTCCAAAATGCCTGCTGAGGGTGTTTAGTGTTTGGATATTTTAGTGTCAGGGTGTGAATCCCATATTCAAGTTTAGTTTCGATTAGAATCATGAAATATTACTTACGCTCTAAGTGCTACCAGAAATAGTCTCAAAATCAATACTGGCAGCAAATTTAAGAAAATTTCTTTTTAATTGATAAGCCTTTGTATAGATGAAATGCATCCAAAATCTTTAGGCTTCCATCAAAAGACAAAACCACAATAATTCACATAATTCTTCACTGATCTCCTTCCAATTTGTCAACAGCTTTTTTGAGAAGGGGGAATCCTTCCAATAACAATCTCAATAACACTGTGGTACAACAATAATAATGCCTCAGTAAATTTACTTTACACCCACCAGCTGATGAATTTAAGGATTTTACTATCATGTTATGATGAGCTCACATTCAGCTGGATATTTGAACAGCTCTTTTGAAGTTGCTGCTTAACAAACCACACCAAGACCCTGCTCATACAGTATGTGACTAACATTCCTTATTTTAATACCTTTGATTCACATTTAGTGATATAAAAAACATTTTTTTCAAGTTGCCCCCCCGTTAAAGCACTACATGATATGACAAAAACATCCTAGACTTAGAACTATTCCAGTTGTATAAATCATTATATTAGCACTTGTATCTGCTGCAGTAATTCTGAAGATGTGTCAAACACTTTGAGTAAATGAAAGTTTATGGTATCAACAAGAATTTGCTTATCAGTCAAAATGAAAATCCATTACTTATTTTGTATCAGGGCCACTGTGTTTTAGCTATGCAATCATCTTTTAAAACATAAGGTGATAGGCCTTTCCTGCTTTAATTAGCATTTTGAACATAAAAGAAGATGATTGTAATTTGCTAACATATTTGTTGACCATGAGAAATTTTAGAAGTGACAGGTAGTTCACAAGATACTCTGAAAAAAACCCAAAATATGTAAATGCTTTTCAAGCAAACTGGGAAGAAAAATCTAAAAATGCAACCAAAGCCAAAAAACCTTTACATGAGCCTCAAAACCTTTAGATGTTCCCCTTATAGGGATGACTCAAATGAAATCAACAGGGCTGTGAAGAACCCGCTGAGTTGTGGATTTGGGGACACGAAAAAGGCTCATCTCTGTTTCACTAGACCTCTCTATACATCTTCAAGGACACAAGCAGAAGAAAGACACTACAATAATTAGTTTGATCTTGATTAGAGTTTGGAAATCCCAGGCAAGAACAACATTTTCTGAAAAATCTTCCATGAAAGCTGCCAGAAAACCATCTGCAAGAATAGAAGTGGGTTAGAAAGCTGTCTAGACAAGCTCCAAAGATACTATTTCGGGATATGGGATGGAGACAGGATCAGCGACATTCCTGGGCTCCAGCAATGAAACTGCCTGCACGAATTTTTCCCTGCACTTACAGGAAAGCAGCAGCCAGGCTGGACAGGGCTTGGAGCAGCCTGATCTAGAGGAAGTTGTCCCTGCCCATGGCAGGGGGTTGGAACAAGATGATATTTCAGGTCCCTTCCAACCAAACTATTCAAGAAGAAGAAAATGATTTTGTCCGTATCACATAAAGTCAAAAACACTTTCTGGTAACCCTGAGCCACTGATAATTGCCTAATGATGAAGCAAATTGAAGAGTTACCCAATGGATGGAAAATCTAGCATTTAATACAAAGAATTACAAATTAGAGCAGGGTCATTTTAGCCACAAGCTTTTTCAGTCACAGCTCACTGCACACCTAAGATACTCCCAAGCACAATCTGCATTTCCAGCTACAACACACCAGGGACAAATTTTCTCACCATCTTTCCACACTGGCTTGTGCAGCAGGAGAGCAGAAAAAGCAGCCATCATATTGCATTGCTCTGAGTTGAGCACTTTTATTCCATAAAAACAGAACACAGGAGTAATGGGTGAGACCTAAAGCCCTCTGAGTCCTCTTTCTACCCCTTGCAAATGCCAAACTCGAAAGTACAAACACGTTCATAAACACCTCTAAACAGTGAATAAAATGTGAGACACAGACTGACAAGGTCCAGACCTTACAGGATACTGCATACTATAAATAGCCTGCAGCTTTCAAGCACGGGAGAGTAAAAATAGAAAAGGTAAGGTTCTCTCAGACAGCACAAAAAGTCTCCATGCTGAGAAGATCCCAACTAGAGCTGTCAGAGAGGCACGGATGTCACTGAATCCAATGGCAAAAAAGAAACTGGGATGGCCAGAGTGCAGCAGATGCTTCTTGCAGAGCCTAATGGCTGAAAAAAACATCCTGAAGTACAAAGGCACCGGTGGTTTTCAGTTCAGAAATTATTTTAAGCGATCCATAGTACAAAAACAGGACAAGAGGGAATGGACTCAAGTTGTGCCAGGGGAGGTTTAGATGGGAAATCAAGAAAAATTTATGCACTGAAAGGGTGGTCAAGCAGAACAGGCTGCCCAGGGCAGTGGTGGAGCCCCCATCCTTGGAGGGATTCAAAAGCCCTGTGGAGGTGGCACTTGGGGACACGGTCAGTGGTGGCCTTGGCAGTGCTGGGAAACAGCTGGACTTGATCATCTTAGAGGGTTTTTCCAACTTAAACAATTGTATAGCTCTATAATGCTGGAGAAAAAAGCAGGATTCTCTTCCTATTTAATATAATAACTTCCTAAAAATGTTTAAAGTTGGGTTTCAATTAGAAAAGTTCCATATTTGTTTTCTGATACAACTTCTGCTCCCTGACATGAACAGCCATCACCTAATCCATGCCAGGGAAGGCTGGGGCACAATCCAACCTCCCACACTCCCAGAAACACCACAGATTTGGGAGTGCTCTGACAGAAAGAGCTTCAACAGAAATTAGTTTCACTTATGGGGAGAATAGTCCTGTTCAGTTAAAAAAAAAATTACATGATCTTGACCAAATATTGACCTTACTGTACAACTGAATTGAGCTGGAATGATAGAAAATAAGCCTTTACAATTCATTTTCCCTTAGGTCTGTCCTGAAGACAACTTCAGCTGAATCCAGCTATCAAATAAAGAAATTGCTCAAGAATCTTGTGCAATTACTAAAACAAGTGCAACAAGTATCAGGCATAAAGTGCTCCATTACCCAACTCCCCCCAAACTTGTTTGAAATACAGAGACAGTGACCAACACCAAAAGTAAATCTGTGTCCATGCACAGCTGTGGTTTGGATGCAGCTCTCTGACAAAATTAATTGATATATTTCCGGTGGAAAACAGCACACCAGATTCAGGGTTAAAATACAATAAAACCAACGTTCACCAAATGTCAATAATATCCAATTAACTGGAATGGTTGGGAATAGATCTATTTCTTATGGCAATATAGAAATTTGTCTGTTTTCCAAGCACACTGTACAAAGGATTGGATTAGTCACAAGTTCATGAATAATAACATCAGCCATGATTATGATAATTTTCTACATAAACTGCACAAAATAAAACTATCTGGAATTTTATCTAATGACTTATTTTAATAGGTATAGGCACTTAATATTACTAAGTGATGCTATTATATTTAAAAAATGCAAAATCATTGATCAATTATTTTTGTCTGCCTTATGATAATACTGTTTCTTCCTTTCAGATTCTGTAACTGGCATCTTGAATTTATTGGGAAAAAACACAAAAAACATGCACTGCAATTCAGAACTCTTCACAGCAAATCTCGAAGGACAAAAATGTGTCATACCAAAGGAAAACAGAATCAGTCACGAACAATCTGCAATAGGAACACTCACCATTATTTGTGCTGTTGTTAAAACCCTGCAATAATAAATAACAGTCCAAAAATGTAAAGATCCTAAAAAGCACAACTGCTGCATGGCTCTGGTAATAAAGGCACAGTTGTAAAACAGCCATACTGCTGTTTAGAATTCCTAGGCAAAACTAATGGAAAGAACCACAGATTGACATTAGAAAATTTAAATCTCAGCAAAAGAGCAAATCTCATCTTCAAAAGCTCGGCACAGCTCCTTCATGTTTTCATCTGTGTATACACATATGATTATTTTTTGTTGTTTTTTAAAAAAAAAACTGCATGGATGTTGCTGGTTTATAGTGGAAAGTTATTTGTTTTTTTTTTCCTCAACATATATAGCTTGTATTCATAACATATTTAAGTAGCACTCAAAACCACCAGAAAAAAAAATATCCCAACCTCCAAAAGTCTTATTTTTCAGCTATATATAAAATATCATGTACTTGCAGTTAAAACCTTCTTTTAAAATTCTTTTTTCTTAGGAAAACCATCCACAATCTAACAAGTAAAACTGCAATCCACTTGGGTTACTATGTATGATGGTGAGAGTAATAGGCAGCAACCCTTGTGAATATGTTTTAGTTATGTATTTCCTTATAAAAATGGCATAGAATTCAACATTGTAAGATATATAGTAAAAAAAAGGTCAGAAAACAGAATTAGCAACAAATACAATTACCTCACACTTTTAGCTAATTGCGACAATAAAGCCAGAGAAAAGAAACTTATTTCAATTAGTAATTTCAACGCTGTGCAGAAAAGAATTTCTAATATTTTTTTCAAGCACGTATTTCTGAGGAAATCTCAGTAATGGCAGGTTAATAAAAGACGTGACAGGCCATACCTGCTACTCTTCAAACATGACAACAAGCACTGGGAACACAGGCATCCCAGCAAGCTCCAATCCCCTCACATCTCTGACAGCCACACAAAGTTTTAATTAGTTTGCTAGTTCAGGGCTTCCTAGAATAAATGCAGTTCTGTCATTTCTAATGCATTCTCATGATCAGTTAATGGATTTTGGGATTTTTTTTTATTTTTTTTGCCTCCAGCTCCAACAACCTTCTTGTCTTATAATTTCTTCTAAATCAATTCCTAGGTTATCTGTATTTTCTCATCTGGAACACTAATGAGCTTGTCTAAAATTCACTTTTAATGCACTATTCTCTTCCCCTGACTCAGTGAGGTGTTCTTTTTCAAAGCCACATCACATTTCTGTATTACTCTCCAAAGTATCAGTAGAAACCAGCGGATGCGCCATCACTTGGAAACCTGTCAGTCATGTGCCGATACATACACTGACTTCAGAGTCTAAGTTCCCAAACTCCCTGGATACAAAAGACTAAATTAGCATTTCTGGAGCCCTGAAACTTGTGTGCAACCATTTCCAGTTTTTCCAGCGTTGTCCAAACCCATACACAGCTTGGAGAACAAGAGAGTACTCTGAATATCCAAGTGCGAATGCCAAAATAAAACATGAATTTGTCCTGGTGGTGCTGGAAATCACAGGATCAGGCAGTTCTGGCTGAAAGGGACTCAGGATTTCATCTGCTCCAAAAGGGGGCTGCTGCAAGGTGGGGACTGGCCTCTTCCCCCAGACAACCGGCAAGAGAATGAGCGGAAACGGCCTCAAACTGTGCCAGGAAAGGTTCAGGCTGGACATCAGCAGGAATTTCTCCACAGAAAAGGTGGTCAGGCATTGGAAGGGGCTGCCCAGGGAGGTTTGGAGTGCCCATCCCTGGAGGTGTCCAAGGAACGCCTGGATGTGGCACTCAGGGCTCTGGGCTGGAGACAAGGTGGGGATCGGTCACAGCTTGGACTGGATGACCTTGGAGGGCTTTCTGAACCTGAATTATTCCATGGAAGCAGGACTGCCTTCAAAGGTTGCTCAGGAACTTCTGCAGCCAAGTTCTGTTGCATTTTGTGGCCATTAAATTCCTCCCTTCTACCCAGTGACCTGTTTCAATGACTTAAGGAACAACTTCCCATTTCTATGATCTCCTTGTTAAGCAGCTCATTTGAGTCCACAATTGGACTTCAGAGCACAAACTGAATGGGATTAAATACTTCTATATTTATTTATTTATTTATTTGCCAAGATAAAGTTTCAAATTAGATGTTCTCTCTCTCAAGAAGGAAATTGCTTTTAAATGTTCTGAGGAGATCCAAATCTCTGCCCATGGAACGTGCACGTGGCATCGTGAGGACGCTGTCACTGCACAGGCAGATTGCGATCGAAGCCCCAACAGAGGTAAACGAGAGACTATTCCTGACTTGACCAGACTGCAAATGCAATTTCAGGCAGGAAAAAATAAAAAGTCTTTAAAACTGGGATGATCGTTAACTTATCTAGGAAAAACAGAATGAGCAGCTGAATAACTTCAGCTAAAAATGCAACAGATAAACACAATCTGAAGGTAACACATTTTTCATCACTTGGAGCTTTCGTGATTATGTTTGTGTGGCTCATATTAAACATGCTTTAGTCAAACATACTCCATCGGAATCAAAGTAGAGAATACAAGAAATTAAATACAAGAAATTAAATTACATGTTCAAAAAGCAGGGTTTATATATTCATAATATCCAAAAACCTATCAAGAGAGGAGATCAGCATGGAAATACTCATAAAAGTTGAATAAAACAATAATTTCTCAGCCCAACATTTCTCTACCCTCTCCTGACAGCACTTGATTTTCTCTAGTCTCCTTGACACGCTGCTAAAATAGAAATACATGTTCCTCATCAAAATACAATCTTGGGAACATCAGGAGTTTTTATCATTGAAGAAATCCATGTCCTGTAGCTCAGCTTGTAATTTCCTGATTTACATTCGCTCAAATGTGCTGTCAAACAAAGATGTAGCTGAGCCCAAAGTCAACCCAGCACCTGGAGAAACTGCAAAGCTACAATGCTACTTCCTCTTCTTGGCTGATGTTTTCTCTTCTCTGGGAAAAGCAGTGAAAAATTTTTAAAAAAGGAAAACAGAAAATTCCCTCACAGAGGACCCAGTAACTTGGGGCTCACAACAGAGTCTGGGGCACAGCAGCTTCACTCGCTGTGCCAACACCAGTACCAGAGTAACAGAGCTTGCAACCTCATTTTCAGCTGGTTTCACAGGGAATTCAGGATTTTAGTCTGTCTTTCATATCAAGAATAAAATTATCAAGGCTCATAATGGAATTTAATTACCATGTTATCACCAGCTCTGTGGAATGAAAGAACTCTCTCTCTGCCTTCAGTCTGTAAAGTTGTGCACATGGTTAGAGACTTTCATGTCTCATGTACAAAATAATTTGTTGAAAACTAATGTGATATTTTTTCAGAAACACAGACAGACAGCCAGATGTCATTTCTTTGGGAAGTGACTCATTGAAAGAGCAAAGGAACCACACAGAGACATCATTTTGGGGGAATTAAAGAAGTAGCTCCCCATTATTAACAGCAACTCAGGAACAGAAAGACACCAGGCCTCTACATAAACTCCTAACAATGGCAGAACAAAATGAAACCAGTTTTAAGACTCAGTAATTTGGATGTTGCTTTTGTTTTGTCTTTATTTTGAACCTGTCTGTCACGGTGAAATAACAAACCAGGAGCATGGGCTCAGTCAGATCCCTGTCCTAGACTGACTCTTTCATAAGTTTCTACATCACTTTGTGAGACAGACCTAAGCAAATAGTTGTTGCTACTGTTTTCCTGCTCATACTTCGAGACTATAAATTATTTAGAACAAGAGCTTCTAAACATGTTTGAACAGAGCTTTCCAACAGAGATCACCAACAAAAACTGCTCATGTTTTTATTATCAAATACTATTAAGATAATTATGTAAAATGAGTAAATACAGCATGAGGCTGAAGGAAGAAACAAAACAAACCAAAGCTACTTGCCTGGGTAACAAGTGGCTCCAACAGTCTCTCTACTGTGAGAGTCCTGATTTCCAAACTTTTGGGGTCCCATTTCAAAATGATAGGTGACGTTGCAGAAGTCATACTCCCTGGAACAGACAAAGTTACACAAATTGAAAATTATTAGTGTCTTATCCCAATACTGCACAACATTTATTTAGAGAATAAATATATATATCCACATAGAAAATACTTCTCCATAATCTCACTAGTGTTCCTCTGCTCCCAGGAACCGCCAGGTGCATCACTGCCACATCCACTGGATGCTTCAATATTTACATTCAGAATTCCCTTCTCTCCTGTACTCCTAAAGGATCCACACTCCAACAGCACAGCAGACGGAGATATCCTGAAGGAACCACATTCCACAGAGGGCACAGGGCAGGTTTATCCTAAAGGACTGCATGCCATAGAAGAGAACTCAAACGGGAGCAGGGGAAAAGTGCGAGAAGGAGTTTTATGAACTCACGACAGCCCCCATATCCCCCTGTGCTGATCAGAGTGGGAGAGCCAAGGAAGGAGAAGAGTCAGAAGGGGAATAAAACAAATTCAATATCTCTGTTTGGATTTTTGAATCAAACTTCCCCACAGTATTCAGCATTTCCTGATTTTGCACTAAGAAAAGTAGTACAAATTTAAAACCGAAACGAGCTCCTAGACCACCTTGGGCTCAAAAGCTTAAACAAGCCCTAAAATTAAGACAACAGGAAATTGCTGAAATTTTATTTGTCATTTCAGGTTTTCATGCCATTTTCTAGACAGTGGACTTCATTTCTGAAATTCCAGATACAGAGAAGTGCAGCTGTCAGGTTGTAAGAGACAACCAATGCACCTCATTGAGCTGGAAAGTGATTTAAGTATTTGGTGACTAATGTCCATAAAAACCAAGAAGACAGAAAAATCTGATGAAAAAATGTTTATTTTAAATCATTCTGATTTCAGTATTTCCCTTTATTTTAAAATTAAAATAAAAAAAAATTAGAAGTCCCCTATACCATGAGAAGCCTTAAAAGGGAAAGACAAACCAGTAATAGCACATTGGGCATGGTGTAAGTGAGATTCAAGTCAAGCCCTCTGTATACAATATCCCAAAAGTTTTAAATTGTTTTCTCCAGAAAATGATTTTAGTATTTTTAATTTAGTAACTTTGGTATTTTAATTTAGTGTTTTTAACCAGTAAGCTAATTTCAGTAATAAAATTTATAAATAAATAAATTGCCAGCCATAAATAATAAATAAATTGCCAATAATTAAGGGAACAAAATCAAAAGAAATTCAGCTATTGCTCCTTGAATCACAATCCACTTCATAAAGAACAATTCAGTAAGGTACATACTCAGGACTTAGCAGCATTATCCAGTATACACAAAATAAATTCTGCTGCTCTGAGTAATTACTACCAATCAATATTAACAGGCTGGCGAGTCTCTGCAAAATTCATTCACAGGCTGCAAAAGATTCTCACCGGGTTAAAATTCTTGCTCAAAAAGAGAGGCACATCAGAACTCCCGAATCAATGTATTTATAAATCACATATAAAACCACCATCAGCCCTCTCTCACTTGCAAACATTTGGCAACAGAATTATCAGATAGTATCTAGTGTGTGCTAAAATCACTATTATTTCGTTTCCATTCTTCCACAAAATGTTTTATGAGTGTTTTACAATGCTGAAAACATCCAGATGTGATTAAAGAAAACAGTGAGCCATTCCAGTTGCTGGAAACACGGTTGATGTGGGAGCCATCATTTTTCCAGCAGACAATGTTTAATCATCTTCCAGAGACTGTTTCTTTTTTATATAAAGTTGGTTGCCACTCCAGTTGGCCTCTGGATTAAAAAAATAAGTAGGCAATTAATCTAACTGATTAATTATGAGTTATGATACTTTCAAATGTGTCACATAGTCTTCACTAAGCACACTTCTGCTAACTATTAACATGAGTACTCAATGCACACTTGCCAAAATTCAAAAATAAATTCAAAGTTGTAACACAATCCAGAGCCTAAAAAAGCAAATTTATTTCTGTGGACAGCAATCATGCAGGTGATATTAAAGATAACCTGGATGACCAGTTGTTACAGCCAGAATATGGCCTCATGTTCAACCTTTACCAAAAAATAAAACAAATATTCTTCAGCACTCAATATAAACGGGTGAGCACTGCTTTCAAATATAAGAAGGGAATGTACAAGAAAAAGCCTTATTAAAAATTTATGACAGTTTTTCATTTGCAGTCAAATCTACACCACAACAGCAAATAAGTAAAAAAAAGTCAAATTAACGTATTTTTCTCAACATTCCTTCAGCTGCTGTCACAACAGCAATTTTAAATGACAAGATTAAGAAGAAGCTACCTGCCCAAGAGTTTGTATAATAATAGATGAAATATTTCATCCTTGCAATTTCTACACTGAGCTTCCTACACCAAACAGGGGAACAGGGATTGCCCAGCTGGATAAAGGGCAGGATACCGAGAATATTTAATGACAATTTGACCAAATATTCCCCCAAAACTAGTTTTAAGTACTCCACCGAAAGGAAATGTAAGTTAAGAGTGCTGTCATAATACTGCCATAGAAGTATACAGATATTGCAGTCCTAATCCCAAAATTAGCTCCAGACTTTTTTCAAGAATATATTTTAGGAATTCTATTGCCTAACTGTTTTTTCTTCCTTGACCATGTGCCAAAATGTCTCTTGTTCTAAGCTTTTAGCTTTTCCTACATACAGCAGTACAGAAATGTCTCTATCCAGCTCAGTAATGTTCACTGTGAGCATTTGTTTAGGCAGTCTGTCTTCAAAGCCTACCTGTAAAGAAAATAAGTATTTACTAAAGTAAATACTAACAAGAACTTACTTGAACAAGTGGATTCCTATCCTAGAGCCAAAATCCACATCAGTAGAATTCTCCATTACATAACCGTCCCCAAAAGTCTAACCCCACACCACCCTTACCACCAGCCTTTTCACACAGCATAATTTTACTTTTTGGAACATCCTACGAACCCAAAATATTCTGCATGTGGAATTGTTTGTCTGTCACACTACAACTCCCTGTTTTCCTCCACAACAGATCCACGCTCCTTGTGACTTAGAGTCGCTTTCTGAGGGTCAGAGCTGACAAGTGACAGTGCAGCTCATTTCTGTGCTGCAACTTCAATGTAAGAGGGAAAACATTTAAAATCTGCATAAGCAAAAGCAATTTTTGCTGAAGCAAAGTGATAACTTTTTAGAAATATAAACATTGCCAGTCTTGAACAGGCCTCCAGCTGTTGGTCCAGCTCACATCTGCAATGCAGACATGAAAGACAGATGGTAAATACTTCACCCTGAATAAAGTGAAGACCCTTTCTACCTGATTCATAGCAAAGCCGTAGGATTAATCAGCTGGCAAGAGCAGACTGGCAATGCTGGCAGCACAAGGCTGTACTTCCAACACTCTATTTGCTACTGGAAGGCAAAAAATGATATTCATTAGTGAAAGAAAGATGTCCAGCAAGGTAGAAAATCAGGAAGCTGAGAGGAGTCAAAAGACAAAACAGCAGTAATTTAGCCCATGTTTCCAAACAGTAACTTTAAAATACTAACTTTTTAATACTAACTTTGTCATACCTCATGTTTCAAGGCATTTTTATGGACCACTGAAGAAAATACGCTTTGCCACTGATTCTCCCCCATCAGTCACCGCTGTGGCTTCTGGCCCCCGTGTCCAGATTAACAGGGAACTTCCACACATGCTTTAAACCCACTTGATCTCCCAGCATGTTTCCATCCTTTTCCCTTGGTAACAGGGCCACGAATCCCACCAGGAACAGAACCTGGCTGAACACTAACTAAACCCTACAGAAGGAAAACAAGTGTTCAGCTCCCTGCCTGCCTTCCCTGCAGCACAGGGAACAAGCAAAGCTCCCAGCAGAGCGGCAGAGGTGGAGGACAGGGCAGCTTCTCCACACACAGACTGGTTTAAGATGAATTAAAAACTGAACAACAGACAGCCTGCACTTCCTTGGTTCGCATCTGAAGACTGAGAACCATGTCAAAACAAACACCTCTCTGCACGGAGACAGGCTTCTGCAAGGAATACGGAATTCCTTCCAGCAGGATACACAATCTCTTGAGGCAGACACAGGAAAAAAACAAAAATCTGACTGATTTCACAGACATTTGTGTGCTTCACTGGGAGGTGGAAATCTAAACACATGAATGGTTATAGCCTTGAGTCTGCCTACAGAGCATAACAGCGTTTAGAGATGCACGAGCTCTGCATTAGCTCGTACAGGTACAGGGGAGGCTGGAGCACAGCACAAACCAGCTCNCAGTATCAAAGTTACCTTACCAGCAGACTCAGGTCTTACCTTTACCAGCCATTTGTTTGTAAAGACACTCCCTTATTCCTTTCAGACATCACAAATCCTACCAGAAACACACACAGCCCTAGAGAGCCCAACCCTGGCTAACCTGGCTGGCAGAGGGCTGCAGTGATACATCTATATAAATACATATAAATATATATATAAACCTGCTGGTATTTATAGCCAAGATTCTGTTTCCATTTATCTGCAGCATTGAGCAATGCAGTTGCACCTCTGCTCTGACCTGAGCAGCACAAAGTGTAGTTGCAAGAGCTCTGCTACACAAGGGAGCCTGGTTTCCAGCACAATTCCCAGCCCATTTGCCCATTCTGCGGCTCTACTCACACAAGAATACAAATAGAGACAGAAGGACAAAAAGCAGGAGCGCATAACAATTGCAGGGAAAGGAAATAAAGGGGGAATGCTAGGAGGACAGAGACTAACAATGAGGAGTAAAAGTGCAGAGGGAAAGGGAATAGAGAACATGCCTTTCTACAGATAAAAGCTCTTATCATTAGTCAATGACAGCCCAGGACAGCCTCCAGCAGATCTGGCTGGAACAATCAGAGTTCAAACGGGCAGTTCCCAGCACCTTGCTTAAAAAAATGGAAGAAAGAAGAAAGAAAGGAAAAAAATAATAAACAGGGCAGGATGGTTTGGAGGAGTATAAGGAGTATCTGTCTCCACACTTAAACAACTTTTTGACATATTTATTTTGTTTCATGAATGTGACTCTTCGCTCTTCTTTCCTGAAACTTAGGCGAAAAAACAAGTCAAACTAAACCTTTAGGCCCCACTCCTGAGCTAAACCACGCAGAGAATTTTTAATTTGAGCTTTTCTAAGCTCCCAAATTCCTTTCGGATTCACAGCCCCCTCCCCTTCTGCTAACCCTCCACCTCCAGAGTAGGGCGAGATTCTGGTTTGGCCTCAACAAAACGAAGTTCTTACATGGAAGCAGCCTGGATTTCTAACCACTACACCACCAAGGAAGGGGGAAAAAGGGCTTCCCAAGGTGAGGATTACTTTGGTGACAGAGCCAGTGGGACAGAGACCGTGGAGTGCCCCGACACAGAAACCGGCGAGCTAAAAAAAGGCAGTGATGGAGAGATTCACATTTTCAGTCATTAACCAGCTCAGCCTTGGAGGCACCAGCCTACACCAAGATGTGAGGCCAAATTGCCTTCAGAAATCAAAGAGGCCCTGAAAAAGTCCCAAGGAAAGCACAAACACCAGTGTAGGGGTCGGAAAAACAGAGAGGATCCGTCTACACTCGAGCCGATGCTGCCTCTGCTCCAACCAGAAAGGGAGAATGGATCTCAAAATTCTGCACAAAGCTCAACTGCATGCAGTGTCCAAACGGTTTTTATCCACTACATGGCTTAGAAAAATAACTCTAAGGGCTTATACATTTACAGCTATGGTTTGAGTCCCGGTTTGGGCTCTCCCATCATTCAGCACTCAGGTGAAGTTTATTATTTAGATCTTCACTCCAAGGGGACTGTTAGATCCAAAATCCAATTCTTAAAACACCTAAATTTCTAACGGCTGCTTCCCCATGAGGAGCTTGGTGATTTAGGGAGTGCTATCCCTAAGAAGGATGAAAAACAGAGTTGTTCACATTTGTTTACTTTAATAAATATGAGAAGTAGAACCACGTGAAAAGTAATTTACTCCAATACAAGTAAGCAACCAAAGTGCTTGAAAGCTGCTTTAAACAGCCATACATAAAATTCCTATATTCTAATCTTTTATCTTGATTTATACAAGCATGCCTTTTTCTACTGAGTAACTTTTACAGTCAAGGTAGGGGAGTTTCCCAAAATGCTCAGTGAAATAGAAGATTTTAAGGAATCTGTACCACCAGGCAGCCCAGGCCTCAGCAAAAGACCATCCTGACACTTCTGTACAAGCACAGATTTTCCCACAAATCACTCTGTATTCACACAGCTCCTCAGCACCTCCTAATAAACGTCCTCTCACAGCTCTGGACGTGATCAAAGCCTCTGAGCTCAGCTCTGCTGGGAGGCTGGTTCATGTAGGGTCATGCTGCAAGCCCAGGAAAACCAAATGATTTTAAATCAGGTCCTTGGTGCAGATCCCACACTCTGCCTTCTCTCTCCATCATATTTTCCCCCAAATGATGCAAATCTATACATACAGCAAAGTAATATCTGAGTAAGACAGTTAAATTGCCGTAGATACACTGAATTTACACAAACGACTTTCCTTTTCTGTTATAAAACTAACTTTTAAAACTTTTTTTCCTGCTTCTACTTAAGGCAACATTAATCACACACCTTGCAGGAAAAAAAAAACACAGACATTCATTCATTTCTTCTATTTCACTCATTATTTTTCTTTACTGTATTAACTTGGCATTAGTAATGCCAGCTCATATTTTACAGAGGCAGAGAAGTATTAAGCATCTTTGGTTTAAATTAGCACATTTGCTCCCCTTACAACACAGAATTAGTATCTCAAGATCCAACAGCTCTTCAAAAAGAGCTCTTGGACTTAATCCTAACCATGACTTTGCAAGCTGGTGCTTCTGCATGTAGGGGTCATCCTTTCACTGAAAGGATCCTATTTACAATTCCTCATCCTTGGAAACTACAATTAACCTTACCTCTGTACTACCCTGCAGCTGCTCTTCATTTCTCTGAGAGGGAACTCTTTATTCCAGGCAGATCAACCACTGCTGCCTCCAAATGAAACAATTTACAGTTTTTCCTATGGAGAGTCAAAGCTTTAGGGGGCTTTGAGATTTTTTTTTTTTAGTTTGGTTGGCTTTTTCAGGAGACTGTTTCCCTGCTGGTTTCACTAGAATGGAAATGCTGCAGCAACATCTCTGCATGCATTTCTCTTTCACTAAGCTTTAAATTATCTAATTATTCATCACCTTAATAAGAGTTTTTTGCTCTTGTCCCTACAGGTGCACCACTGTTTTCCCGCACTGAACAGAATCTTTTCGTTCTCTGAACTACACAACCAGCCCAAAGCTTGTACAATTTCACTGGATGAGAAGAATTTCTCCTTCCCCTTGGAAAGTCCACAAGCCTCCACACTCTGGAGAAGGAGCTCTGCAATTTTCCAACTCCACAATTAACACATTAAATAGGACTGGTTTCAAACAAAGCCCAGTGGAAACACAGCTGACATTTTCCTCAGCAATTAATATCGGGGGTCATTAACCACCTCTCTGAACATTGCCACCAACTTCCAGATGTTCACATTGTCCTGTACTTCCAGATGTTCACATTGTCCTGTATCTGCACTTGTCCAGCTGCTCATCAGCTGCCTCTGAGAAATTCCTAACAATGTCAGAGAAATTTATCATCTAACCTTGTGTTCATTAAACCTGCTCTTTCTTTAAACATTTTACAGAAAGTTGCCCTGTTCAGAACAGGCCTCATTCCAATAGGAGCCATGGGCACCATTCCATGATTATTTACCACTAATCCAAAAAAAGGACAAAGTTAAAATCTGCAATGATAGAAGTAAATTCTAAGAATAAGAACTAAACTGTTTAATTCTTCTTGGTCACTTGCTACTGAAAACTTTCCTGATGTTATTCTTATGCTGATGGATGTTTTAAATAAAGCACAATGTATAGATTGCCCTCCATGATGAGATCCAAAAAGTTTTATCTTCCCCAGCTGTGTGTTCACAGGATTTGCTGCAGTTCTGGTAGCTGGGAAAAACTGAAATACAATGTGGCATAAGAATTGCATCACCATTACATTCTCAACTGAATGAATTGAATTAAAGATAAAAAAACTCTGTGTTTCCTATTCAGAACAGTCCTTTATTCAAAACCTTTAAAGAAGGTGACATTAAAAAAAAAAAAAAGCAGCTGTTTCTCCCAAAACTTACATACAACTTTAGAAAAATGTCATTTAAAGAGAGAGATAAGACTTTTAATACCTGACCTCTCTCTTAATCTATTCTACATTTGGACTAATATTGATTTTTTTTTCTTATTTTTCCTGAGTATGCAGAGTACTGAATAAAATTCAGAAAAGAAGGAAAATGTCTTGTGCCTTTGCTTAAAATTTGAAGACAGAATTATCTCAGAGCAAGACTGACAATTCAACATTAACCTCTTACAAAACAATGGGAAAAGCAGACATTTGAATATGTAACAAAGCATTACGGGGTAACTAAATTATAGTTGGCACCATAGACTTACAGATTTTTAATTAAGAGAACTTTAGAAATCATAAAAACAAAAAATAACCAATTATTGTAACAGACTCCCCAGCTCAGGCCAAGTGAGTGAAAGCTGAAATTAAAGAGGTTCTTCACAGAAAAAAACAACTTTAAAAAAATTTTAAATAGGGAAAAAAATATGTATGAGGAACGGGGACCTGAGATGGATTTTTTATCCCTGCTTATTTTAAATTCAGAACTTTACTGTCTCTCAGATAAGGATCACTTTAAACAGAACTGACTTCATTAAATGATACGGTGCATGATATGGAGGTGATTGCACTAATCACATCTCTTCCTTCCTGCAGGACACTGTCAACAAAAAATAAATAAAAGGCAAAGGATGGGATCTGGCTTCATTTCAAAAAGTTCTCTACAGCCATGCAAACACACTGAAGGCCATTTCACAGTCCCCAAAAAACAACCGGGTTTCCGGAGACGCCGATTCACGCCCTCCAGCCAGAACTGAACTCCTTTTATCCAACAGAATTCCAGACCCTCTGAACTCCAGCAGTGAACACCACACAATCTACAGCACCACCTTCCATTAAGATAAGGAGCACACAGATTTAAGAGTTCCCACGAATTATAAATACGCTGAAACGGGTCAGACAGGCCAGTGACATCAGGAGATTTATGCTCCACAGCAACACAGTTCGTAGAGCTGGAAAGGCACTGGCACTGAGTGGTACCATCCACTGTTTGTTTAAAACGACCCAAAAAATAGAGAACTGTTTGATCACAGAATGAACATGTTGGAGGTGGCTTGGTTTAAGCAGTGTTTCTCCAAATAAAGCGATTCCTTACAGAACTAGAGATCATATAATGATGGAATCACAAATGGTTTGAGGTTGGAAGGGCCCTTAAAGAACCACAAGCAGGGACACTTCCACTAAACCAGGCTTCCCCAAGCCCCATCCAACCTGGTCTTGAACACCTTTCCAGACAGAAAAATCCCAGTCTAGTGGCAGCTGATATTTACATTACACATACATAGCAGTAGCATAAAAACTCCCCATCACGGTAGTTAATTTCCTAACCATATCAATATTTTAAAGTTTCCTCCTTTATGTCTTATTATGAACAAAACCAGTTTTCAAGACAGTAAATTTATTTGATTTGGCTCACATCCCTGTCTGTAATAACTTCAGTGTATGCTGCCAGCCATCACAACGATGCATGAATGTTCCTGGGCTTCAGTGGGGTATTTGCAGCAGAATTAAAGAAAACTAAGCAGATAATTCAATAGTGGCAAGTGTCATCACAGTTTCTCTTCATTGCACAGGCACGGAAAGCATCCAGAATCACCATTTGTCCCTGATCAAGGGACGTGCAGCCTTTAAGCCAAGTTCTTTCTCATTTTGTTCCCTGTATCCCAATACCCAGCCAATAGGTGATTCTGCTGCCCTCACTAATCCATGGCATCCTATCCCTTGTTCTGCTGCCATGTACAAAGCACTCTAAGCCCATCCCTTGTGACTGTTTTGTTGTTGTTCGCTCGGTTTTAACGACATGTTTACATCCCACTCTTTAAATTCCCCATTTGTCCTTGCTAATTCCACTGTGCCATACTTTTTCTTCAAAAATAATTCTTATCACTGCAGCTCCAGCTTTCTACTGTCTGAGAGCAGACTGATGGGGCTGTTTCTCATCTACTCTATTCTATTAATGCGCCAATTTGCAACAGGATATCAAATTTATTATCATCAGCCTGTATTTTTTCCTTTCTGTGTAGTACTCATAACTAAACATGTTTTTCCCCCACCTATTCCATGAAGGAATCAATCATCCCAAGGACAAAGCAGAGTTTTTTTAATCTGAGATGTAATTGTGTTGTCCTCTTAGCATTAATTTGCAGCCCAAGCCAACATGACCTGCAACACCCTCAGAACATAAATACCCTTTCAATAATGTTGTGCTTTACAAAAGCCCAGCATCGTATTTTATAAGACAATTCTTTCCTCAGATTTGTGTTAATCAACATCTGAAATATGGAGGAAAAAAAGAAAATAGAACAAAGGGGGAAAAAAAAACCCAAATCAACACAATCCAAGAAAAACAAAACCCAAGAAAAAACTTAGTGGCAAACCAAATTTGCAGTTTTTTAGTTTTCATCAGTCAATTGTCACACACAAAGATGTGTTAACTCTACTAGCTTGAACTTCTACAGTTACTGTTCTAGAAATTTTCAGATTTTTTTTTAAAGTTAGCTGGTGATATTTATGATATAGCCACAAGCAAAGACAAAACGGTTCAATAAATTAGTGTCCAGTGTAGACTAAATCTGCAATTGGTAACTAATTGAGAGAATTTCTCAGATTCATCACTGTGACTTTAATTGGGCCCTGCGTGAACCCCTACTTTGAGCCACATCTACTCGTAGCTTTTCTTTCAATTAAGAGAACCAAAAATACTACAAGGGCTTTGAATTAGTAAAACCAGATTTTATTAGAACACAGTTTGGCCATTAAAATAAAGAAAACTCAAGAAGAGAGAATGAAAATGAAAGCGATTAATGAACATCTGTATCTCCTTTCAACTGTGTCCTTCCAGGGTTGAGCTCTTCCTTTGCTTTGCTCTCAGCTCTAGAACTTTGTGGAAGTTTTCTGGGTAGCAACAAATTTTGTCATGCCTCTGACAGCCTGAAAAAGTCCATTTCCAACCCCGTTATAGCACATTTCATGGGCAGGGATGCCTGTTTGGGTGTCTATTCACTTTTCAGAAGGTATCAGGTTTCTGGGAATGCTTCAGGTTCCATTCTCACTTCTGCATCTCAAGCTTCCTCCTCCCTGATCCACCATACACAAAGAATTCAAACTACCGATAGCCCAACATTTATTATTTCCTTTACTTTCATGTCTTTTCCCTCTCCTCTTATGTTTCCAGGAAACCTAGTTACTGACAGTAAATTAACTGATTTCAGGACTGAATACATTACTGAAATGCAAAATGCCAACCCACAGAATTTGATCATTTACCTGTTCCTCCCTTTTTCTTTCCTTCCAAACAAACAAGAACCGGAGAGCAGGACTGCTTTGAAGTTCTTACAATGGCAGTGAAAAAGAGATTAAATTTAACTTTGATAGATGCAAAATGATAAAACTAGGAAGGACCAGGATCCTGCCTGCATACATAACAATGGACTCTGAATTGGTTATTAAAACCCAGGAATGCAATCTGTGAATTATAATAGCTTTCTGTAAATGCCAGCTTAACACAGGCTAGCAACAAAAATAAAGTGAGGAATTATTCTAAAAGGGAATGAGAACAAACCAGAAAACACCATTATGCCATTATAAATCCGTATCATTAATATAATTTAGCCATCACTTTCCTACAAAAGAATATTGCAGAACAGAGGAATACAGTGGCAACAAGGGCAGCCAAGGACTTCAAGGAAAAACTAAAGAGATTAAGAAATCTTCATAGTGCAGAACAAATGAAAACCAAAATCACAGAATATCCTGAGCTGGAAGGCACCCACAAGGACCATCACAGTCCAACTGCTGGCCTGGCAGAGCTGAATCCCAAGAATCCCACTCTGTCCCTGAGGGCTTTGGCCAAATGCTCCTGGAGCTCTGGTAGGTTTGGGGCCGTGCCCATTCCCTGGGGAGCCTGGGCAGTGCCCCAGCACCCTCTGGGGGAAGAACCTTTTCCTAATAAAAACCTTCTCCTAATAATAAAAACCTGTAGAGTAATGGATAAAATTAAGGAACTTTTTGCTTTTCTTTCCCAATTTAAAAAAAACAAAACAAAACAAAACAAAACAAAACAAAACAAAAACCCTTTTGAATTGATCAGGAAAGGTTTAGGAACTCCTTGTCATAGGGTACTACAGATGCGAGAAGTTCACATCAGCTCATAAAATAACTCAATGCATTCATGAAAGGGAACAGAAAGGGGAAAACCCACAAAAGAGACAAAAAAATCCCTAACAGACTGACCTGGGGCTGCTGAGCTCGAGGCTGCCTGAGGCTCACAGAGAAGCCCAGGAAACCTGCCAGGGAGTGCTCTGCTACACTTCTCAGAGGCATCAACCACTTCATCCCCCCATTAATGGAGTGTAAAACTTGACACCCCAGCCTAGTGCTTGCTCTGGTCTAAAGAGCGAGACAAATCACTCGGAGAATCTCCAGGAGATAAGGAAACCTCCAGGGTACAGAAGATGGGGCCAGCTTTTAGGAGTGAGATAAATCTACTCCTTTTCCTCTTCCTGTGGGAGAAAGCAAGCAGGGCACATGTGCCAGGCTGCCGGAGCAGGAATAGCTTTGCCCTGACAGGGAAAATCGGGAATCAAAAACCCAGAATATCGTGATGGGAAACATAGAGACGACAGCTCCAATTTGCCTTTCAAGCACGAGCAGCTTCATTTACTAGAAGAGGTGCGGAGAGGAGCCATTCAGCTCAGCACAGGAGCACTCATGGATTCGTACCACAGACCCACGATGTTCCTGGAAGGGAGGAATCACTTCTGAGAAGGGCAGGACAGAGAGAAACTCGAGGGTTGAACTGCTGGGGACGTTTTCTTTCGCAGAAAGAAACAGAGACACGGTGGTTCTGCTATCAGAGCTCTCGCACCACCAGCAGGAAAATCTCAGGAGGTTCAGACAACTCTCCAAGGGCTACTGGTGCCAGAAGGGACAGAAAACACATCAGAGAAAACAGATTATATATGTTATATATGATTTATTTATCAGGCAAAAAGAGGAGCCTTTTTTTCTTGTCTTCTAACATAAAACCAAAAAGGCTGGAAAAGACCTCCAAGATCATCAAGTCCAACCTCTGACGATCACCATTCCTACTAACCCATATTAAGTGCCACATACACTCATTTTTGGAAAACCTCCAGGGATGGTGACCCCACCACTGCCCTGGGCAGCCCTTGACCGCTCTCTCACTGAAGAATTTTTTCCGAATATCCAGCCTGAACCCTCCCCTGGTGAAACTTGAGGCCATTTCCCACTCTCCCCTTCTCTTCCCTTGTATCTCCTGACAGCCAGGAAATATAAAAACCACCCATCAGTCCATTTCAGTATGATCAGTCCCTTACTATCATTTTACTTGCAAAGGAAAAAAAAAAAAAAAGTCATATTAAATCAAATATTCCCACTTTTTTCTGCACTTCTTCCCTTCCCTAGCCCCTCAATAGTTCACACATTCCCAAAAGCAGCAAAACACATTTAAATCCTCTACACTACTTTTAATCCATGATGATCTTGCACAATTACTTAATTGTAAGATAGCAGCTAATGAGGAAATTCAAAAGAAAGTGAACTCATTTCAAGAAATAGGATTCTATTTAACAGCACTTAATTACTTCCTCAGATCACAGAAAGGAAATCAAACATTCATACCAGCAATTAATTTTTTTATATAATCAGAGAAAACTCAACTGAAACCAGATATTAGTAAGAAAATACTTGCATTTTGAAACGTTAATTTAATTCCAAACATATAAAATATACTATAATCAAAAATATGTCAATAAACTACTACTGTTCTATTTCTACCATCACAAAAAAACATTCCTAAACTCTCACAGTGGGGGGAAAATTAATTATGTATGAGGTCATAGCATGAAACCCCAGGTACTGAACATCCATTACTTTGAAATTCCTTGTTAGATATGAATTTGGGAACATCACCACAGGGCTGGCCTCATAAGGAAACTTTTGAGCAAGGATTGGTAATAACCGATAAAATTTCGGAAGAAAAATATAGTTCTACATAATTCCACTAGTTTATTGCAAGTAAGCAAAGTAAATTAAAATAATAATTTAAATATTAGCTATGCAAGTCTTGCAGCAAAATGTTTCACAACAACGAGCACATTTAATCAAATCCAAAAATGAATCTCACCTATTAACACAGGCAAAATCCAAGCCATGTTATACAGTTTATTACAGAATCAGACAAACTGCTAATCCCAGAAATCCACCATTATCTTGCCTACCTCAACACAGCAAAATTTGTTTATAGAAACACAGGTGTGAAATCTACAACTACACAGGGTAATTTAAGGTAGTATTTGCTAAAAATTACAATACTGGAAATTAGATTTATGGGTCAGAAGCTTTTGCCAGGAATATCACTGCAATACCTACGCGTGCATTATTTTAAACTGAGTAAGACAACTCAACTTATTATTTTCCCTACAACAATAATAATAAAAAGCAAAACCTATAAAGAGCTTAACATTTTATTTCTATTGCCACCGAAATGTCATGCTAAAAGCCTACATTCAAGTAGACCAAATTATGGCATTTTTGCAAATATTTCACATTATCGGACATGTTGATAGCTCTTCTTTGGCATCACTTATGGCACATCCCACCTTCCCTGTCATTTGTCCCCATCTCAGGACAAAGGCAGCATTGCCTCTGAGAACAGGATGACCTGAAGGGAGCAGACCTTCAGCATCCATCTGCACTTCTGCAGATCCAATGGCACCTTCTGCATTTCCTACATAATCCTCTTCTGATGGGGTGCCACAAAGTTATCTCTTGCCATTAATATTTGTGATGCTCTGTATTTCCTCTCCAAACACGGCATTCATGCCTGAGAAGAAAGCGTGAAATCAGAAGAGATTATTTTGTGGAATTAATTTTGATCCTGTCATCAGTGAGACAAGTGCATAAGAGGAGGGGAAAAATGATAATTTCTTTAATGTTCTTGATACAATCAGTGTTCTAATCACCGGTGCTGCATCTTACTCTTATTCAGAGTTATCTATCCATCATCCACTGTTCCATTCTCTTAGAATGCCTTAAGATTACGTTTCATTTTGCCAGCCAGCGACAGAGGAATGAAAAGTAGCTCAGTTATCCTGGGCAGATAAAAGCCATACCCTGTGTGGACCCAGTCACTTCGAGTTCCACTAAAATAAATTTAATTCATTTAAATGTAACATTTTCAGGAGAAGCTTCGTACACAGTTGACCTTGCTCCCTGAAACAATCTTCTGCACCGTCCTGTCTGAATCACAGAAATTGTCTCCTTTGTCACTTCACTGCACTGTGGCTGTGATTTTTCCTTTTCATATCCTGTCCTTATCAGCTGCAAAACTACACACACATCTCATAAATTATACTGTCTCAATGGTATAATTTTGTGCTGTTGTTGAAAATTGCTGCTTAAAATTACAGCTAAAAATGTATGGAAAGCCACAGTTATATACTAAATATTTAATTCGCCTTCTTGGGAGATAATTTAAATATATTTATATGGCTGGAAAATTGTTGTTGATTTAGAAATTATTCCATTTTTTGCTTTATTCTTACTCTCCCCAAATACAAAATAAACAAATAAAAAAGTATGTGTACGTTTAAGTGAAGTAGGAAATTCAAGTTAGTCCTTCTAGATCAAAGAAACAGAAAAGCATTTATAGTTCTTCCTGAAATTACTAAGCTCCATTTGACAATTTACTCTAAATTTCCACATCCATCACAGAAGAACATAAATAAATTTTATTAGAAACACAAAACTGTACAAGCCAACTTCCTAATACAGGAGACAACTCAACATTTTTGTCTTTCATTGTTAAACAAGGAGAAGCCCGAACTTGTTTATCAGCAGTTATACACTATCTAACGCCTTCTCAAAAAGTGACAATTACTGAAGTGTTTAAATAAAAAACTGGACAAAACGGGTTTGAAATCATATGTTTATTTATTTTTATGCATAATTCTGGCTTTGCATTCAAAAACCAGAAATTCCCTCTGACTGCCAGAGAAGAAAATTTCAAAGTCATTTTAATTCTAACAAACTTTTGGGCCATTCCAGGCATTACCTGCCCTTCCCACTCCCCACTTCCATCTTTCCCACAGGATTTCCAGCCAGGACTGAGAGTGCCACAGCTCATTTCCAGTCCCACCTCCCAGGAGTCCCTGGGAATTTTCACCCCACCCAGTCCAGGCTGAAATGGGAATTTTCAGGGTTTTTTCCTGTAGCGCACAGACAGCCCAGCGCTGATCCAACAGCGCTGCAGCATCCCACCCGAATCCCCAAAATCTGAATCGTAGCTCCTGCTTACGAGAACCTGATGAGTTTTTCATGCATTTGCCTGCAAGTTACCATTTCCTATTATGCAACATTAGGCATGAGTGGTTAATTAGTTTTTCCCATATGCCAGCACACACGTAAATTCCAATTATTAGCAGTGTTAGCTTACACAAATTACCTTTAAATCCAATATTTGCATATCTTCTGGTCTGCACAGCCTCCTCTAGAAAACAGCATTTATGTTTTGGAAGGTTTTATTAGTTCTTTGAAGAGAATCTGTGTTTCTTGATATTTAACCAAGTATTTAAATTGTCATTTGCGTCACCAAGGTCTCCTTTGCTTCAGCTGAAACGCTGCACAATTTGAGCTGGGCTCACATATAGTAACCAAAGGCACAATAATGCTGTTCCACACGTAACATTATTCCTGCTCAGAGCAACACTAAAACTCATGAACCTGAAAGTGCCGGATGGAACTTCCAGATAAGGCTGAACGGCACTTCCAATTTCCCTAAAACAAAACAAAAGGCAGAGCATTCTCCCACTCAAATCTCTGAAATCTCCATTTACTGAACTCCTTCCCTTCTTTATCAGGAAAATAAGGAACCGTATTTGATTAATGACTTCACCACCAGACACAGTGAGATCCTCAGAATACACATTCGCCTTCATACTTGTGCTACACTTTTGATTTTTTAAGCAGCTACTTCTTTTATAACCTGGGTAGAAACTCCACAGGTAATTAAGGCAGTTCATACACGATAAAATGCTCAAAACTAGATTATAAGCAAAATACAGAGCCAGGTTCTCTAATGACTATTTACTTTGGAAGGTACAATGGGAAGGGAAATGCAGTTAAAATACGCCAATAACTCTTGAAAAGTGGAATGAAAAGCAAAGTTCCCCTTGACAGCCACATTATGATGGTCAAGATTTTTCATGAAAGATGTTGGGGGAGAAAAAAAAAAGCTAAATTTCATAAAATAATAAGCAGAACAAACCAAGGTAAAATATATCTATTTCACTTAGGACTCTGGTATTATAAAGCACTTCAGCTTTGCTTCATGCTGTGTAAATCCCACAGAAACTTCCATGTCATTTCCTTGTACTGCAGAAAAGTACATTAATTTTTCACATTATCTTTTTTCTTTGCTGGGTTTTTTTCCGGGGGGTTGTTGGGGGGGAGGGGAGATTGCTGTTGTTTCGGGGGTTTTGGGGTGTTTTTGTTTGCTTTGTTTTGCCTTTTGTTGTTGTTCTTGTCATTCTCCATTCCCATCTACGGAAACCTAAGACTTGGATATCAAGGAGACATCAGAGCAAGGTTTTGGGTGGAAAGAGTTCCAGTGTCTGCCGTGGATACACAGATGTTTACTCACGCCAAAAAGTGAGAATGGCACTCCCTGTGCAACACAAAGGAAGCAGCCATCTGAAAAAAGGACCACACAGAAGACAACCTCGTACCCAAGGAAACAGAACAGCAAAGTATCTCATTTTTCACACCAGATTACACAAGCAGTTACAAATAATAAAGGAAGTATGCTAAAAGGGCTACTTTCCACTAAAAGAGAAGGGATATGATTTTACAAGCCCAACATTATGTTTTCATTCATGAAATCTGGGCACAGGGCCAGACCTGACTGCATACATTCCATCTGACCTTTCAGGAACATTTATTTCAGAGCAGAACCTCCACACTAATACATAACTTTGAATTGCACCACTAATGCCAGTCACAGATCCCACCTCCCAGTGAAGCTGGAGTTATTTATAAAATCCTTCTGGGATCATAACCCGTAAAGTATCCATCCCACAGATTACACCAGTGAGCCTGGCTGTCTACAGAAAGTGACAGTTTTGGATGCCAGTGATGCAATTCACTAAACTGTGTTGATTAACAGGGAATCTTGCAATAATGGTAGTGACTGCTCCAAGAAAATAGCTCCACTTTTCTGCGACTCTTCAGGTCAGTGGTGCCCAAATTTTCCAGCCAAGGGTATTAACTCACCCTGGTAATATGAGGTGCCTGAAACTAGAGCAAGATCAAGGCAATCTGCTCGTGGGTGGAAGTCACTGTAGCCAGAAATAAATAAATGGTGGTGACTGCAGAGCTCACAACTCTACAGCAACCACGTGAAAAGATTCCTCGCAGTCCAGGATCCCTCACCCTGAGCCAAGCCTGCAGGAAGCTGTTACCGTCAGAACAACACCTACACCTCACACTCACCTTCTCACCTCCCCAGAGACCTTCTGGGAGCCAGCTCTAGCACAGGTCATTTTCCTTCTGGGGATGTGTTAGATACACTTGGATGCCACTGACACACAACCAAATTAGAAGCCACAAAATTTTGTTTAAAGTCCTTCCTCAGCTTTAGATTTTTATTTTTTTTAGTAACATCAAGACGCCACCTCATCTGTGCCATTGTCTTTCTTTGCAAGAGACAAAGAGTGTTTCCGGTGCGTCAAAGGACAGAATAAATAAATTGGTTTTGTGAGACATTCAATGTTATGATTTCAGCTATACAGGTATTGTATTATGCAAGAAAAGAGAATATACATTACATTTTGAATGAAACTTCGGTGTACTCAACGTTAGAGGATTTGGTCATTGAAGTGACTGGGACCTCATTAATTCAAAAAATAGAGGACACTACTATGATTACTTTTCATTATATATCAGACTTTTTAAATACCTAAACATTTTTAAACTCAGCACTTGGCACTGTTGAACCTCATGAGTTTCTCAATGCCAAAGTTATTCACAATAACTGAAACAATTCACACAATTTATTATTCTTTTGAGTCACGCTGTCTCAGCGGATTCATTAAAAACCTCGGCAAAATAAAATTTAAAAACTACTGACATGTTACATGAATGTCAAAGGCAAACCAGACTCTGGATTTTTTTCAGACTTTTTATCATGAACCAAATGAAAAACCTGGTACTTGAGTCTCAATGACACATTATCATTCTTCAGATTATTTGAATTAATTTTAGTTTTCTTTTTAGGCTATGCTGGCTGGCACTGCAGTCAATCCACCACATATAAGTTACAATTATGACCCTGAGTGCTGCAGATTGAGATAGGATTCACCAGTAACTCAGCAATTTAGGAGTGTGAATTCAGACACGAAAGGATCTCACAAGAGCAGAGATTTCTGTCTCCCCTTACAGACCACAATATGAGCTCTAAACCTGCTTTACTGAAACCGTCAGTAATTTTCTCTATTGCCTTCAATGGGTAAAAGATTTCCGTTCCTATTATGTAAGATTGATGATGACTACATGGTGCTCAAAAGTAGCAAAGATTCTCAAATGTGATTTAACCCTGAGCCTTTTCGAAAGCCAGCTATATTTTTCTAGTTTCCCATTTCCTTTTTATTATACACACACGTTATTTCTTTATTAATAAACTTTGGAGAATAGGTCTAAATTTGGTGTATCAGATGATTTGTCCCAATTCTTTCTTCTCTTAGTAGTTTTCAAAAACTTTTCCGTAACTCTCTTTTCCCATCAACACAACATTTCAAAGGCGTGTTTCTTTCTGTTGACAGTTTCTGATGATCATAATTGCATTTTTGCTTGTTTGTTTTTAAGTCAAACATACACTGAACCCAGTACCTTTTAAATGTTTGGAAATCAAATTAATTCTGTATATATTAAAATGACAAGTAAATGGGAGGGCGAATTTGGATTCCTTTTAATTCCCTTTATAACATCAAGCTGATGAAGTGTGATAGACTTAGCAGAACTGAACTTTATTCTTCCCAGCTCTGGAGAAACAGAAATGAAACCACTGACCATAAAGCCAACATCCAATGGGGCCTGTTTATTCTTTTTAACCAAATTTTCCTATTTCCTATTATACCAATAACTCTGAAGTGCAGAGTCAATTTATGAGCAGAATCCATAAAGCAAAAAGGGATGGGACAGTGCTAAGTGACCCAGAATTTGATGATTATTCTTTGTACTTCCACTAAAAGGTTGACTCCTATTTTTCAAACTTTCGGTGTTATTTCTTCTGTTATTTAAATGCCTCGTCGCACACACAACAAAAACCCAGCAGAAAAAGAAAGAATTTCCATAGCAACTATTCCAACTAAAACAGTTCAGTCATTTGTACCATAAAATTTCATGGACTTTGACCAAAGCTTTTCTTTATCTATCTTTCTTTTTTCTTTATCTGGCTTTATCTGTGTTCAAGTGGAAATATTAATATTGGGCATGAAGAATTTCATAGGAACTTATTATTAAAAACTAAACTTTACCAGATGAATGTTCCATGATCCCTAGAGGAACTGTGATTCTAAAGACATTTCAAGCAAGACCTTGCTTTAATATTTGAAATGTCTACAGTGACATCACACAAAAATAGAAACAGAATTTATACAGACTTTTACATTGAAAAATAATTTTCCACAGCAAAAGATACAGAAGAATAATTGAGTGCAATGGGGTTTTTTAATTTCTTTTTCCATGTAGATTTTTTTTAAGGTTTGGAGTAGATTAATTTTGCAAAACCTTTGGGGATTTGCACACTTTGCTCTCTCATGACAAGATATTACTATGAGTATAGAGTGCATAATCATTCTTTTAGATGAAAAAGTACAAACTATCAGCTCCAAACAACTCAGAACAGATCTTGATTCTACTGTGAAATTCTTTAGCATAAAATATGGGATATTTAGGCTTATAACATCAGAGCTGACAAGATGCATAACATTCCAGAAAAAGTTCATTTAAGTGAGATTATTTATTTAAGATACACCTGGCTATATTCTTGCCTATTACAAAATATATTAGTATTGGTTTTCTTGACAGGAAAAAGGGGGATAGCTCTTATCAGCAAAAAATTCCTATGCAACAGTGCAAAATCTCATCGCCTCTTCCTACAAGGGAACTCCCCTGATTTAGGAATGAAGGTGCATTCCAAGAATATTTTTACTTACACAAGAAAATTCAAGCTAAATTGGTAAAACAGACTGGAGATCAAAACCAGAAGAATGTAGACACTTCACAAGCCATTTTTATTTTGCTGGTTTTCACACTTCTTCAACCTTCTGTTGAAGTCACCAGATTTATGTCAAAACCTTAATTATTCCTGAGTAAAGTCTCACGTCATCCTTTGTTGCAATACTGAACTTTGGTGAAGGAACCCACCAGCAGAATCCAGGATTTATCAGTGTTTTTATCTGTTATCAACAGAGCCTCAAATTAGCCCCACTCAGAGCAGAACACCGTGTGAAACAGTGGTTGGAAATGGAAGAGAAACTATCTTAAGCCACTTTCTTATCACTCTTTAGGACTTCACTCCAGATGACAGATCTGAAAAAATAGTAACAATTACAGATATGTAAACAATGCCACTGAAGCTACCTCAAAGTTTGTAACTGCCAGGCTGAGAAATTTCTGGGTTTAAGGCACTGAAGAGTAGTGATGGATGAGGTTTTTTATTAAATTCATTAATAGCTAATGCCACTCAAATGCAGAGACATCAAAGCATCCAATGCTCCAGCAATATCTGAGAAACAATTAGTTAATGCTGGAAGGGAAGTCTTCAATCAAAACTAAGACAAAGAGTGTTTTTATAACTGAATGGCCACAGAAACTGTTAACTGATTAAAAGCACACAGACAAATGTGTTTACAGTGTCAGAAATAATCCTCACAGGTAATTAACTTAAGTACCGGTAGGGACAGAGAAGTGACTACAGAGATCTCAACCTTTGCTTTAGGCTGACTCTGAAAGTTTTACCACATTTGAAGGGGTTGTGTTAAACATGACAGAAAATTCATGGAAGCTTCAAGAGAAAAGGTAGAGAAGCTGTGGTGGAAAGGCGAAAAGGAGAGTGCAGTATGTTTATCCAAGAAGGATCACAAAGTCATAGAAAAAGCAAAATTACTGATTGAAGGGAATACAGAAGCTTTACAAAAAGCAGAGAGAAAATCAGGTCATTGAGAAGAGGATTGTCCAAGGTGTCCCTCTGTTATCCTAAACACTGACTTAAAAAATAAAATACAGTATCACAGAACAAGGAAGACCAAACATACCCCAATATATTGAAGTCCAAAGGCCTTCACCTGTAAATTATTCACACTAAAAGGTCTATAAATAATGGTGACGTAAAAAAAAAGGAAAATTAGAACGTGAAAAACCTGAGTACAGAAAGCACAACTTAGGTTCTCTTTAATCACATCAACCTCTCCAAAAGTACCAGTTACAGGATGGTATTAAAGCCCATCAAAATTAAACAAAATCCTACTCACTAGAACTTTCAAATCCGCCAAACACCTGGACCGCAGCAGCACCACTGAGGTCTCCACAAAAAGCAAAAATCAAGCAAGAAAGGCCAAAAAGCTCATTTGATTATTCAAAACATCCAATTTTAATCAAGCAGCCAGTTGATTAATCTAGAGAGAGAGGTCACTTAAAAATAACACAAAACAGAAATAAACATTGACTCCCAAAAGGAGTGGGGAGGAAAGGCGGGACCAAAGAAAACCTTTTCCAACTCTACCCAAAAAATGATTTCAAAACGTGCTGCTCTCCAGCTTCCCAGCAAGTTTCCAAGACAGGAACACATTCTTTACCCAATGGGGACATTAACAGGTTTCAGAACCCATGAATACCAATATCAGGAATGTTCTAAATTACATTTAATAATGTGTTTCCACATAATATGCCATGGTTTTGCTTCCTGGAAGTGCGGGTTTGGAAAAGCTTTTCCCCAAAACCTGCTAGAGTGAATCCAATGAAGTTTGGCCTGGCCTGGTTGGAAGGTGCCCCTGCCCATGGAGGGGGTGGAGTGGGATGGGCTTTAGGCCCCTTCCATCCCAAATTCCAGCTGTCATTCTGAGATTCCACGGTTTCTTCTCAGCAGTTTTTAACTGAGGATTTCCAGTTAAAGGCAGAAAAATATTTTACCAGATACATCTCCCTCCCTCCAAAATACAGAATCGCTCTTTGTGATCAAGCTTTCCAATGGATGGATTTTAGTTTTGTCACATTTAGAGACAAAATAATGATGGGTTTTCTCTATTCTGCTTGGGAGATTATGTTTATGGTCATAAGGGCAGCTACACTAAGGGGAAAAAACCCAAAATTTCTCCAGAGGCAACTGAAATATGACTGATTATGTCAATTTTACTCAGATGTCTACACACAAAAACCAAAAATATGCCCATGGGCAAGTGGCAGCTGCAACAGCATTTGCTCCACCTTCCTCATTTTTGCATAACACAGCTCTGGAGTGAAACCTCACTTTATGTTCATGAGAGATGATTTTAAAATAATATAAAAGGGAGTATCAGTTAGCAAGTTATCAATATTATATTAAATTGAGCCTCAAAAATTAGAATCAGTGAGATAGGATGTGTCACTCAATGTCCTTGACACCTGCTCTATAACATGAATTATTAAACCTGTCCACACCTCTTCCATCAGAGCAAATTAACAAGATCCTGTTAATTTGAAGAAGAAATCACATCAGAGATCAACACCAGTGTTTGTTCTCTTATAGCACTTACGGGTTTTAATCACATCAGGTTTAGAACTTCTGATCAATACAATGAACTTCAGCTCACTAACATGAAAATTAATGAGAAAAACTGATTCAAATTGCAAGTTCATCAATTTATAATGAAGCTGAAGATAAAACCGCCTTTTTGTTTCCTTTTCGCAAGCTTTTGGATGATTTACCCAGGAATATTTCTCAAAATGACATTTTATTGTTTGGTTGGTTTTTAAAATAAGTAATAGATTAAATTTTAAGCCAATCCTCAGTATATTTATTACCCCCATGCAAAATGAAGACGGAGAGAGGCAGAGTGTAAAAACGCCCTTTATTCTCTGCAGGAGATATTGAGGTCAGAACTCCATCTGCATTTTTTAGTGCTGTGCATATACTCTAAATCACAGTTGGGTTTATGTTCCTGCTTTGGAATTTATATCGTATCTATGCCATGTCTAATTCTGCACCTTCATTCAGGCATTAATTGGTATCTGAAAATGCTGGAAAGTTTTGTTTCTTCTATTCATTTGAGTATTTAAAGGGGGAAAAAAAAAGTATCAGTATAATAACCAGAAATCTACCACTTCTAAAATTGAAAGGATATAATATGCATGCACACTAAAAAAAAAAAAAATCATCATTTACAGCTACAGATACTGTTGGTTACACATATTTAAATGGTAAGAAAAACACTGCATTCATCCTGCATATATATTGTGTTAAAATAAGAACCATTTAAATGCCAATTTTCTGTATTAAAATTTCCATCCAGAAGTTTAAAAAAAAAAAAAAAACACAAAAAAACCCCAAGTCTATCAAATAATATTATCGAGCACTCTTTAAAAGCCAATTATTATAAAAAATTAAAAATTAGGCAAAGGAATTTAAACAGTTCATAAGCAGGCAGACAAAGTGGAAGACCACAAAGGAAATGCAGAATAAAAGTACATTGTGTCAGTTTGTCAAGTTTTGACTTCTAATTTCAATGTTAATGTTAGTATTTTCCATAGATATGATGCTTAGAATAAATTGTTTTTACAGTGATACACAAAAACTAATGTTTCAATGTGAATATCATGGCCCTTTTATTCCCCTTTCATAAGGAATGTAAATGACAGATCGAATTTAAATGTAAATCAACTATTTTTAGAGGTCACTGATCAAGAAGAATGATTTGCCTTTAGAAAAGTAACTGATGAGAAAAATGGAACAAACTTCAATTTTTAATTTTTTTTTTCTAATCACAGTTCTTTAATATGAATGAGTAGTAGTAGAGGTAAACCACAAAACTGTAGACACAAGATGCCTTTCCTATGGTGATCTATATTTAGAAACTGTGGAAAATACTTTTAGAAAGATCATTTGTGATTAGAACAGGAACACATTTGAAAACATTGTTTAAGAGGTAAAAACCCTGCATTACCAAAAAAAAAAAAAAAAGAAAAAAAAAAAAGCATAAAACCTGATAGGTCTTTTCCCACTCTAATTGCTTCAATTTTGGGACTTGAGGATAGTGCATTACCCCACAGCAAAACAGAGCAAGAAGTGTTTAAAACACAGCTCCACCGCCTAAAACATCAGCAAAAAACCAGCAGAGAAGTGCTGATGGCCTTTCAAATTTAAATTATGGCTGCCAGCAGCGTGTGCTTATGTTACACACATTTGCATGTAGCATTCTTGAACGCTTTTACACTACCTAATAATTAAAAATAAAAGCACAGAGGTACCTGTTACACCCTTCTCTTTCCATACAGATGCGCTATCATGTTCCATATCAAACACAGAATAAGTAGTCCATGTTTGTTAGAATATTACTAATTGAAACAAAGCAAAATTAAAAAGCTTTAGCCACTGAATGTTATCTAGCAATATATGGAGAGAAAGAAAGTGATACAGTGAAATAATAATGATGCTATAACCATTTTCTGATAGCGCAAGACTTTTTTATTATTCTTTAACTACCTCAGAGTATCTCTATTAAATGAAGCTTTCAGATTTTCAAGGAAAAGAATTATGTTTACGATTTATTTCTGTTCTGTCCAAACATTATTCAACAGTCTAGGCTACTGTCTGTAGTCATTTTCAACCTTTATCTTGTTAAAAAAATTTTTAAAAATACAACACTAAAATGTAGCTCTAAAGCAGTCACTTGAAGCTATTCTTGATTTAAACACATTTAAATACAACAGAACTTCCTGGAAGATGGAGCAGAGACAAAGACGAGCAATATGTCCCAACTAGGCAGTTCAGCATTTTGCTCATGTCTAATGCCTCCAGAGGACAGGTGGGATATCTCCCTGCTGCCCTTTACTTTCACATCCTTGTAAATTTGAGTTTTTCCCCTTGGGAGTGACCATTTGTGCCTTGCCTCCTGTGGATTGTGGCTGCTTTGCGTTGGAATCCCAGAATCCCAGAATTATTTAGGCTGTAAAAGCCCTCCAAGACCATCGAGTCCAACCTGTGACTGATCCCCATCTCGTCACCAGCCCAGAGCCCTGAGTGCCACATCCAGGAATTCCCTGGACACCTCCAGGGATGGGGACTCCAAAACTCCCCGGGCAGCCCTTTCCAACGCTTAACAACTTTTCCATGAAGAAATTATTCCTGGTGTCCACCCTGAGCCGTTCCCTCTCCTCCTGTCCCTGTTCCCTGGGAGCAGAGCCCGACCCCCCGGCTGTCCCCTCCTGTCAGGAGCTGTGCAGAGCCACAAGGTCCCCCCTGAGCCCCCTTTTCTCCAGGCTGAGCCCTTTCCCAGCTCCCTCAGCTGCTCCTGGGGCTCCAGCCCCTTCCCAGCTCCATTCCCTTCCCTGGACACGCTCCAGCCCCTCCATGTCTGTCTGGTTATGAGGGACCCAGAACTGGACACAGCAACCGAGGTTCGGCCTCACCAGTGCCCAGCATGGGGGGACAGTCACTGCCCTGGTCACTGCTGTTTCAGAAAGCAAGGAGACAGGTTTTAACAGGAATGATTCAGTGAATTCCTAAAGCAGAACCCGGGAGAAGGACAAAAGGACCGATCAATCCAAGTTCCAATAGCGAGAGATTCAACTCCAAAGGCTGAAACAGAAAAATCCGTATGACCAGACATGGTGGGGATGGGGATGATGTCCTTCAGGCAGTTTTGTCAGTAGATTCAGTTAGAGGGAAAGTCATTTTTTGGGATCTGAAAACCGGGCTGGAGTTGAGGGACAAATGTGGTAGGAAATGTAACCTCTAACTTTGCCTTAAAGAAAGATTCTCCAACCAACTCAGCCTCAGCACCTTCACTGACTGGAACAGGGACGGTCGAATCAGCATCTCTTACTAAACAGAGGTACACATGATTTCCAAATGCCCGTTTTTTTGTGTCTCCCAGATTAACAAAACATCTCCTAATAAAACATGTCCATTTCTACCCCAGAAATTAAAAATCCCCTGGATTTTCCAAACGCATGTTGGAGAAGAGCACAGATTTCTGGAGCAGGTTCTCCTGCAGTGCCAGGCTGCTCTCCAGAATATCTGGACCCAACACCCATCAACCATGTGCCACAGTAATATCAACCACGTACCCAATATGGCATTGCAGCAACTCTGGAATAATACAGGAATAATCAGAACTAAAAGAGCGATAATTATTTTTTCCTTAATATATGAAAATCACTATGCATCTATAAACTCCATATTCTACAGAACTGCCAATCTTTTCAATAAACAGACCAAAGGAAGAAAGAGAAATCTGTCAGAGGAGAAATCGGTTAAAATGCCTGACAAAAAAACAAGGCTTTTCATTTTAATACTGATAATTACAGAAATTAAATAATGCTGGCAATGGTATGATGATAATTATACACACATAAAAAAAGAGGAGCAGATTAAGCAAATTACTCAGAAAAGCTGTCCCATGAAAACACATACTTTTAATTTTTATATTTTTTTTAAACAGGAAATGGTGATATCACCTAAAAAAAAGAAAAAGATTATGTGACTATCATCCATTTCCCTTAGAAAACAAAATTTGTGACATCACTTACAGATTTCTGATCTACATTCTCCAAGACTTCACCTTCATATCCATAGCCAAACAGCAAAATTTAACAAAACTATGTTTGGCTACAGCCCAAAATTTCATCCAACTTAATAAAAACCAACAAACACATTGCAAGCCATTTCTTTTTCTTAAAGTAGAACCAGCTGGATGTGCTGCTCAGAAAACTAATTAGAGCTCTGACTGAAATTATTTTTTTTTATTCCACTTGATAGTCCAAGTTTACTACACACTGGCATCCCCACAAGAACCTGTCCAGCACAACCTGTCAGCACTGCCACAGCAACATCAAGGTGCAAGAGCTCTCTTGTCCTGTCATCTCTTCCCGTGTCTCATCCCATCCCAGCTCTCTGGACATACGAGAAGATGCTCCGAGGGCTGGAGCCCCTCTCTTACATGAAAGGCTGCAAGAGTTGGGATTGTTCAGCCTGGAGACGGCTCTGGGGAGACCTTCCAGCACCTTCCAGTGCCTAAAGGGGCTCCAGGAGAGCTGGAGAGGGACTGGGGACAAGGGCCTAGAGGGGTATGACAAAGAGAACGGCTTTAACCTGGAAGAGGGCAGGTTTAGATTACATTTTAGGAAGAAATTCCTGGGTGGATGCTGAGGCATGGGATCATACAGCCCAAAGAAGCTGTGGCTGCCCCCTCCCTGAAAGTGTCCAAGGCTGGACAGGGCTTGGAGCACCCTGGGACAGTGGGAGCTGTCCCTGCCCATGGCACAGTAATTTGAACCTTCTGTAAGGTCCCTTCCAAGGCAAACCAATCTTCGATTCTATCACCCACCAACATTTCTTCGTGCACTGCAGTGCTGCGCTACTCGAACACCTCAACTTCCAGCATCTGAGATGCTCAAAAAAAAGTGCTTTTCTGTTTTGTGGATGTGGGAGGGCTTCTGCTCCTGCCCCCACTTCCCAGGTGCAGCCTGAACATCACTTTCATCCTGCAGGTACCACAAAAGCTGCATCTCCCAAGCTGCTCCCCCTGCACACTTCAAGCACAACTGCACGTGAACCACAAACGGCGCCTGAACTGCGGAAACGAAACACAGGGACTGAACAGGTGAACTGCAAACTGCAGCCTCTAATTTCTTATTTTATTCTGGTGTGCACAAATTACCGAGCTGTTATGAGCCTCAGTCAGAACTGAACTGGTGGAAGAAGAGATGGGAGGAAATTTCAGGTGCCACTGAACTGGAACTTATCTAATGAACTTGCTGGTTTGAATTCCTGGCTACATTAAAGTGCAATTACTCTAAAGGCTTAGAGGGATCTGTTAGAACTAGAAAGAGGGGGAGAGGAGGGGGAAACAACTTTTTTTTTTAAATTCAAAATTGAAAAATTAATACATCTGATACAATTATTTCTTGTAGGTAATAACAAGCCCAGGCTTTTCCTTGGCCAATCCAGTTCAAATTCTCCATGAATTTGCCATCAAGTCCATGGTTGGGCTCAGTGACCTTAGAAGTCTTTACCAACCTTAACAGTCCCATAATTCTCTGAAGGAAACCAAGAAATCACTGTCTCTAAAACTGCCTTTATATTCCAGCTTTGCCTTTGCAGGTCCCAGATGAGATTTCTCAGTCATTTAAGATTTCATGCCACATAAAGTTAGCTGTACAAATGGGAAATTCAGCATTTAGGCCAATCAGCAGTTCTTTTCAACCCAATAATTATTTCTTTTATAAAGAGAGAAGTTTACAACAATGTTATGCAAATTGTCTCTCTAGTTTTTTGGTCATTTGCTTATTTTTTGTAGAACATGAGCACACTGTTGACTTTTAAAGTGTTTGAGAGAAGTTTTTAATAGCACAATTTCACTATAGAAGAGCTTGACTATATTTATATTACTCTTGGAAAAAATAACTCTTTAAATTTGTTAATTTGTATAATTATTCTAAATTCCAATGATTTCTTAAAAGGCAAATTTTGACTACAGAGGCATTTTCAGTCATTTAACATTTAAATTCTTCTACCTTTGTTAAATTTCTGCAATGAGTCTAAGTTCCCATCACACAACCATGTTCTGCATGAAATCATTCCTGAAATTATACCTAGGCCATCCCAGATTCGGGGAGGCGGAAGGTTTAATATCAAATATTAATGTAATATGTTCCACCTGATGATTTTCTGTGCCAACTTCCATGTATAATTCAGAGTTTCTTCAAAAGCATGCATGAAGGCAGAAATTAATAGATATAATGATGATTGATATTTTTGCTCAGCTTTTGACTAACACTACGAATGCAGCAATAAACAACTGATGTGAAACACTGAAATGATCACTTACTGTTTACATACATCTCCATTCAAACCAGGGTTTTATTATGACTTCAGCCTTAATCCATGCAGAAAGAATGTTGAGCCTTGCAGGTACCTCCTAGAAAACTGTTAAGTAAATTTTCACTTGTTCCAAAGTATCAATATAGAGTATATTCATCCAGTATTTCCACCCCCTAAATCAATAAAAGTATGTTTGCTGCTACAAAAATCAGAAGTGAGATTTAAGACCATCTGCTTCTCCAAGTTTACTGTGGAACAAGTGGCAAAGACTGACATCAACATTCAGCTGACCAAAATAACCACTCCAAATAATGTTTTACTGATTTACCTTTCTTCCACCAGGACTAACAAGTATTGATCAAATCAAATGCTTTAAGTACTTGCTACAAGCACAAACATCTTCCTGGCACAATCAATTATCCACCTGCCTCCAGAAAATCAGTTTAGATGTTGCTAAGATTTCTCAGATTTTCAGCCTGTTCAGCCTGGCTGTCCATTACTTGAAATAAAACATTTTCACAAGCACCTTTTATTTTCTAGAGAAGAAAGAATTTTACAAAAAAAAAAAAACAAAAAAACAAAACAACAACAACAAAAACAAACAAACAAAAAAACCCAAAAAACAAACAAAAAAACCAAACAGGTAAAGTAACAAAAATTGCCATCACCACAAGGATAAAGAGAACACTAAAAATAGTCCAGCCACAAAATCTGAGTTATTTAGGAAGGAAGGAAGAAAGAAAGAAAGAAACAAACAAACAAACAACTTCTGAAGGGAGTGGGAATGACTAAAAGGTTTCCAAGGTCACATGGAAATCAACAGAACTGCCATGGTCGTTCAGTCTGGATACTCAGCTTTAGAGCAGCTACCAAGAAACAAGAGGTACAGAAGGAAGTCATGTGGCTTCTATACCTTGTATCTGGAGAATCTCACTCCCAGTCAAAAATGAAATTATCTCTGTGTCCTATTATCCATATATTATTTTTGGATTTCTTCTTATGTTGTCCAATCCAACCTACACCTAAATCTTCCAAGATATTACTCTCATGACATTCTGACTCATCCATATACCTGGAGCTACGTTCCCCCTCCTCTTCTTGGTGTTATCATCCTGCACCTCACTGTCTGCACTTTCTCTTAACAGCAATCTTATTCTATCACATGCACTCAAAAAAGTACTACAAAGGTACTTCAGCTTTTTTTGTAAAATCACTGCTTTCTCAAACTTCTTCCACTAACTAAATCACCTCTCTGCATCACTCTGCTCACCTTCACTTTTAAAGCTTTACAAAACTTCACTCAGACACCCACTGGGCTTCAGTTTAATGAGCCTTCCCTCCTGCAGCACTGATGGTTTCAGCAGCATCCACCTGTTCCTCACCACTTCTTTCTACCCACAGGCTCTGCTCCCACTTCTGCTCATACAAGGACTTGTTCAGGTGCAGAACGAACCCGGTGAAACCAAGAAGAAAAAAAAAAAAACCTGGTTTGAAATGAGTATTTCTAAAATGAAAGTTAATTTAGCGCAGATCAGCTGTGCACAAATGACAGAGCACAGCTCAGGAGCTGGCACAGAATGAAAATCATCAACAGCAGCAGCTTGCCCTGGAGCTAAGGAATTACTGAAAATAAGCTTTCTGCAACAGGACATTGAGTTCAACCCCAAACATCCCATAAAGCAGCTGACTAAACTGTTAAACAGGTAACGTTCACCCTCTCAAAGGCTGGGCTTGACACCTGCAAGGAAACTCTTCCAAAGATCTGTTTCCTCACTGTTCTCTCAGCCTCCTCCAGGGCTTGACATGGCTGCACCACGGAAGGACACTGGGCAGTGGTTGGGGTTGGGATGGGCTGTTGTCTCTAAGCCTTACCTTGCTGACTGATTCTAACCCTGTGCTTGCACTTTGATCTGTCTGAAGCCAGCTTTCACTTGGAACAGGGGCTGAGTCTGGTTTTGCCAGGTGTTTACACAGCACTTGGCACAAGCAGAATGGGAACATTGCCCAAGACTCATCATCAAAGGTTCCCTGATATGTGACACCCCAGCCTCCCCTTCCTCTACAAAGAGCCATAAAAACCATTACAGAAACCATCACTGCCCACATGTGTTTGACAACAACAAGGTGAAGTTCTCTTATTTCCCACCTCCTGCCTTTTTTTTTTTTTTGAACAGAAATTCAGTCAGTTAGTGCCAATATGATGTTCATCAAATCACCAAACAGGCTGGGTTGGAAGAGACCTTAAAGACCAATCCCCTGCCATGGGCAGGGACACCTTCCCCTATCCCAGGTGGCTCCAAGCCCTGTCCAACCTGTCCTTGGACACTTCCAGGGATCCAGGGGCAGCCACAGCTTCTCTGGGAACCTTTGCCAGGGCCTCTCCACCCTCACAGACACGAATTCCTTCCCAATATCCCACCTAACCCTGCCCTTTGGCAGTGTGAAGCCATTCCCGGCATCCCATCACTCCAGGCCCTTGTCCAAAGTCCATCTCCAGCTCTCTTGGAGCCCTTTTAGGCACTGGAAAGTCTCCCAGGAGCCTTCCCTTCTCCAGGTGAACACCCCCAGCTCTCCCAGCCTGGCCCCGGAACAGAAGGGCTCCAGCCCTCAGAGCATCTTCTCATATGGCAAAAGTCCTGGGATGGGATGAAAAATGGGAATAGAGATAAGGGAACTTTGCACCACGGTACAGAGAACCCTGATCAGACATTCCCTCTTCTCTGAACCAAAGCATCTGGAAGTTTCAGTGCAATTTTTGTAAACCACCTGTCTTCCAGAGCAGGTGGAAAGGCTGTTTGGAGAGCATTTTTCTGCAAATGGAATTTGATTAGTACATGAACCTTCCATGTAATGTTCTTATAATGAGTAAATTAGTAGGTGATATAAACCTCTGGAAAAGGAAAGACTGTAATGAAAACCTTATTATCCTTTTTACAGTAAGGCTGAACAGAAAGTGATGCTATGTTTAAATTGATCATGCTTTCATTCCCACCCCCAGGCAAACCTGCAAAAACTCAATGAGCAGTATGATTTCATTAAATATATGTATAATGAACCATTTTCTTGTCCTTTGAAAACAACTGATTTGAAGGAAGACTGCAGCATAATGACTGACAACTGGGTTCTACAGCCTTTTCCATCTGCACAGGATTTCCTATGAAGGTGAAAGAATCACAAACACAGAGAAAGAAGAGGAAAAACAGTCTTAATAAGCTGGGAGAACATGAATTTTAAACAGCTGAGAAAAGTGCAGCAACTTTGTGGAGTTGGTGGGAAGTCTGCTACGCTGAGAAAGCTGTTCAAACATCCCCTCTGCTGAGCCTGTAAGAGGATGCTCAGGGCACCCAGGGACTTCAAAGAAATCTGGAATGGTGGTGGATTAGAAACTGCCCAGATTGTATCCATTTGCACCAGAAGCAGGACAGCACTCGTCTTGGGAAAGCACTCTAGGAAATGGCAGACAGAAAATATTTGGTTTTCCAGATATCAATCTCTGCTCCTGGGAAGGAGAGAGCAGCGGGGTATGAGACAAATACACAGAAGTCACTCAACTTAACTTGGTTTTGTCCTAACTCCACAGAGGAAAGAAACCTGGCTGACCTCTAAAATTCATTAAAATCCATATGCCAGAAGAAAAAAAAAAAATTAGCATTGAAATGTGGGATTTTTCTGTATCTCTTACATAAAGAGGCCTGAAGAACAGTGCTTGATCCTAAAATATCCATCACTCTACAAGTGTACTTTTTGAACCAAGAGACATCTATAAACACACATGGATACAGGCTGTACCGTTCCAGTGAGAGAGAGAGACTGTGTCGGGTATTTCACTGAGAATCCTCCAAATTCATTCATCTGGAAAAGTAACAGCCAGATCCATATGATCAGATGACACAAATCCGAGATGCTTGTGGTTCTGCACTGCCGTGTTCTCTAAAGGGCCGTTTCAATATTATTATGAAAATTTTAAAAATTACCTGTTCTCAAAAAAATGTAATTTTAAACATTAAAAAAAAATCCAACTTAATTACACGAGGTTCAGTGCAAGGGCATTTTAAAGAGTTTAAAGCATTTTTTTCCCTGATGCTATGGTGTTGTTCTCAGAAGAAAACTGATTTCACCACTAATGGGTCTGAGAAGAATCTGGAGAAGCAATACAGAAGGGAATAATACCACCACAGAAAAAAATATAGATACATGGATATTTAACAGAAAATCCAAGACAAAACAGTACAGTAACTGCAGGGCTGTATTTTGAATTGTTTGCAACCTGTCCAAGCAATTACCATCACGATGTGCTCTGACCACAGAGGAAACCAACACATCTAATCGGGTTTTCAGTCTTCAAACTCCTCTCCAGTCTGACTCTTACTGGAATTGAAAATGCCCTAAGTCAAGGAGAAAGACAGAAAATGCATTTTCTTCTTTACTAACCTCAAAACATGAAGTAACTTCTTGCATAAATACATAAAAACCTGCAAACTCTGATGGGATTAATTAACAAATGATTAGTGTTTGCAGGCTAAAGGAAACACAAGAAGTAAACAGGTGACAATGGAATGCCACTCCTTCAAAAAGAGCAATTTTCCCAACATCAGATTAATTTTTCCACAGAGGAACTTTTCATATACAGTTGCCATCTCGATAGTGAATCTTTGATCGGCGTCTCTGAAAAAATAATCTCTGTGAAGATTAAGAAAACAAAGGAACCCAGATAAACTCAAAAAAGGCAATGAAGCTTTCAGGCTATCAGGTAAATAAATTATTACAGTCACCTCGGTGGGATACAAAGAGTTTTCATATAGGATTATGATGAAAAATGAAAGGGTTTAGAAACAAAACAAAACAAAACAAAAACAAGGGGAAAGTGGCACCTTTTCAAGCAAAGTAATATACGAAGTAGTCATAAAAAATGGCAAAAAATCAGCCAAGGTCAATCCAGGAACTAATCAATGCTCACTGTGCTATGAAACCTGACCCTGAGGCAGCTGTATCAGACACGGGGAACATGTCTGAGCCCAAACACCAATGAAATGAATACATGGTGAGCTAGCGAGTAATTCAATTGTAGTGACATGATATTGCTCATTGCATCCATTTCCTCTCAAACACCTTGAATTAACACGGCAGTCCCAGCCATCTTTTCTGGAAGCTTCCCTGGGAACCCCCTTCAGAGGCTGTTTCACAGGCAACAAGAACACACAGAATTTCCCTCTTTTTTCTTCTGGGCCTCATCCTCTTCTGCCTCCACCTTTCCTACCTCACTTGTCTACTGGCTGCCAACTCTCTGCAACACTTCTCGCTTCCAAAAGAATTGAAAAAGATTCGTAATTGGTTTTCACCTCTTGAACGTTTTTGCAGAATTACTTTTGGCCTCCTGTAAAATGTTTTGGGCATTAAATACTTGTACATTATGATACCGTTTAAAATATATTCTCTTATCTAAAAGTAGCTTTCACTGCTGTCCCGAGTCCTCATTGCCTTTCCCGCATTTTCTATCGTAATGAATATTATTTATTTTCCTTACTGCCTTGAAATGGTTGGACTCTGATTTCCCAGGTCTTTTCCAACCTAAATGATTCCCTGATTCTGTGAAGTTTCTCAAGAATAAAAACCCAAAGTAGTCTTTTTAATTGCCTTTTAATCATGTCTCCCTGTATGTGTAGTACTTTCTGGAGATTAAATGCTACCATAGAGAATTTGCCTTTTTCCCCCACCTCCTACAAGGCTTTGAACCAAGCTGTCTATGATCACTGTTTCAGATGTTTTCAACAGTAGCAGTTTTAGTCCCAAACTCATTCAAAACCAAGTTTTGCTCTCCTGTGATCCCTGACTACACTTCAGTAAAGTTGTCATCAGACAAATTCTGCCTCATCCTCACTGAGCTTTTCCTACCTCACTGCAGAACTTCAGTCCATGCAATGTAATTATATTGCCTCTTAAAACAATTAACTCCTTTATCTAAGTGGATTCTAAGCTTTCTGGAAGGTAAAGCACAACCTCACATATTCCCTCTATAACTCGTACAGTATCACTAGGCCCCAGAAAAAATTCCTGCCATCATTTTATAAAAAAAAGGAGGTGAAGAGTAAAGTGACTGATTCGAATAAATAAATAAATGAAGCAGAACACTCCATCATAAATCTCACTGCTCAGATTGCAGATCTTATCAAGCTCAGTGACCAGGGGCAAAAGCAGCTGATGAAAATGCATTTTTCACCACCGCATAAAATGGAGAACAACATGGGAAAAACATGGGGAAAAGTAACTCTGCTCTAAAATGGTTGGCTTGAAGTTAGCAACCAACCCCAGAGCCCTCTGAAAACCTATAGTTCTGCACAGCTTTGTTCAGGAAAAGGGGCAGGGGGAAATACTTGCATGTCACTGTATAAATCCATTTACACACCTACATCCTTAATGCCACGCGTCCTTCCACCTTCACAAAGGTCTGGCAGAACTAGAAGATGTATCTGCAGAGTCTCCATGATCGGGGACATCAAACGCTTTCATATGAAGAGAGTCTAAACACACCTCATTATTCAATTTTTAAATAAACCACAAAGAAATAGCACTAAAATCATGTTCCAACGCTGGAAGTGTTCAAGGCCTGGCTGGCCAGGGCTCAGAACAACCTGGGATAGTGGAAGGTGTCCCTGTCCATGGCAGGGGTGGGACTGGATGAGTTTTAAGGTCTTTTCCAACCCAAACCACTCCATGGTTCTGTGTGAAGACAGACGGCACGGAGGTGAAGAGAACTCAAAATACTTCCTACGACACAAGAACTTAAATGCACCTCAAATTCTTCGCTCACCAGGTTCCAAAGTCCCAGAAAACACTTGTCCCCTCAGATTCGTGGCAGCAGCTGCAGCAGGGAGTTTCAGAGATGAAGGGAACACTAATGAGGGGAGCTATGAAACAATAACGTACCTGTCCTCAATTAAAAACCATGGTCCAGTGGCTGCCCTGAGACTCAGAGAGTCCATGAACAGCTGCTTCTTAGGGGTTGGATGGAATATCCAGGGATCAATCAAAGCATCCATGTCCTCTTTGCTTCCAACGACCATGACAGAAAGAAGGACAGACTTTATTAGTAACTTCCCCTGTAGTCAGCACGTTTAGCATTTTCTGAGCTGCAGAAAACTTTGTATAACACAAACTTGGACTTGGGCAGACTTTGGCATTCCCAAGACGTCATCAGACCAACTCACAAATCTGCTAAAATCCTAGACTAGTTCTAACACTTAGAAGTCAAAGAACTTCATCAAGCTTTCAGTGTTCAGTTCACTTCCAAACCTTTTAGGCATCCACGTGTTTGTGTTTAGGTTTAAGAATCAAAACTCCTTAAATACTGTCAATGGAGGCACCCCCAAAAATTATTCACAACACCTCAGGCAGATATTCCCAGTCACAGTAAAGTTCCACTAAATTCAATTCATCCCAATATTTGCAGATTTATAAATGCGTAAGACAGCACTTCCAGAGTCTAATTAAAACTTTCCTCACACATCTGTTAAAAGCAAAAATATACTAAAAAAAACACACCCAAACAAACCCAAAAAGCAGCAACACTAAACTACATGCTCCACTTCCCAAAGCTGGATTTCATTCACAAATGTATCATGTTTTATTCTCAACACGAGATGACTCACCGCATGTTCACTCCCTTCAATCTTCAAACATTTCGTTAATATACGCAGAAAACAAAGCTACAAGAGTTTGCTTAGGAAAAGGGAGGTTTTTCTATAAACCCAGAGCTTGCAAAGGTAGAAGAATTTGCCTTGTACAGAAAGAATATTTAGTATACAGTGGAATGTTTAGTAATAGAGATATTCTTTCAGTGGGATTTATCCATGTCTCACAGAACAACAGAGAAATAACGGTAAATAATGAGGAATTATTCTACATGAAAGATAAGTTATCAAGGAAATTTGGCCCAAAGCTAGAGGGAAATATCAACCAATTACTGATAGGGATTGACTGAGATTACCATTTCTTTTACCTAAGAAATGAACAGAAAGACAGAAAGCCCAAAAGCTCACATTCAGTCTGAATTTTATGATGATACACTACTCTTGGTCAAAATGTAATGGAGAAAGTGAGAATGCTGAAAACAGTAAAAACTAGAATTTACTCTCGGTCTTTCATCAGCCTGTTTTTATGATATTTGACAGGAAGCCACCCCAGCAGCCCCTAAAGAGTAAGAACATCACAAATCTTAGTTTTATTGCCCTTTTCATAAAAAGTCCTTCAAAAGCTCATGTTTCATCTCTAACTCCAGATTTTTTGGCTTTGATGTTAAGTTTTAAACATACAGGTATTTTAAACTTCTTTTCTTGTTGTGCTTCCCACTTGCACATCATAACATCCAACCTCTCCTTCAGAATTCTTTCCACTCATTTTTATTTCTTAATGCAAGCCAGGAAAGTGCCTCCATTCCTTTTTCACTCCCCATTCTGTACGTAGCAGAAATCTCGATTTCCTTTGTTTGATTTGAAATCAAAGACAGTTGTAAGAAACTAGACAGCTTCTCACAACAGCAGAGGAAACATACACAAAGAGCTGTTTTTTCTCAAAAGCACACCAAGACCTATCATTTTACCTCATCTACAGAAGAAATAAACTCTACAATTCCCTTAAATCAGGCCATAGGCTACAGCCTATATTATCAATCATAACCATTACTCAAATCCAAACAGTTCCAACATCCACAGGCCCTCTCGGCGAATAAAAGCAGTAAGACTATTTTTCAAACTGAAATACTCTTTAACAGTAGCAGAAAAGAGAGCAAATTAAAAATAAACAAGTAAAATGAACAAAGTATTTCTGTAGGTCCTACCATCCTCTGCTAACTGATGAGGTTTTACACTTCTTCCTCCCAAACTTTTAATAAACTGGAAGTTTACTTCTGCTGGCTCCCAGAGTTGGCAAACACAGCTCATAAATGGGAGCATGGAATTAGTAAGATAAAATCCGAGATTTTTCTGTAAGCAACCTCCACTGGATTTTCATGAAGGCTGCTTATCCTGGAATATTATGGAAGACAGATTCCAGCTGACTCTTCCCTGAGTTTCCAATCATATCCCACTCCAGTGTTCCTTGGTGTAAAACCTGCTTCCTAAGAGATCTGTGCTCCCCCACGCCAGCAGCAGCCTCAGCGAAGGCAGGATGTGCTAGATCAGACACAGAACGTGACATTCATCATTCTTTAAGTTCCCACAGCCTGAACCCATTTCTTCACCTCCACAGCCCCAGGTTAGCATTGCTCTAAAAGATTCTGGTGGTATCAGAGAATCACACAATGGTTTGGGTTGGAAGAGACCGTTAAAACAATCTCCTTCCAACCCTCTGCCATGGGTGATGGAATCCCAGGTGGCTCCATGCCCCATCTGACCTGGCCTTGGACACTTCTGGGGATGGGATTAGTAGAAATTCAACAGCAAAGGGCTCTCATCTTCTCTACCTCTGAATTAACCCAGTCTGAGACAGATGCCACACAAATCCTGGTGAGAATAGAGACCTTTTGTGCTGGGGGAAAACTCATTTCTTCCCTTAAAACCAGTTCAAACCATGTAATCATTTAGAAAAAAAAAATTACTTCGGTGTTTCTGGTTTGTCACCACTTGGATTTAAATGGAGGAGGAAGTATGGGCTCTTTGATCATTACAGAATGTTTATGAAGCTGCACAGAAATAATTCACAGTGCTGGCCTGTGACAGCAAAGCTGTTGGGAAAGCAGCACTAAAGGAGACAGTGATTTAATTCCCAACACCTCAGCGAGCTGTAGGGGGGTGCTGATACTACAAAAGAGGAGAAATATCCTTGCTCTAGAGACTCCTCCACCCTCCCCCTAAACCAGGGCAGATTTGGGCACAAGGGCTATAAAACCCAGGAGTCACGGATAAAATGCGATATTCTTTGTAGTGGACAGGGAGCTGTTGCTTAGAAACTGTTTACAGACAGATCCTGCTGGTGTACCTAAAAAAAAAATTAAAATAGGTCATTCTTGGCTGTAGGTAGGAGAGATCTTTATTGATGTAAATCCCCCACATCTCTCTGGACTGTCAATAATTAACAATGGTCTAGGAAGGCTGCTTGGATGCTCTTTTTGCCTGCAACTGCACATTCCCATTGGCAGAATTACCCATTTTGAAAGAATTTGATGGGTAAACACTGATGGACATCACAGTTCACTCAGAAGGCTGAGCCCAGGCTCCAGGCATAGACTGGACTATTTTAGGAAGGGACTGGCATCAAAAGTGAAATCAAAAGCAGGTGGGGGGCAAAGTGCAATTAATCTGCTTAATTGTTGTAGAGGAAAAAAGCAAACACGCAAAAATTATGGAAAAATCATGGCAATACCACTAGATCAAGGAGAAAAATTTCAGCTCTACTTTTTAAGTGCCTGATGAAACCAGGTCTGCTAAAAATGAAAGGGGAAAGGCCACAACACTGCTTTAAAGCCATGAGAGAACAAAGTTTGCCTTGAAGAACAAAAGGTGAGGTTGGAATTGGATCATTTTATTAAGGGAAATAGTACAAGGGGCTCCTAAGTATCTAAAACAAAGTTGCAAGCAAGCACTCACTGCTCACAGAGAAAACAAATTTGTTCAGAGCAGATGGGAAAGAAAAATTATATCAATCCAGAATCAGTTTTCTCCTCCACATAAATAATCCACGCTTGAAAAATTTTTCCTCATATAAATAACTACATTTATAAGAAGCCTCAAGTAAGAACACTCTTATATCATTATTCACTTAAAAACCACTCCAAAAATTCAGACAAATCACTGCTTTCTAAGTAAAAGAAAATAAAACGCACAGCTTGTGGTAATAAACAGCTCATTGTCATCATTCCAGAGAAAGCCATGTTTTTTCTCTTCACTTAAAAATAAATGTAGCCGGGGCTTGTTTTCTTATATTAAGCAAATCACATCAAATGAACACAAGTATTAGCACATGGGACCTAACACAGAGAAGGGACAAATGTCACAGCGATAACCCCAAAAAACAAAGCTGGTGCTGCAGAACAAGTGGCACTGAGCTGAAACTTCAGGGGCAGATCTCGAATTCATTAACAAAGCCCACATTCTCTGCAGTGTCAGCACAAGGTCACCACACCATTCTTAAGGGCGGAAAAATACGGATCGGGAGAGCGTGTGTAATTCAATCAAAGTTCCTTAATTCTAAGGACAAACACGACCCTGGGCTGTGACACAGCGAGTGACAAAGACACCTCTCAGGATGACTCCTGGAAGTTTCAGGGGCACTTAACATGTAAGACGTGAAGTTTGGATTTCAAGGGTTATCACAACCTCACACAGGTTCAAAGTCTGGGAAAATTGTTGAACTGCTTCATTCAGGGCATGGCTTCCCACCCAGGGAAGGCGGCTAATGGGATAAAATCCTGCTCTCCCATGCCAGAAACACAGACAAAAACAGCCACGAAAAAAGGAGCCTTAACAACCACAACGGTTATTATTTGCAAATTCATCTAGAAACGCACTTTGGATTAAATACTAATTATTTAAAAAATTAAAGATAACGTGGCGCATTTCCCAAAGGCTTCCAAAGCCACACAAGAGACTTGTGAAGCGTGGAGGAGAGGCCAACCTGATTTTTATTCATGTGTTGCTGTGCTTATCTACATGGGAAACAGAATTATGCTCTATTTAGCCCTCTGTCAGGTTGCTCAGGTTTTAAAATAACTGTTAATGAAATCACAAGCCCTCAACACAAACAGCAGCAACAAAAATAGCACCAGGACAGCAAACATTGGACTGCAGTAACTCTGAGCAAGTGTGGAGCAAAAAAGCATCTCCCTACATTCAGCTGTCTTGAAATAAAACAGAAGGAATAATAGATTGCATCTTACTCAGGCTTCACTACAGTGATTCACATTTTATAACAAGCTTCACAGAAATACAGCTCTCAAAAATTAATTTTTTCTTTGCCTTGAGAACCTAACTTAGCAAAAAAGAGTTCAGTATGAGAAGTGCTCATTATATTAAAACATAAGATATCTGGAAATCACCTGAAGCATCATAATTTATCATAATAAAAAACGTTTCATATTTTTCAGCTTCTTCACAATATTGTGCAGAACTCAATTTTAACACATTCTAATGGTTTGAACTTTAAAAATGCTAGTGACATGTAAATTTTACTATGTTATTTAGAACTATATAGACATACACTTTTTGGTCTGAAGTCTGGATTGAATTTTAGGAATGACTAGCAACAAAATTCTTTCTTTAAAGTAATAAAATTGCAGGATCCCAGAACGGTTTGGGTTGGAAGGGCCCTTTAATGATCATTTAGTTCCAAATCCGCCATGGGCAGGGACACCTTCCAGTAGAAGGTGACGAGTTTTTGCTTTGCATTTGCAAGTGAGAGAACCTGGATAAACAGGGCAAAAAAAATCCAAAAACTTCTTTAATGGTGATTAAACATGTGCAAGGACTGTCCATGGTAGCACTGTGTCACTGCTGTGCACAGGAGAAATCCGTGATTACACACCTTCACCAAATCCATCTGTTTTATTTAATGGGATCCAAAAATGAAAACACAGCAGCTGTCCTTCAGACACCAAAACTTCCTTGGAGAAAAAAACAATGACACCTTTCTAACATATTGACTATGTTCACCGCCCTTGACGGATTTTGCGTCTCACCTTGGGATGTTTCCCGCAGTACTTTGTGTTTAGGAACACAGGCCCAGAATGAATTTATATACATCACACAGAATGTAAGATACACACGCCTGTAATACCCCTAATTTAAGACAACATTTGGAATTCTATTTCCTCTTTGCCAAGTTTTCTCTGAAATGTTGCTTCTCTCACAGATTTCACCATTATTTCATGTACCCTTCTATGCTAAAGACAAACCCTGAGTCGTGGCTCCTCCCAGGGCATCTTCCCACCCACATCAGCACATTTTGAGAGAAATACATTGAAATTTATCAACTAACTCAATGTTTGGTATGGCTGGGGTTGTTTTTGGCACTGAGTTATAACCCAGGGTGTTGTACAGAATCCCACACAGGTCTCTGTGTGAGACCCATGACCTGAGTGAAGAGCAAAGCTGAACACTGCAAGGTGTCTCCATCACATTTAGGGAACAGAGTCCATCTGAAATGTTTTCTTCCACTGTCCCAACGTGACAAAAGAAGCTTCTCCCTTCAGAGGAAGAGCAGTCTTTAGATTAAAGCAGTAACACAAAAAATAGCTCATTAAAACGAAAGATTGAGCAGCATGTATTGTATATTTGCAGCAGCTCAGAAATCAGATGCAAAGAAGAGCCAATGTACCAGACACTTATTGCTAATTCCTTTTTTTTAATGTTAAAATGGCAAAAAAAATCCTGCTCACATAAATCATTTGCTTTCTAAAGCATGTAAGAGACACAATCAATGCTCACAACAGCTCTGTAAGGTAACAGAGAGAAGCATTTGAATTTTCCAGAGATACAAGCACTTTCTGTATCACTGTAATAGCACACAGGACTGACTCCAGCTACACTTAAAAGAAACAGATACAGTCCACAGCCAAAGGCAGAACCAGCTCCAGAAGTGTTGGGTAAGAGCTTTGCAACATTGATGAAAATTCTGTAATTAATTTCAGAGGATCAAGGATTTAATCTTGCATAATCTGAATACCCAAACTAGTCCCTTAGACAAGACAGCCAGAAACCATCTGCAGCGCTGGAAGAGGCTCCCGGTAAAATAAATCTTTCTACTCAGTCCTTGTTAAGTGTTCCTCATGTTTTGCACATTTCTTGAAATGGGAGAAACGTATTTCAGATTCAAGGCACTGAATTTACTGCAGGAGGATTACATGAAGACCAGAGCTCAGATTCAATACGGGTGCTTTAGTTTTATTTTAATGCATAAAGGAGGTTTAGCTGCTCAGACACAGTATGGGGTTTTTGGGGTTTTTTTTTTACACACTTTTCTCTAAAGAAAAAGACCTCTAAGTACTTGAAACTGTTAAAAGTCTTGTTGTGATGTACCTGTCCCACAGCAGCTGTGCTTTGCCTGTATTTCCTGTACCCGAGCTGTAATGGCCCAGAGGTGACTTCCATTCCAATTTCTAATTAAAGCTAGGTGGAAATTATTAAAGACACTTTTTTTTAAAAGTGACTTCAAAATTATTTCCTCATTTACATGATCTTGCTTTCACCCCAATGAAAAACAACTTATTAATGCAAAACGGCGATAAAAGAGAAACATCCAAACCATCACAAGTGAGTGAGTGAACAAGGTCAGTCAAAACTCTGGAGATACAATCAATCTGTCCAGTTCACACCAGTAACTTAAAGCACACCTGAAGTGTTTAAACTTCAATGGCTTATTTTATACAATCACAGAATATCCTGCACTGGGTATCATTCCCCAGTCTGTGCAGATATCAAGGGTTCTCCCATCGAGGGGCAGAATCCAGCACTTGCCCTTGATAAACTTCTGTGGTATTTCCCCAGGGAATGTGGTTTTCAGTCCTTTCTCAGAAGCTGCTCCTTTGAGTAACCAAACACTGATTACTGTGATCCACCCATGCCCTAACCACGACAGCCCATCTCACTCTCACTCTGTCTCAAGAAATATTTAATCGCTGGGGATTATCTCCCAAGGGTTGATCAGGAAAGGCTTTAGACATCACAAATCCTGCAGCACCCTTAGGGTGGCACAAACCTTTCTTCTGGCAACAGAACAGACCTCACGCCACCTCTAAAGTGTTTGTGGTGCAGAGAGGGCAAAATCAAGAGATTCCCATTTTTACAGCATTATGGAAAACTGATTTTTTATTTTTAAAAAGGGACATTCAAAATATTAATTTCTAGTGTTTCCCCTTCCTCTTGAATGATCTTTTTATGAAAAACCATCCATGAAGCTGTTCTTGGGCTATGTAGTATTTTTTTGGTTTCTTTTGGCTGACTGTCAACCACCCAGCAAAAATAAACTCATTAAGCTGACAAGAGTCCTGAACACACTCATGTTGTCAGTGCATCTCAGCATCATTCTTGTGAACCCAAAAGCCAAAAAACAATTAAAACAAAGTTAAGCTGACTCCACCCTTAGGATGCAACCAAGTTTGCAAGTATCTGTCAATCCAAAGTCAGTGTCTGGCAGCATCTGAGCTAAAGGGGATGTGCAACTTCAGCACATGTCAAGCCAAAACAGTTCTAAAAGTAGTAGCAAAAAAAAGGAGAACATGGAGTGTGGAGCCTCCAAAAAGCATCTCTGTCACAATTACAGCTCTCAGCCTAATTATGTTTGCAAGCCTACTATTTTTGCATCCAATCCACACTGCTCTCCCTGTGTTGAATCTGTCCAGCTATCTGTGATTTTTCTTTTGCTGCCACCACATTTGTAGTTTGCTGAGCAGATCCCCAGCTTAAGGCTTGTAATCAGCGAGGTTTCTACTTAAAAGCAAAAGGGAAAAAAGTTACCATGGCTACTACAGTCACTCAGCTTTCTCAACTACTTCAAGACATTAATTCTGAAGGCTTTTTGGCTATGTTTGCACAAAATGTATGCATCCATACTACTCTGTCATGTAAATTAGGTGGTGCTGCAGCATTTGCGATCACCTGGGACCACTGAATACTTCTGGCTGGCATTCCAAAAAGACTCCACAAGAAGTAAGGTGATAGCTTCCCTGATCACATTAAGGAAATTACAATTAAATATATTAAAAATAATTAAAAACAATAATAAAATGTTGTTTCTTACCCAGCCAAATGAAGGTAAATACCGAACACAGATACCCCAGATATTTTCTAGTTCTTAAGCTGAATTTGCAAACAAAAATACAACTAGCAGTACATACAGGATTAGAACAAGGCATGCCATAAAGTATTTGCAGAAAACACTCTGCAAATGCACTTAAGTTATTTAGAATATGAGGAAAGCATAGGGGGAATGATAAAATGTACAGAAGGTTTGATTCTGGCTTTCACCCAAGCACAGCAGGAGTAGAAGACGATCCTGCCCCAGGATTCGTGTCCCTGCTGCTCTTGGGCACCTCGAAGGGACCTGAACACTTCCTTTACACTCACCCACACTGAGCCAACATCCCCTGGGCTCAGGCCTGGATGCAAGGCTTGGAATTTGGGTATTAAGAAAAAAAAAAGAAAAACTTTATTCAAGGATGCAATTAGTGTGCAAAAGCAAATTGAGGCATCGAGGGATTCAGTTTGCTGCCTTAGCCATGCTGAGAATTCTCCCTAAGCCACGCAAGGAAAATGAAATCACAAGATAGAAATAGTTCTCCCTTTTTTTCATGTTCCTGTTCTTGCTAGATATCAGATGCGACCCAGAAACAATATTTAGCAAGGCCAGAAGTCCAAAACACGCTGAATGAAATTCAGCTTGAATTTTAGGGGCAGCATGGGCCACCCATGTAAACCAAGGAACAGCTCTGCCAACTCTGCGTTCTCTGACAAGCAGGACAATTGTCAGAGTGGATTTATTCTGATTCTCTCCCTACACCACCTCATCCTCCTTCATTCATGGGCTTCCTGACGGTTCCTTGTTCTTAGAAGTATTTCTGCGGAGCATCCAAGCACGGGGAATGTAGATTATGGCGATAATAGAGACGTTTAAAATTAGACTAAGCAGCTGTAATTCTGAATTTGCATTTCTGACTTGATTATAGTAAGCACTGAAGACTATCTGTGCAAGAACTAGAAAGGAGTTCATATGCTGCAATAAAAATATATGAATTTCTCTCACTTTGACCCCATTAAGGGGGAAAAAAAATAAAAGGGCAACTAATGACACTTTTACGGAAGTTGTTTCTTGGCTATTCTGTAACTTCATTTTAAAGAGTCACCTGTGGATTTTAATTGCAAGAATTAAAGTAACCAGCTTTCCCGTATTTTACAAATGGAAGAACTATTCTCCTACTTACACTGGATTTTTCTCACTTCTTGTGTTAGTTGTTTTCTCTTTTATAGCTTTCCTTTAAAGTCTGAACAGTCTCTTGTGATCTGAACAGTCAACCTTTGTAACCATGGGATAACAATTTATGCAGCATTTTGATAAATTCTCTATCAAAACCAAGCACAGATGACATAACTAATTTTACTTAAATATTCTGTCACAATAAAAAATGTTAGAATCAATCCTTTTCTATTTTGGTAAAAAATGAAATAACCATTTCTATTGTATGATTTTTTTACAGATATAAAGAAAATAAAGAGTATTTGGGTTCTATATTTAAAGTTTCTCCATAAATATAATGAAGAATTAACCATGAGTAATTTATCACAGCTGGTCATTTTACATCAGCAAGAGAGACCATTCAACAACATGCAAGGAGGTTAATATTTCATGACAGAGGATATCACACCTATTCTCTTGATCCATATTCATTCATTTACTTAAAACTGTGTATTTACAGAAATCTCCAAATTAACTCCGAAGTAACAGAACCGCTTTAAAGAAGAAATTTCACTATACCAAGAAGCAAACATCAAAATATTTTTCTAGAGGTAGCAAAGGAGAAAGAAAAACCTAATCAGATAAAAACCTCTGCCCCAGATTATCTGTTTGCAAACAATTTCTATGCCTCTTTTTGAAAGAGTTTTCTCATTTTTCTTAGTGTGGATCCTCTGGAAAGGACAGAACTACTGCTACTGACATGATGGCACTACAACAGAACTAAAACCAGTTCTTACTATCATTTTACTCCATTTTTAAGCGCTTTACCCCATAGTCTAACTTGAAAGTTAAATCTCTAGGAAGAAGTTTTTTGGAGTTTCTTTTGATGTTTGAAAAGATACAGAGTACTGATAAAAGTGGTTTTGTCAGCTCTGCACAGGATGGACACAGCTTCTGTAGTTAAAACATAAGGAATATTTCCAATTGACCCTTTCTTTACAAGCAGAGAACTCAGAGATTCAGCTGCTCCTGCTGTGCTGAATAGGCTTTAATGGAGAATTGCCATAGAAAGATTCAATGGAAAATAGAGGAGGGGGTTTTGTTAGTAAACAACAGTGCGTTAAAAATTAAGGTTGATTAGTTGTAGAAAAGGCCAAAGTGAATAATCCACTTAGAAGCTTTAAGTAACTTAAAAGCTTAAGCCCCATTTCCAGAAGTCACCTGGGCAACTGGGAGCCTCCCCAGACCGAAACCATTTCCACTTTTTGTGTTCAGAATTTAAGTTCCACTTACATTCAAACTGTCTTCCATTTTAATATTCTTGTCTGCATTAAGAATATTGTAACATATGCTTGTTTTGGTTTTTTTTTAAATACGAAGCTTCAATGAAAAGGACAAGTCCACAGGAGAAAGAAATGTCACATAATAATTACTGTAACACCAGTAGTAAAAGCAGATTGAAGTATCTACAAAAACATCTTTAAAATACTCTGAACACAGAAATTCTTTTGTATAACTGCAAAATCGACTCTTTTTCTTACCTCTCAAATGCAACCCCTGTGAGATGTTCTTAATGTTACAACATTCAGCTTCACTTAACTGAGTAATTCTCATTACTTAAGAAGCCTGAAAACTTGGGCAGTCTCTGCTGCAACGTTGAAAATGTCTCTCCACTGTTCTCTGTACCAGAATACTAATGTGAGGGGTGATGTGGCTGAAAAGCACAGCTAGACAAAAAATATTCCAAAGAAAAAAAAAAAGCCTTGCTATCAGAAAATGCTGATTCAGCAGAGTTAGAGTACTCCAAGGAAAGGTGTGCTTTCTCCACACAACCAATGAAAAACTATGGAAAAGCTTTCCTCCTACCCCTACAAAGTCAAAATGCTTTCTCTGATGACAGCACAAGGCATCTGAAACAATAAGATGTGTATGGGGGGCTGGGGTAGTCCTACTAGGGGGAAGAGTTTTCATTTTGATGGCAATTTTAAAATTCACCTGCCTGTTCCATGCCAAAACAGAAAATTATTCAAAACATAAGGAACATGAAATCCTGCCTGTCAACCAACTGTACTGGTGAATGATGGTCACAAAAATTTATTTCCTGAGAGCAGCTGATCTTTTGTTATATAAATATGACTTCAACCTATCCTACTGTTTGGAAACATTCACGAAAGCCTTTCTGTATCCAGCCACTGCTTGGAACCAGATACCACTGCTCTCTCAGTGGCTCGTGTGTGATAATGAGGAAACCAGGAGAAAACTGAGATGTAGAGCTTTTATCCAGAAACCTGATACAAAATTCATTTACAGCTGTGGAGCGCTGAGCCTGCCCAACCAAAGTCTTGATACAACAGTGTTATCACTGTGAGATATATTTAGATGTATGATGAATTCCTCCAAGACAGTAAGAAGCTAGAATACAGTAACTTAGAGTGACAGAATAGAATCGTGGCCTGGGCTGAAAGGGACCTTTAAGACCATCTGGTTCCACCCTCCTGCCATGGGCAGGGACACCTTCCACCATCCCAGGGTGCTCCAAGCCCCAAACAACCTGGCCTTGGACACTTCCAGGGATCCAGGGGCAGCCACAGCTTCTCTGGGCTCCCTGTGCCAGGGCCTCCCCACCCTCAGAGCCAAGAATTTCTTCTGTATTTCTAACCCAAACTTCCCCTTTCCCAGTGTGAACCCATCACTCCTTGTGCTGTCACTCCAGTTCCCAATGAAGAATCCCACACCGGATTCTCTGCAGCCCCTTCAGATACTGGAGGGTGCTGTGAGGTCTCCAGGCAACCTTCTCCTCTCCAGGCTGAACTGTCCTAACTTCCTCAACCTGTCTCCATGGGAAAGATGCTCTGGTCCCCTTATCAACTTCTTGGTCCTCCCCTGGACTTGCTCCAAACATTCCATGTCCTTCTTATGTCAGCAGCACCAGAACTTACAATGTTGTTAACTTAGTTATCAACCACTTTTTTTAACAGGCCAAAACCCGGTTCTGTTCCTTGTTGTCACTTCTTCCATTTTTTTGTCATAGTCTTAAAAAATCCTGTCTTTTTACTTTCCAACCCTGAACAAGGCATGCTGGACTCAGCAGCAGTTTGATCCCAGCCAGGTTCCGGTGCTGCTGACCCAGGGGAGGATCTCACCCATCACTACTGCAGCTCCACAAAGGAATGAGAGCCTGGGCTGTTCCTGCTCCTTGCTGGCTTGGAAAGCTGTGCCTAGGGAAAGTTCTCACCGGTCAACTGCAGTACTGCATCCTAAAAAATGTGATATTTACATAAAATCAACAACTTTGTCTTAGTCAGGAAGTTGCTCTCACTCAGCCTCTGAAATTCAACTTTCTTTTTGTCACTTTCACCTTGCCTTCCCATTCTGGTCTTTGTTCTATCTCCTTCTTGCATCTTACCCCAAATCAGCTCCAAGGGAACAATTCCTACAGATCTGAGCCACAAAAATTACCATCAAGTTATGTCCTAAGCATGCCACTCTAACTCCTAACAGGTTAGGGCTGCCACACACTTTATTTCTGTATGTTGCCCTTCTTATTTCCAAGTGCATACTGTATTATTTATTCACTTACTCTTCTCTGTGAGGCTGGTGACGCACAGGGTGCCCAGAGCAGCTGTGGCTGCCCCTGGATCCCTGGAAGTGTCCAAGCCCAGGCTGGACAAGGCTTGGAACACCCTGGGACAGTGGAAGGTGGCACTGGATGATCTTAAAGGTTTCTTTCAACCCAAACCATTCTGGGCTTTTATGATTATTTCTGTATAGCCACCCTTCATCTTTCCATGACCATTTGATATTATATCTAAACTCAAAGTATTCCCATGCTTTGTACACCTATGAACAAACTACAGATCAAGAGAATAAAGAGTTAGGTTTCTTTGGCCAAGCCTTGAAACATGCAGTATTAAAAGCAAAGCCTGCTCACCTAAAATGGAACAAAATGTGGTTCTGTCACTGTAGACAGAAAAAAAAATAAAAATATCATGCTGGTGTGTTCAGACAGCATGTAATACCTGGAAGGCATTGTCATAACTACTAACAATTTGGCCACAAAACAGATTTCAATAAATACTGCGGTTATAATTCATCTGTAACAAGAAGAAAAGTGTTAAGGGATAAAAAACTCATACTTTTTGAAACAGTAGGTGTAAAAAACTAATAGGTGAGGATGAAGACATTTCTTGGCAACAGGAAAAAAAGCCGGGGGGAGGGAACTGCAGGAACAAAAGAAATCTCAGCTATCACACAGGTGTGGTGCTAAACAGGGACTCTGAGCTACACCAATAGTGCAAAAGGGCAGATACATTCCAAAAGTAATTCTGCATGTGCAAAATTTGATTATTTGCTGGTACCTCATGAGAATAGGCATACTCTCATGAAGAATAATTACTTCTTCGTCCATTGCAAGTACAATGTTAAAATAGTATTACTTTGCAATAAACATTTTCAGTCAGCAGGACCAAAGGTCACCATGGAGAAGCACTCTCAGAAGGAGCTCTCTGTCCCACCAACATGGATTTTCAGGAATTCTGAAAATCCTGGGGAAATTCCAGAAGTCTGAATGAACACTTACGTTACAACCATGCTCTAAAAGGCCCAGAGAGACAGTGGTTCTTACCATAGGAAGGTTAGAACAATGGCAGTCCTAAACAAAACAGTAATTTAAGAAAAATTATATGGGATTCAACTGATACATAAGAGCTCTGTGACAAATAATAGGAAGTAAAATAGCTGAGTTTCTAAAAAGATTGTGGTTTAACTCTTTGATATGACTGGAACTTCCAATTGGCAGAAATATCTGTCTGCACATATAAACTTCTCTGGCACTTGGTGCAGTATTTTGTGAGAGCCTGACAACAAAACAGAACCAATTAAACTGGTGAAGAACTAGTTAAGAGACATCTCAAAAAGAAAAAGGAACAGATTTTAAGAAGACTTCATCACAACATAACTCAGATGAATATGGAGTTCGCCAAAGGCGGAGCCACTACCACGAAACACCTTTTCAATTATTTCTAAGTCTACACCATAAATCATGACATAATTTGCACAAGTATAAATTGACAGAGTGCTACATAACTGAGATAAATCAGTTCCAAAAAGCCATCAGGAGTGTTGGGTATAATCAATCAATGCTAGAAACAAAATGTTATTTAAAAAAGCCACACACAAAGTTATAAAGCTGCAATCAGGAAAAGAAATGCCAGTCTATGGAATGATGAACTCTTGTGGAAAGAAACAGTCCTGCAAAGGGTTTGCCACAGTGAGAGTACCCAGAGAAAAGGAGACCAAAACGCAGGGCTGCAAATGAAGGTTTAATATGTAAATGTGATGCAGAAGCAGGAGAGTAACAACAGACAAGTAATATTTAAACACACAAAACACTCCTGAGACAACGCTCTGGTGTGCTGTATCCAGCTCACGTTTTCATAAAAATGCTGAAAAAGTGGATTTGGAAAAAACAATCCCCAGAAACTGAGTTGTGAGGAAAACGCATGCAGTGACAAATTAAAAGAATTTTAGTTCAGTTGTTTTTTCAAATAGAAAAGAGAGGGAATACTGGGTTACAGCAGATAAATACTTCCATGGTAAGAAAATACTTCGAGTTCTTTAGCATAGTGCAGAAAGGCACATCCAGTGGCTGGAAGCTAAAGCCAAATAATTTAATAAACAGCAGATTCTCTACCTCTTACTGTCTTCCAATCAAAATTCCAATTTTTCTGGAAAACAAGTTTCAGCCAAATGCAAGTCATTGCATTTAAGAGTAACTGGATAAAATCCAACTGACTACAAGAGTCATGGGGTCAGAGCAGAAGATCTAATTGCTTCCTTTGGCTTTAAAGCCTCAGTCTACAAATACTCTTGGTTTACAGGGCTTCAAAGGCATCTCAGTAGTACCATACACACTCAACATTAATATTAAAAGAGCTTTCAAAAAATCTGCATGAATTACAGTTGTATTTCCATGTAAGGGCTCAAGTGACACTGGAGCTTTCCTGTGGAGGCTTCTGTCATCAGCAGAGCCCATTAATGGAATTACAGCTATCTGGTACCCAGCTGAGGTGGTATTTCTGTAAACAAGCATTTGCACAATTGAGTGCAGAACTTCACCCTTCATGTCAGTACTTTCTCTCCTCTAGAAAGAATCCTGTTTGACCTGGAGTACAAAAAGCCTGATACAATGAATTATATAAATCACAGGTACTACAGGTAAAAAGGAAAACCAGCAGCATTGTAATCGCCACAACGCCAGAAAATCTGGTGTTCGCATCAGCAGCATTGTTTGAGCCTGCCCCTGTTTATGCTCCTTATCTACCTCTGGTAGTCCAAAACATGCACAGCACTCACGGCAATCTTGACAAGTCCAACATTTTTTAGCAATACATGCCAAGGTAATGTATAACACACACATTAAATATCCAGGCTGATAGAGTTGTGCTGTAGTACCGGCTGCTGCGCTATCTGTGGATTTCTAAAATAACCCAGGGGTTGAAACGCATCTACGCTGGTGAAGTATGAACTAACTTCCAGTTCAGCAAACGGAAGCTTGGGAAGGCTGGAATTGTCTGAAGCACGCTCGCAATCAAATAAATGCTCCGCCACTGCACAGGAGAGAAACACAACCACCAAGTGACAGAGCATCACCTTAAAAAGAGCCCAGGCAGCACAAACAACCAGCGAGACACGAGGGAGAGCATTCACCCCTCCAACCTCCAGAGAAGGAAGCGCCTGCCACCTCACGCTACACCCCACTGTAATATGGATAAAAGTTTCTCTGCCGAGCCCCTGGCACAAGGATGGTCCCCTGAACATCCCCAACGCCAACTCCCAGATGGGCACGGCAGCCAGGCAGGTCTGGCAGCTCGCCACCAGCACCACGGCTGAGCAAAACTTCTTCCACTCCAAGAAGCCACACAACGAGACACTTCGGCCGCCGTCGCCTTCCAGCCAACATCCACCCGGCTCCTCGCCATCCCCGGCGCTCCACGCAGAGACAAAGCCACGCTTTAAACTTTCGCTCCTCGCCACCGGAGCAGATCCTCTGCTGGGAGCTGGCACCTTTCGGGCTGGCAGCTGGACGGGATATGAAGCCGGCGGCTGGGAAGGTCTCAGAGCCCAGGAGAGGCCTGTAGGGAAGGGATGGAGGAGCTGCCCGCAGCCCCCTCCCCACCGCCCAGCCCCGCTGCCCGCGACCCTTCCCCGCCGGCTGCCGGCTCACAGCGCCGGAGCAGCAAACACCGCAAATCAGAGACGCACGGGGGATGGAGAAAAGGGAGGAAGGAACCTCTGACGCCTGAAGAAAGGAGAATTAATTTCAAACAATACCCAAAGAAAAAAAAATACTTAAGATAACACGGAGCCAGGTTTCACCTCGAAGTGATGGTGGGTAAATAGATGAATAAGTGAAACAACACACCTTTGACCCTCTCTTTTCTTCCCTAAATATAATCCCCTTCTTCCCATAATAAACACAACACAAAATGACCATTAATTCAAATCCATTCTTTACAGGAGGGGGGATTATCTCTGTGACCGACTCTGTCTCTTTCCCTCTCCCGGTCTTTCACTGCGCGAGAATTGAAATTGCCTTTCTTTTTTTTTCCTAAGAAAAGGAAAAGGGGGAAAAAAGGCAAGATTATTATATCTAGAGGGTGCGAAATGTGGGCACGGGGAGAGGGAGCCTGGGGGATGGGGAGGAGTGCAGAAAGGTGGCTAAGGAGAGAAGAAAGGAAAGGAGGACCAGGAAGCGCAGGGAAGGATGAGGGGAAGGCGAGATAAGGGGGAAGGAGTATAAGGAAAGAAGGATGAAAGGAAGGAGGTCGGGAGGAAGGATGAAAGGGAGGAAGGGATGAGGGGAAGAAAGGAGGATGCTTTGCCCTGGCCTCACCTCAGCTCGGTGGGTGGGGGTGGGAGAATCTCTCGCCGCCGCCGCCGCCTCCTCCTCCGCCACCTCCTCCTCCTCCCCAGCAGCGCCGGTCACTGACGGGCCGGGTGTGCG
>VZTX01008637.1:385152-408511 GCA_013400915.1 Pardalotus punctatus | reverse complement strand
GGCCCCGGCACGGGCGGTGCTCAGGGCGCGTCCCGGGCGGGCGGTGCGGAGCGAGGGGCGGAGGGCGGCGGGGAGACACGGCGGCGATGCGGAGGCTGTTTACGAGAGCGGGCTGTGACAGCACAAGGGCGAATGGGCTCACACTGAAAAGAGAGCGGGTTTGGATTAGATAATAGGAAGAAATCCTTCCCTGTGAGGATGGTGAGGCCCTGGCACAGGTTGCCCAGAGAAGCTGTGGCTGCCCCATCCCTGGAAGTGCCCAAGGCCAGGCTGGCCAGGGCTTGGAGCAGCCTGGGATAGTGGAAGGTGCCCCTGCCCACGGCAGGGGATGGAACGAGTTGGGCTTCGGGGTTCCCTTGCAGCCCAAAGCGTTCGGTGATTCTGTGAAGGCAGTGCCGGCAGCAGGAGCTCCCCGGGGGCCCAGGGCCAGCGCTGGGAGCTGTGGGAGCGGGGCTGGAGCAAAGAGCCGGATCCAGGGGCTCTCTAGGTGTGCTCCTGTCATGGTCCCGTGCGCTGCCTCGGGTGCTTTGCAGAGGGAAGGTCGGTGTGTTAAGGATGAACCGTCAGGAGCGATTGCAAGAGCTTCGGTTGTCTTGTTCTCTTAAACTACGAAAACTTTGTGTCTTTCTTACTTGGGTGTGCCGCAGCCCTACCTGACAGGAGCGTGTAGCCAGGCGGGGGTCGGGCTCTGCTCCCAGGGAACCAGCGACAGGATGACAGGTCTGAAGCTGTGCCAGGGGAGGTTCAGATTGGACACAGGAGACTTTTCTTCACAGGTATAGGGTGGCTAGACATTGGGATGGACTGCCCGGGATGGTGGTGGAGTCGCTGTCCCTGGAGGTGTTTTGAGGAAAGGCTGGAGATGGCACTCAGTGCCGCTGTGGTGTTCGGTCGTAGGTCGGACTTGATAACCTCACAGGTCTTTTCCAATGGAATTGATTCTATGATTTGCTGATTCTGTGCACCAAATACCAGGGTTTGGTGCTCTCTGCAAGCCTTGCACTTTTATTTCCCCCTTACTCGAACTGTACTGCTCATCTTACCAACCTTCCTTGCTTTCGCTACGCTGGCAGCCCCTTCTGCTGTCTCTTTTGGACGGAACGTGCTGCCACCCCCTTCTGCTGTCTCTTTTGGACGGAACGTGCTGCCACCGTCCTGCTCCAAAACCGCGGAGCCCGAAGTCCCGTAACCCCCAGCGCTGGAGGATCCCTGCCGAGTGTGGGTGTCGTGAAGGGATTTTTCATTTCGAGGCAGTGCCAATCCCACTGATGGGCTGTTGTTCCAGGCATCCTTTGCACCTCTTGTGGCATCCATCTGCTTCCCTGGCTTCTACGTAAACTCACAGGCAACAAGGAGGGGAGGGGGAGGAGTCCTCCCACGCTTTTACCTTTTCTTGACAGTTTTAGGCTTGCAGGGATCTTTCCAAAACAATTTCCCGTCTTCAGCCTGTATGGGAATGATGTTAGTGGTACAGGTGCCTATTAGGCCTCAAGTAGAGGCAGCAATTCCCGATCATTTTCTTCTCTCTTCCTGTATAAAAATATATTCAGGATCTATATTCATGCTTACAGTGAATAATTAAGGAACAGAGCTGCATAGGAACTTTCTCTCAGGGGTTTGAAACGGGGAAAAAAATTGTTAGGCAAGAAGTCATTTAAATATGGATTTAAATGTGACCAGATGCTTCATGGCACATACTTGGTGCAGCCATGTAGCTGGAAGTAGTAACAGTCAGTAGTGTATAGAAATACTTTGAGTTATTTTAACCTCACAGTATCAAGTGTAAACAGAGACCATGGTTGACCTCCCCCTTTATGACGAGATGTAAATTATTGGTGCAAGGCAAACTGGGCATTTCGTTTGGGTCTTTAATAGGCTTCCAGGTCACACCAAATTCATTTTCTAGGTACTGTTATTGTCTTCCCCACCCTGTTAAATGGAACCATGTGATGTTAGCAAACTGTTACCTACAGATCTTCTGTTTCTTACCTACGTTTCTGTAATCCAAATGTTTCGGATTGCTGGTTCTTCTAGGTAGGGGAAGTGCCTTCCTTTGGAACTGGCTGGTCTGTTGTGAATATTAATGGGAACAAGGAATGTTCCCAAATACAACATGGTAAATTAACTACTGCTTTATCACCCTGCATTACTTTGCTAATTGAATGTCAGCTGAATGTTCCTCCAGGCATCTGACTGAAATGAGCATGAGCTATAGTGTACGTGTAAGACCACAAATAGTAAATAAGCATGATTATGAAAAATGATATTTCTCCCCTTCACCAGTAGCAAAGCTTCAAGTACATCTCTTGTAAATTTGAACCTAAGGACTCGTTCAGCTATGTTTGTATGTTGTTGTTTAAAGTCTGTAAATTTAAGGAATAAATGAGATTACTTACCTAGTCCAGATTACTTTTATCTGAGACAGAAGACATGGATAGCTGGACTGTTCCTAAGAGATCTCCCAGAATGCCACAAAGAAATCTGAAAATCTGGAGGAGCTATATGAACTTTTTTTTTTCCCATGGTCCTGAAAGAAGCTCTGTCTGCTGTTTAGACATTTCTTTCTTTCCTTTTGGTTATTAACTTATTTTTGAAATCACCTTTATTTTTTAGCACTATCTCAAAAAAAAGGAAAAAAACTGAATTTGTTACCACTGTTTACTAAAAACTGAGATAAGCTGCTAAGCTGTTCAGTGAATGTAGCTCATACCAGCCAAGGGAGGCCAAGTGACAGCTCCAAAGAAATGCTTCAGACTCCATGAGATCTTCCAGTGCTGACATCCAGCTACGGAGAGAGAAGAAACATCATCAAACCACTGGAAATATTGGGCACCTGGATTAGCAAGGTGGACAAAAGGACTATTCTGCTTAAGGGAAATACGCATGGATGCTTTTTGTGGGTTTTTGTCAACTGTGGAACTGTCTGTCATGATACAGAACCCAATTACGAAGTGGGTTATTGTGCAAGATGAGCTTCTGACTGTGCCCACTCACCTCACATCGGTGTAGGAGTCCTTACCTGTGGAGAAATGGCTTGAGGAGCAAGGCGGCCAAGGAATGCCAGAGTCTCTGTCTCTGCAGATTTTGCCCCTGCAGAGCACAGAAAGGGCATTGTGCGAGCAGAAGGCAGAATTTTGAAGATAACTGCAAGGACGATGTCCTTGGTGGTCTGGAAAGTACCGAGGCCTATGAAAGGAGGATTGTAGTCAAGGAAGATGTCCTTGGTGGCTTGGAAAGTACCGAGACCTATGAAAGAGGGATTGTAGTCAGGAGAGTAGAAAAAACCAGATTGTAGGGACCACAAGAGGGTGGGAACAGGTTGATGTGACTGTACAACTAACCAATAATAGAATGGCAAGTAGTCTTACTAACCAATGATTTTATGACATGTAATATTGCTAGGTGCTGCAAAAATGTACTTAAGGCTGTGAACCTGAAAAATAAACGGATTGAAGCTTGGTATTGATCATATTGGTCATTTACTGCTTTTTCCCCTCGTCGTTGCAGAAGAGTTACGGTCCTTTCTCTTAAGTGAGGTGACTCTTAAATGATGTTTCTCTTAAGTGAGGTGACTCTTAAATGAGGTTTCTCTTAAGTGAGGTGACTCTTAAATGAGGTTTCTCTTAAGTGAGGTGTCTCTTAAGTGAGGTTTCTCTTAAGTGAGGTTCCCCGCAACATTGGTGACGGTGTGGATTTTACAATAAGTGACATTCTGCGACACTTACCTGTGGAAAAGGCCATCAGGGCAGCAGTGGGATCATTGTTGAAAGACATCAATGCAGGACCTGAATGTGTGACAGCGTGACCAGTGACAGTGTGACCAGTGACGGTGTGACCAGCCAGAAGGTGGATGCACAGCACAATCCACGGTGCCTTGGGAGCTCTGCAGGATTTCTGGGGCAGGAGGAGCATTTAGGTTCTCTGAGTGCTCTCCTCTGAAGAACTCAGAGCTGTGGGATCCCTGGGATAACAAGGGAAGGAAATCAAGGGGGCTTAAGTTTCTCTGCTCAAGGAACTCTACATTGGGAGTTGTGGCTTTGTAGGCAGATTGTTGGTTCCAAGGGGATCTCATAGCAAATAATAATTTCAAATATTAACCTATAGTTTGTTGATGCCAATACAAATCTGAACTGGACTTTCTAAATCACCAATGAATATTTTTCTAGCTTTTATTTTTCTTAGTGACAACATTAGATAGCAGGTACCTTGGCATGATATAATGTACTGAAAATCATTTTCTCCTGTTGCCATTAAAATCCAGCAAATACAGGTTTTCTCCATAAAATTACACGTTACATGTGTTCTCTGACAAAGTTACTTTGAGAATGGGGATAACAATCTAAAACTTCTATCGTTTCCAGCATACCAGAAGAATTTACATTGAGGCTAGATCTAAAATCAGTCTGAGCCTATTTATAAATACAATCACAATATTCTTTCTTGATGCTAACTCTAGCTTTTTGTCTTTTTTCTTTTTAGTGTTGCATCAGTTTATCTCCTTTTTTTCCTCATATTTGGCTTAACTGGACATTTAGCTTTTGCTATAATATCTGTCACATAATTTATCTCTTTTTCTTCTCTGTTTTCTTGTATTTTCCTTGCATCTAAGTACTGTACAATACCAGCTTCTTCAGTTAAACTTAATATCTGACATGTTTTCAGTCTTAAAATAGCTTAGTCTGCTTCTTGAAGTATTACAAACTGTTTTTATTTCTACATCTAGCTCTTGTGAGAGTACCACAGCAGGAATTACCCCCTTTCCCTGCATAAAGTCTCAGCATTGTGTCTGTGTACACACAAAAAACCCTCCACAGTTTTTCCTCATCTTTTCAGCTGTAGAACTTTTCTTCTACACCAAGAGAGATTATTGCTGAAAACTGTTTTGATTGTTTGCTTCAAGAACATGAACTTTTTTGGGTTCTTACATCTTCTGTTATTATCTCAATACCTCTGTGTCTAAATGGACTTTCTTCACCACCTAATCCTGAACACCTGCTCCTATTTGTACAACATTTGTTCTTTATTGAAAGAGTTTTGGAGAACAGGGAAGCTAAGACTAGTGGGGGTTTTTAATGAAAAGAGTCAGTTAACTAATATCTGAGAGAGAGAAATTGAGGAGGATCTATCTCTTAGGCAATTCAAACAGACTTTGAAAGCTGCAGGTGGAACTTGGAATACTTTAAGCTTCTTTTAGGCTCAGTGATCTTTAAAGACAAACCAACTAATAGGTTGTTGCTTTAATGTAGGTAGTTGCCTACCTATATTGACGGGAGATTGTCAGCAGCTCTCAAAAGATCTTTCAGTGCCTTGTATAATAAGACATTACCTTTTGGACTTGATTGAGTGCACATAAATATCCAGGGATTGACAAAAATCGCTCCCCATCCCTGTGCACATTTGGGTATCTGTATTTTGGTTCGGGTGTGTCATTTTTGAGACGTTTACCTGAGCTTGCAGATATTTCCTGCTTCTCCTGTGCAGTGAGATCCTCCTGTGCTGGGTGTCAGCATGGGCAGCACGGAGAAGCCTTCACAGCCTGAAGGTCATTTAAATTGGATATTGTGTGAAGAGCCACTCACAAGGTGGGCTGTGACACAGAGGCCCCTGCCTGCCATGCTCTCTGCCACCCCTTTATCTGCCTCAAAAGAACCTGCCAGGCAGGGCATCCAGGGATTTACTCTGCCTCAGACCCCTGAAGGGACTTGTGGGCAAGTAGCAGAAGCAGTTTGTTTGGAAAAAAAACACAGGGGGTCTGTGTATCCATCTTCTAATGCCAGAGAGGATGGGGCAGATACCTTCACTGCTTTCAGAAAGCTGACTTTAAAAATTCAAGAGACATAAAAAATACATCTGCTCTTTGCTGGTGTTGGACTAGATCAATGCCCACTACAGCAGGCTGTTGTAAGGCCTTTTCCTTAAATGGTTCTGTCTCAAAACCATAGGATCAGGTTTTAATTTTGTTAAAATTTTCCTTTGAACTCCAGTTGATGCCACAGATTAGCAGGACTAGGGGTTGTGTGTTTGTGAAGTTCATCTCTCACCCTTTAATTGCAACAAGGGCACTGTGCAGTAGATTCAGTGGGTCTCAGTATTTTGAAGGGGAGGTAGGGAAAGAAGGGTTCAGAAGTTTTGCATGTATTCAGAGAATGGTGAATCAGCTTTGGAATGTTCAATTCAAATGCCATAACTTCTCTTTCTCACATTTATAAAATGAATGTGTTCTATGTCAAAGACTGAGACTCAGGAAAATGTATCTTCTCAGCACTTCCTTAAGCTTCGTTGAATAACCGACTTGACTTCTTTAAAACTGCCTCAGTTTCTCTACCTCAGAGCTGTCTTAATTGTACACATAGGAGAAAAAAATCTTTTTATACCGCTACTTAAAGCTCTTCTTTCCTACAAACCCCTTGTTCAGACAAGCAACTCCTAGAGAGTGCTGCTTTCCATGTTGACCGCCACCTTGGAGCTGTTTGTCTCCCATCTGTTGTTTGTAAACACTTCATGTCTTGTGCTGCTGATGTTGTTAGCTCCTTGGAAAACAAGTTCTATTTTCTTATGTTTGCACACTGCATCAAAACAACAGGAAATCTGTCCATGACTGGGAAGCCCACGCAATGCCAGAATAGTTTTTTCTTGCTGGGGATCTCAATTAAGGAAACTTGTCAGAGGTAAACAATGATGATGCAAGCTGTAATTCAGCGTGGTTCATCTGTGCACAGAATTTGTGTTCAGGGGGTCTTGTCCAGGGGGAGAGCAAGAGAGAAACATGGGAGGAGGAGGGTGCTGGGCTGAGTGTGTGAGAGAAGGGACAGGAGGTAGCAGAGGAACGAGGCAGAAGGTGCACAGATGAAGAACTGCAGGATGTATTTTTGGTTCATGCCTTTGCAGAGCTAGTTAAAGTTGTCTCCTGGAACTTCTCTGTCCCTAGAATCCCTTTCTTTTCCCAGCCAAGGAAAAGCATAGGGAGAAGGATTAATATCCGGATCTTAATAACTGTCACAAAATAAGATTGGCTTCAGAATCGTCAGTGTGAGGAGCAGAAGGGTTTCTGTGCTGCCGTGGCTGCACATCCAGGTCCTGAAATGAAATATTCTGGTCTTGAAAGAAACAGCCAATGGATTTGCTTCACATCAGGGAAATTACTGCCCTCAATCATTCTGCTTTTTCCATTATTACATCCTCTTGTGCTTTCTGCAGGTGAGGTGGGGTGGAAAGCTCTCCAGGACTTGCTCATCCATGTGAAAATTGCTGGATTCCTCCTCTGAATCCCAGTAGTTTTCTTCAGTGTCACTGAAATTTGATATGAATTTTGATCCTTTCTCAGGCCTTACGATACAAACTCCTGTTGCCTTTTTGAGACTTCTAGTGGACAAAACATGACAGAGATTGTTTATGTCTGACATATAGATACTGCATCTTGGTAATCTAGAGGTAACTAGGTGTAGAACAAGAAGCTTGGGTTTCGAAATTTGGTTTTGTAAATTTTTCCTTTTGTTTATAATTTCTGGTTTGCACTACATTCATGATTCTCTGTGCTTAATTAAGGGTTAAAGCAGATGGCTGTGATATATTGCTTGCTAAACAGTTTTTAGTAAGAAATGCAATCAAATGTATTTTCTATCTTGTGAGTACAAAGCAGTGATCAAGATTTGTTTGACTTAGAGTGATGTTTACAGGAATTATTTCCCGTATCTTGAAGAATGTAAACTTTATAATTCCTTTTTTTTTTTCCTCTTGACAGAAGCCCAAGACGATGCATCTTTCCAGCAACTCCTGTAAAAATGCACAAGAGACTTTGAACTGAAACATGGCCTGAAGAAAGTTAATGAAGTTGTTAATAGTCTGCGTCACCAATGAAGACTGTGGATGATTCTGGTCTTTTGCTTCAGGCCTTGATGAGTCATGAAAATGATAGAAAGCTAATTTTTCTAAAGGAACAACTTCTGTAAGTTAAAAAAATCAGAAAAAAATCAGAAAACAATCAAGAAAAAAACTAAATTACAGACATGCGATGACAAGAGCTACTACTGGTGGTGATCAGTGTGTTGTAAGCTGAAATTTTCTTGAATCTTAATGGACCTTTTGACCTAATTTACAGTCTCTTTCTTGTTAATTAACTTTTTTTACAAAGGTCAAACCTTTTTTTCTGCTCAAGGTCATGTACTTCAACTAAGAAATCTTTTCTTATCTACAGAACAACCCAGCAACATAGAATTCAGGTGTTTTTTAATTCTGAAGACGTTAACGACTCACAAGCAATAAGCCTGGAGTAGTTCACACCCCTTTCCCCTGTCCTCATTAAAGAATTCCTTTTTGTCTTTGGGTGTTTTTCCTGAGCAGTGGGAGTGATCCCAGGGTTCTGCAGGTACCCAGCAGCAGGCTCATCCACTCAAGCCTGGAGATGGATGGAACTTCACACAGAAAAGGACATTTCAAAAACCCACATGGAGCTGTTCACTATGAGAGGAGTGTGAGAAGAATGCTCCCTGTAAAACAAAGGTGCTACATTTAGATAAAAACCTTGATTTCAGTATCAGAAATGCTGTGGATGTTTCAATTGAATTATGCAGCTTTATTACTTCTGAAAATGGTTGCAGCTCTTGGGCAGGCAGGTCAAGGCTTACAAGCCTTACATAAAGCACACCTCAGATGGGAATGGCACTGCAGGAATATTGACATTTTCAAATCATTCTTTGTGTTTGAATAACAGCTGAATGAACTGTCCCTTAAGAAGAAATAAAGAAAGAACACAGAAAAGGCTTTTTTATTAAATTGAGGAACCTGCTCAGAAATATTGAAGGAACATCTAGCAAAACTGGAATGGTCCTAGGACTTGCACTAATGTGTTGTGGGGGAAACGAGCTACCACTATGGTAATCAGGGAATTTCTCTTACAGGCAATTAGGATCCATTCCACTTCATGATTTCTTCATGCAAACTACATAAGATATTTTGTAAAACCTGAGTGATTTCCATAACAGAATTTTGCCAATTTAAAGCCAAACAGGTTGTTATGACAGTTCCTACAAATCTTTTAGCTTTGTTTTTTATTATAAATATGTCAAAATGAAGCCATTTCTCTCCAAACAAAAATTTCTCAAGCTTTTTTAAAATATTTTTAATTTTCCAAAGTCAAGATGAAGGCTAATTTCAAATGCTGTAACTCACATCTGCGTAACCGTAAACCCACAAGGACATAGCTTTAGTCTTATAAATAAGTAATGTCATTAGATACAGTATACTTAGTTTAATTGACTTTGTTTGCTCCTCTGTATAACAGTGATTGGAAAATAAAGGACATTTAACATTGATTGAACCTTTTCTAGTGGTTTCTGAACTGGAAGTCAACAGGTACAAGCCATTGCTGGAAAATGTTATCAGTTCTGGGTTTTGTTTCAGTAGTAAAATGCTAAGTGAAATCTAAGTGGGGACAGCGAATTGCACCTAGTGCTTTGTAAATAAGAATCAGGTGAACTCTCAAAGGCAAAGACATAAAAATAGCACAGATTTTACCATGCAGACATCACTGATGAAATCCCACATAAGGAATTCATTTCATTTTCTGCAGGTGGACCACTGTAAGTGAAAAAAGTGTCTTTTTATGGGGGATATTTACCAAACTGGCAGTTGAGTCTTTTCCTTCAGAAGTATTGAAAGGACTGGGTGTGTTCAGATTTTGGGTTTTCTTACATCAGAAGACAAGAAGTGTAAGGTGGGGGAAGGAGTTGCCAAAGGTAGAATTCACTTGAGTGGGGCAGTAAAGTTGCTGAATTGCAGTTGAAGCAGTTTCTTCAATTCAAGTTCATATATATTCCTCCCTTAAATTAACCCAGATGTCTCCTAAACATGAGTTAATCTTGGATTTAATCAGAGATAATCAATTGTATCTCCTCAGACTGGCTGACATCTGTGTGGGTTTGTGCTGTGGTCTCTCAAAACGTGAATCAAGAACTACAACATGTCAGCTAAAATACTACAAATTTTGTCAAAAAACTAGAAATCATTTGATTAGTGGCAGTTCATTTCTGGTGATCACAAGCTGGAAGGAAAAGGGAATATCCCAAAGCAAGGAACAAGATAACCAGAGACCACACTGAAATAAAAGCGACAGAGGGTGGAATATTCTGAAAAACATCTGGAAAAGAGCTGATTTAAGATCAAGGAGATGAGGAACTGCAGGAGCCAGTGCTACCTATATTTTTTCAGCACATGGTGAAAGGCTTTATGCTCAAAGAAATAGAACACAGACTTTTGGTCTTTCCCATGCCAAGCCATGGAAGTGTCTCAGAGATGTAAAGCAGTTGGGAATGGAAGAGAAAAACGGTCAATGTAACTGTGATGAGATTTTACAGAGTCCTATAAAAAGTGATTCTAATCTTGAAATCTTTCTAAAAATCCTCGTTTGGGGCTTTTTTTCTATATTCAAGATCTAGCTAATTTCACTCTTTCCTCCCCCGCACATACTGACATTAATACAACTTCTGCAGTTGACTCAAAGGACCGAGATACATTTATTTTATATTTCTATTTTAACGCTTCAATGGTTTTTTTTCCTGTTAGCAGGTTATAAATGCATATGGGTTTGGGAGAGTTTGGAGTAATAGGGAGTAAAATGGAAAGTGCTCCTGGGAAATTGCTTATTTATATAAGGCTGATGAGAAAACAAGTGTTTTATGGGAGGGCCCTGACTCTCTTAAAGGATATTTGGCTCGAGGACAGAGTGCTTGCTGCAGCACACATTTAGGTGTGTTATGTCTGTTATTGCACTGCTTTGTGCTCTGAGTGGAAAAACAATGTGTATGAGGTGCTTTTTATTATATATTTTTGTCTCTAAGTGTCAGCACGTGTTGGAAGTATAGAGACTGATTCTGTGAGCTTGGATGTCCAGAGATTTCTGCTGTCACTCAGAGCCATCATGCAATCAGTTCTAGACATGGAAAATACGTGTAAAACTGGGAGTCAACATGTGTAACACAACTTGGATCAACACTCAACAGGTGTCAATGCACCAGGAGAAAAGACACAAGTAGACACAAAAAAGACACAAGTACTGTGAATATCTATAATTGCTACACTGGGTATGATTATGTTTGAGGGAGCAGAGTCATAGAAATCAGAAGAGCAAATGACAAAGATGTTCTAGAAGATATGGAAAGACACAACAAAAAAAGCAAAATTTACCATTCAGGGTCTGATTTTCTGAAGGTGGGTGGCCAGTGCAGGCCATCCCACGAGGTGCTCAACTGTATGTTACTGATAATTTCTCAATTTACCAACCGACAGTAAAAAGCTGTCAGAGTGGTTCAAAGCTGTGATTTATTTGACACTGTAAATGCTTTAAAAATCTTACTAATGATTTTAGAAAAAGACATCCAAACAAGCAGAAAAAAATGAGCATTACCTAAAAGTAAATGTGGGTGTGGTGCCTTGAGCCATTTAGAATATTATGAAGTACGCTGCATTAAAGTATTGAATATACATTTTCATTATGTATTGAGTGGCCAAAAATATCTTAAGAGCCTTTTAAGGTAATGTATAATAACATCTCTTTCTCAAAAGTGGGTCAAGGCTTACGTAGCTTGCATTTACAACGTGGGTCCCTCTTAAAAGGAAAATCCCAACGGTACAGAAGGAGCTAACACAGCAAAAGGGTCCAAATCCTGCATTTTGTGATATCCTTTGACCTTGGTCTGCCTAAACACAGGGCAATAGCCACAGGATGTGTTCTAATGAGAATTAATAAGAAATTATCTTGAACTCTTTGTCTTCAGTGCTGCAAAAGTGTGATGATGGTGATGATGATGGTGATGATGATGCTGTGTACTGCCTCCTTGGTTTGTCTCCTGATAAAAACTTGAAACAGCGACAGGAGCCTCTGCTGATAGGAGAGAAGCTCCAGGATACTGCCCACAACTCAGGGTTGTGTAAGAATAAAGGAATAACCTGCTCTGCATGTGACATAACAAAGCACCTACTGGGGTTAGCCATGGCGAAAATGGAGAGAGCAAAAGTTGCCACAAGACCCTGTGTTTGTTCAGTTAAGACCTTAATTGTTGGGGCTGTTATTAGTTGGAGCAAATTATAAAGTTGTAAATTACAAGGTAATTTCATGAGTTACAGCTGCATGGACATCAGATACTGGTGGAAATGGTGGAAGTAAGATATTGAGCAAATAAATTTAAATAATACCCTGTGATGCACCTCACCTGTCCTTCTCAGAGTGTTTTTTTGAAACACTACGTTCCAGGAGTGTTTTCTTAGTAGGCAAATATTCAGGCATTCCAAGATGTTCTCAAACACTGAGGACACTTACTTTAAATCTTTTTTTTTTTTCTCTGTAAGGTGACGGTGGTTATCTCTTGAAAAATTGCCTAATCTCTTTTGTGTTTTATCTCCAGATTCCCTCTGAAAACTGTATCATTATAAATTGTAATGAAACTCAAAAAGTGACCAGAATACTAATTGAAAGAAGATTTGGCATCTTTGAAATGGGGCTTGGATGCTGAGATAAGCATGGTGGAACAGAACCGAGCTGCCCTTCATGTCAGTTCAGAGCACCCCGATAGGTGCTAGGTTATGTAACACCCCCATTAAACGTGGTTCATCTGGGAAGACGAAGGGGAAGCATTTTAATGAGTCAATTTAAATTGGTGAAGTTAATGACCATAATGATAGGGACTTGGAAAACGGTGTGTGCTGGGATGTGGGACTGCAGAGGAGCACAGCAGAGGAGGTGCTGGCTCTGGCTGTCACACAGACCTCCTTCACGCTGGCTCAGATGTGCCTTCCGAGCCTTCTGCACCTTTACATTTCATCCTAGGACCACTTCGGTGTCAGTAAAATGCAAATTAGGGATGCCATCTTCCAGTGCTAAAGGGAAAAGGGGACTGCAGACCAGCAGACCAGTTCCAGGCAATAAATGGTTTCCAAGATCTTCACTTCTGGTGCCAAACAGCAGCTCTGGGCACTGCTTCCCCTCACCTCCTGCTCAGTGAATAAGGCTCCAGCAAATGCAATAAAATTAAGTTCCTAATTCCTACTCCTTTATAACAATATCCCTCTGTTAGGAACTCTGTTTTAGAGTCAGGTATCAACTTAAAGCACCCAAATTCTTTATTACTGCTTCTCTTGCCAAATTCATCATCGTCCTGTAAGGTCAAACGCTCCTTCCCAGACAAAACCCTACACTAGCGAGAATTAGAGGCATCATTTTTTGCACCACAAATTTAAATAGAGGGAAGAAAAACCTTTCAGCCATAAACTTTTCTGTACTTAAAAGAATCAACTCAAAATTATTTCAGTATGAGAGATTAAAATAGTCAAGGTATTGCAGCTTTTCTGGGAAAGCTCATTTTAATGGACCTCCATATTCAGTTAGGCATAGAATAAGCTCCTCTATGAATAGTATTAAAAGACTTATCTTTCCATGGATTTCTGTCCTATATTTTCTATAGATTCTCCTCAAAATCTTCAAGCATCTCCAGCTTTTATTGTGCCAGGTTTTTGACCTCCTCACTGCAAGAAATGAGCACATGCTGCACAAAGCTTTGCTTTGCCAATGGTCCTGCTAGTACACATATGCTGTCAGGCCAGCTGGCTCTTGGCAAACAGCAGAGGTAAATGTCAGGTTCCTTCCTGTCCCTTGCTATGAGGAGAGCACAAAACTGTCCCTGAACAGCGCAGGAGAACCAGAGTCCACTGACTCAGTTTTGCTTGGATAATCTCTGGTAGAGTAAAAAATTAACAACAGTAAGAGGGTCAGACATACGTAGGGAAAGAAAGAAGCACGTTGAGCTTAATTTCTGATGAGAAATTTAAATTGTGTGTCTTACTAAATTTTCCCATCTTAATCCAAGTGGTGTTATGCAAGAACTGATGAACTGTGTTGAGAGCTAATGTGTTTTTTTTTCTTCTGTCAGTAAAAATGTATTTATTTCTTACCAATGAGAAATGAAGGGCCAAACCATCAGAGGGGAGAAAGCTCTGTTACTCCATCCAAATAAGATTTATATCTGGCACATGCTGGTTCTGGTCTGTTTATCTGCTTTGTGAAAGGCAAAGAAATCCTCCCACCTGATTTTGTCAGAGCTATCTCGTTAGGGATCAAATTGACTTCCTCCTCCACCATTGACATTTGGGAGTTTTTAGCCAAATCAGGTCCATCAGCAAAGTGAGAGGATTGTGGGATAGTGGGGGAGTTGTGCTCTGACATTTTGGGGGGTCATGCACAGCTGTGGGATGAGCAAGGACAGAGGTTACTCCCAGACTGATCAGGGTTCACAAACCTGGGAGAGAAAATGTGTTGAAAATGTTTGCTGTAGGAAAGAAGAAAAAAAAAAAAAAAAAGGAAAAAAGAGGAATGTTCTTTCTCCCTTGGACTGGCCGGGCTGTACAAAACATCCAGAATAAATGTGGCTGTTGAGCAGGCAGTGACACCACATGAAAAGAGCTGTAACAAGGGAACAAAAGCAATACTGTTTTATCTTTAGCGCTGATTAAAGTCTGTAAGTACTGTGGCTACAAAATTATGCACATTTTAAACAAAAGCCTGCACCATGTCACAAGCAAGAAAAACAAGTCACAGGGTGCAAGGCAAAGACTGAGCCTGGGGCAGATGGAAGGGTTTTTAACTGATACAACCTTCAGTGAAAGATGGGTTCATCCCAAAATACCTCATCAGACTCAACATCCCTTCCAAAAAGGAAAAGAAATTACCCCAAACCCAGCAGACCAGACATTAAAATTTTTTTTAAAATTAAACCAGGAAAATAATCAATGACATCCTGTTAAGGAAAGTCACTCTGCAGAAAGGATTTAATATAGCAAAAAAAATCAGTCATAGTTTTAAACAGGTACTACATAAAGATAAAGAGGTCTGGAGAAACTCTGGAGAGGTTTGCTCAGTATTAAATGATGATGAAACATCTGTACATTCCTTCCATCACTGATTACATGAAAGAACATTTGATATGGCAAATTATAGAGAGGCTTAACCCTTCAGCTTTTACAGAGGGAAAGAAAGAGAACAGGTTATACAGCCTTGAAAATATGCAATTTTTCTTTTGTGTACACAAAAGCAAAATTATGTACAGCTTTTTTTGTGTACAAGGCTGTTTCTGAACAGCTAATCATTAAAAATATCAGTTGTTCTCCTACAATGAAGAGCTTTCAAAGATGCTGTGGGAATGTGTTTTATTTTTTTAAAAGATCCTTTCATTAAAGTTAAAAATGCAGATTCATATCCTACATATAAAAGACTTGAGATTTTACACTGCCAAACTCAAACCTGTTGTCCTAAATTCAATTCCAAACCATTTTTCCTTCCTAAAGTTTATGTGGAACAATCCATAACACTTGACCCTCAGTGAAGTCTTTTCTATCCTGATCCATTTCATAATGCTCTTTTCATCTTTATTAACTCTTCAAAAAGCAGCTTTCTTCACTATGTTTCCACCAAAGCATTTAGATGGTGACATCTGGCAACAGAACCCCTGCTAGAACAGGCAACTGCAAAGTGCCACCGAATTTTGTGCATTTTCAGGTTCATCCAAAAGATAACAATGATCCTGAATTTTAAGCTATCATAGAATAGTTTGGGTTAGAAGGGACCATAAAGACCATCCTGTTCCATGGGCAGGGACACCTTCCCCTATCCCAAGTGGCTCCAAACCCCATCCAGCCTGGCCTTGGACACTTACAGGGATCCAGGGGCAGCCACAGCTTCTCTGGGCACCCTGTGCCAGGGCCTGCCCACCCTCAGAGCCAAGAATTCCTTCCCAATATCCCATCTAACCCTGCCCTGTGTCAATTTAAGTTATCCCACAGCCAAATCTCTGAATGTGAGCCAAAAGTCAGTCCTAGCCAAAGTATTCCTGATTGTGTCTCTAGAAGCTGCTTCCTTAAATCTCTTCAAGATCCAAAGTTTGATTAGTTTTTGCTCAGGCTGAGATGGAACTGAGTTGCTTGAAATTCCCTGTCAATCTGAATAAAGGCCATGATACAGGACCAAGGTTGTAGCAAAGGCGTTTTGGGGAGCCTCAGAAGAGCATCACCCCAAAGCAATCGTCAGCTGCATTTTCCACTTCTGCTGTGTTCAAAGTTCAAGACAAAAGTTACTTTGAGAAGTTGAATCAGGTTGTAACATTTCCAAAATGCACGGCTAAGCAAGAAATGTCATTCACTCAAGCCATCACCGAAATGTTTCTAATTACATCCCTGACTAATTACATTACCGTATCCCTTTCAAGTAGTAGTTTTAAAAGTACAACTCTTGGCTCAAAATTGATTCCTTATTTTTAGGCAATTCTTCCTATCAGCTTGACCCAACAGTGTTTAATAGGGTGATAAGTTTTCACATAGAATTGCTGATTATAGTCCCAAACCTGCAAAGCGCTGCAGGATCAGAGGGGGAGGGAATAATAAAAGTATTTAAAAAAATGGACTGGATCATTTCATAATTCAGCTAGGAATAATTAGTGCAGTTATTTCATATGATATCCTAAGGATATACTGAAATGCTCTGTCCTTTGTGTGATACCACAAAAGGACACTGCAAATCCCAATTGAAAATAGGCCAGAAATTCGGGACCACTGCTCCCCACCAGCATTTCTGCCACTGAATGGGACATTTCCATACAGCTGGAAGTCCTGAGTCTCCAGAAGTTGCAATATAGTTCAGCTGAGCATTGGACACACAGCCAATGCTGTCCCATTATCTATCTTTTATTCTTAAATAATTTGGCTATGATGGCATGAAGAAGCCAACCATCCCTGGAAGTGTCCAAGGCCAGGTTGGACAGGGCTTGGAGCAACCTGGGATAGTGGAAGATGTCCCTGCCCATGGCAGGGCTTGGAACTGGACAATTTTTAAGGTCCCTTCCAACCCAAACCATTCTTTGATTCCATCATAGCTTAAAATTCAGGATTGTTATTTGTGGATAAGACTGAAAACTCACAGAATTAGGCGGCTCTTTGTCATTGCTGGTTCCACTGGCACAACTACAACCAGTTCTGTTTGCTTTTCTCTCCCAACAGCAGCCACGGGCAACCAACTCAGTATTCCTCAAGTAACTGCCCTCTGGTGGCCCAGAGGGTTTGGGAGCCATTTAAAACACACCAAACATACCAAAAGGTGAATTTTCCTGTCCAAACCTTCTCCAGCATTTTTCAGGCCCTTAAACTGACACCTTAGCTAAATTTTCTGATGTTTAGTGTCTTGCTAAAGGCCTAAACTAATGGGTATAGATAAATCCTTGAAGGAATACATCATCTCTTGCCAACATTCTTGGCAGAATTTATGCTCTTGTTAATAGTTTTGTACTTAGACATTAAACAACCCTTAAGTGCTCCCACTTGGCTGTATAAATAGGGTTTTTATTCATGTGAATATTTCTCTTCAGCATATTTGTTGAGAGATACCTGACCCAAATTTAAATCTGGAAAGGACAGGAAAAGTAGATAGTTTCCATCCTTTCTTGGCATTTGGTTTGCACTATGAATAAAAAATCCACACTAAAGTCCAAACTTTATTGCAGCAGGTGTTGCACAAACACTAAATGGAGGCATCATTGCCCAGAAAACTTCACAGATTAAGACAAAAACACATGAAACTGGACATGAAATCTGAATCTGCTCCTAAATGAACATAGCAAAGTATTAAAACATTTTGTGGTCCATTTATATCTCTGAGAATGGGAAATTTTTCCTATCAAATCTTTTTGATGAAAACAAAAAGAAGCTCAATCATATCAACCAAAATATGTGCATACGTTTGAAAAGAAAGGACAAAGCTAAAAAGGATCATTTCAAACTAAAAGTAGTGTTTAAAAAGTCAATTTCTTTATTATAAAAAATAGAGTTTAAGAAAGAATTTGAATTACTTTGTTTAAGGTCAAACAAATACTCTTTCAAGTCAAAATAATTTAATCTTTCTTTTCATTTTTTGCCAGGCTGAGTAGAAATGAAAGTAAAATGAATTATCAAAAGAAAATATATCAGTCCACGGAAAATAACAAAAATGAAATGAGGTAATTAGGAATTTCTAGTATTTTTGTTGCTGTTAATGCGGGGTAGAGGTTGGAAGTAAACAAGTAGCAAATGGAAAACGTGAGTAGGTTACATGAGCGATATGAGCTGTAAACCAGGATTTAAGGAAAGATAAGGTAACAGATGTTTGAATTTTAATATGGAACTTCTGTATTTGAAGAAAAGTCCAAGGGACAGTGTGGATATCCAGGGTAAACTGACACCTGGACAGAAAAGTTTGAGAATTTTGGGAAAGGTCAGAGTCCTAAGGGGTTAATGGATCAAAAAATCTGGATCTGGGAACCCCTGGGGTCTGACTACAAAGCCAAGAAGCCACTCTGTGCTGGAGAGGTGCAAAGGGTGGCTTCGGCTGAGCCATCCTGGTTTGGGCAAATTCCCCCAGATTCGGGGCTTGGGCTCTTCTCAAAACCGAAGAGCGACAGGATGAGAGAAAATGGCCTCAAGTTGTGCCAGGGGAGATTTAGATTGAATATTGGGGAAAATTTCTTCATGGAAAGGGTGTCCAGCCCTGGCACAGCTGCCCAGGGCAGTGATGGAGCCCCCGTCCCTGGAGGGATTTAAAAGCCCTGTGGATGTGGCACTTGGGGACACGGTCAGTGGTGGCCTTGGCAGTGCTGGGTTAAGGGTTGGACTTGATCTTAGAGGGCTTTTCCAACCTTAATGATTCTATAAAAGAAGTAAAAATACAAAACATCACGGATATAAACGTGCCTCGTTTGTTTTCCTCATTTCCTCCAGTTTTCCTGACAAAAGCCCCAGTGGCATTAGGCCACCCTGCTGGTACACGAGGCGTAAGGTTTCAGCTCACTTTTCAAAGCAGTTCTTATTTGCTGAGGGAAGGAAATTTTAAAAACCTTATTTCCAGGACTGTTTCTGTGCTACTTGAAATCTACAGTGTAATCTGTCTGTTATTTCCCATTGCCACCAAGGTCACACCTATGTGGAAAAAAGCCTCGATTAAGAGGCTGTTTTACTTCCCATATTTCAGATGTGCAGAGGTAAACATTGTTTCACTGTTGTGTGGACAGAGATTATAGTGTTTAAAAGCCACGTTCACCCCTAGATGATTTTTTTGTCCTTACTGCAGTAAATTTATATATTGGTGTTTATTATGGTATCATCTAACAGGATGTTTAGCATCCACACTCTGTGACGCAGGGCTCTGCACAGCTATGAGAGAAGAATGCAGAGCAGGTATTATAGCATATAGAAGCAATATATTTATATTTTTATGCATATAATGTAGGTTTATATATAATAAAGAATTATATATGGCTGAAGAAGGAATTTTTTTGATATTGCATTGACTGTAACACTTAGAAAATATTTTCCTTGGTTGATGGGGTGTTTTTTTCCTTATTCCCCTTTCATGATTTTTTTTTTTTTCTCTCTTACATTCAATTTTTGGCAAATTTCTCAGAATTTTTATGCCTATTATATACCTCTGGTTTTTTTTAATAATCTCACACCCCTTAGCATTTGAAAGGATATCATAATAGCAGAGCATCCATGCTGTTTTCATTGGCCATTTCAATGAAGAAAAATACACTATGACATAATAAATAGACATAGAACAAAAATTAAGTTCTGTTTTTAAGAAGAACATATAAAAGTGAGCCTATATATATAGGCTTAAGTCATATAAATGACTCCATGCATATTTTTATTTTAGTATCTACAGGAAGATGGATCCCAGCCCATTAAAACTAAAATTTCCAGAAAGACAGGCACTCTGATGTATCATCTGTCAAGGTAAAGGGACTAAGAACCTCTAGCTGACTGATATGATGGATTTTCACTTTCCTACTTGCTTTGAGAAGGAAGAAAGTGTGGAGCTGAACAGCTGGTAACATTTGCTAAAAGATTATGGTGCTGAGATTCTGATTTAAATTTGACTTTTTGGTCATAAACACATGAACAACACATGAAATGTTCCTATTCCTTAACATATTTTCACTTGAAAAGAATGATTCAACTGCTTCCTATATAAAATTTTTATAGGATTAAAGAGCAAAGAGGTCTCCAACTGAAAAAAAGACATGTATTTCCTGTAAAAGGAAGTCATGCAAGAGGCTCAAAGCTTTCTTTAGGGTAGCTGCTACCACCTTCTGTAAGACTGCTGAAACACATGTAAATGAGAAGAAAGTTTAAAAGTATATATATAGAAATATTTGGCAATATAATGAGACTCTTCCCTCCATTGTCCCCTTTAGGCTTAGAGCTACAAAAGCCTTTCCTGGTGGACATGGCAGAAAAACCATGTGAAAATATCTCTGGCCACTCCATCATACGATGTCAATTTGGCAATATTTTAGAAATGATGTAAAACAAGCCCACATGCGGTGACAAATACTGTTAGCACCTCTTGTACATGCAGATAAAGAGAGTAGCCCGTGGTATTTTCAGCCTTTGACCAACCAGGATGGAAAACCTGTGAGCTATTTTGGCAAATTTTAGAGGAAAATATTGGCTCCCTAAAGCCACACCCAGACCACGAAACCTGTCCAGTTAAAAGCAAATAAATAAATAAATAAATAAAGTCATAGTGTTTTCCAGGCTTTGTCATCAGATGTTGTCTATCAAAAACGCCATCCAGAAGTGAGAAGCTGAAGCAGCATGTGAAACTGTGATAAAAATAAATTATAGAATCATTTAGGTGGAAAAGACATCTCGGATCATCAAGGAAGACTATTTTTGTGGTTTTCTGAGAGGAGTCTGTAAAAATAATGTGAACATCAGAACTCTGTAAAACCTAAATAAAATCTGGATTATAACTGGGGTAAGTGGTCAGACAGCTCCCCTGCACCATTTATCAACAAGAGCTTTCAGTGATAAAAAAATAACTGCAATAAAAGACTGATTTCACAGAGTGTTCTGAATCATTTGGTGAGGTGGCCTGATTTAAGCTGCAGAAACTTTAAAAAAAAAAAAAGAAAAGGGAAAATCATTCAAATAGGAGCAGAAAATATGTCAGATATTTCAGATATGAAACCACGCCTTGCAAAGCGGTGAGTCCCAAAGAGTGTTTGGATTTATAGACATCGGGAAAGTCTTCTTTACAGCCAAAAACGAAACAATATTGATTTGTTTAGTTTATCTGAGAAAAGATTATGATTAAGTCACCTTCTAATCTATTAGCAGGAATGTGAAGAGAAGACCTCTGATAATGGAAAGCTCTTTAATCTGGCTGACAGAAGCACGGCAAAAGCCAATGGACAAAATCACTTAAATCATTTTGGAAATGAAACACACATTTTGAAACCATGGGGGTTCAGTGTAACAGATTACTAAAGCAGTTTATTGATTCCCCATCATTTTGAGTCTTTAGGGATGTTTTTCTAGAAGAGTCCCAGTGCTGTCAAAAGTTGATGCAAGAAGTGCTCTGTGAAATTGTATGAACTGCACCAAGTTCTAATTAAGTGAATCTATTGGTGTCTTCTGAGTTTATAATTTATAAATCTTAAATATTAGGCCATGGTTATTCATGTCTGTAGCTCCTGTGATAAATTGTATTGTCGTTTGGGGAAAATCAATGTTGGTTTTCCAACAAAAAATCTTTTGTTTTCCCTTTCATTTCATGGCATCTCCCAATCTAGGTGTCTGGTTTGTGCCTGTGGAACAGGAGATTTGATGTTATTTAATGCTTCCCAAACATATGTTTCTGGGCTTCATTTTGTACACTACAGCTCACAGATTCTAAGAATTAATATCTTGTGTCCATCATTCTCCCACACACATCACTTGTTCTTGTTTTTTTTTTTTTTTTTGGGTTGTCCCTGATATTTTTAAGAAAAACAGAAAACTTCCTACAGAGCAGCAAGACCTAAATACTTTTATAATCTTCATTTCAGTGATACGTTGGGTTGTCTCTGCATCTATTGCTGCAGCTGAAGTTTTGGATGTGGTTTTCAAGTGAGACCAATCTCTGTGGGAACATTTCTAAGAAGAAATATATTGACAGATCAGTTGATTGAGCAACAGGCAAGAATTTGACAGCATTTGCTAATACCTGTAGTTTATAGTTGGTTTTTTTAGTAAAACAAACAAAAAAAAATTAAGATAGGCTGATTTCACACAGCAAAGCAAATGTAGATTTAAAGCTATAAGGGGGGTGTGTGGAGGGTGTCTTCAGTTGTGCTCGTCAAGTATTGGAAAACTCAAGCAGAGGCTTTGTAGCAGAAATGTTCAGGGAGGGCACATCAGTCCTGGTAAATGGAATTGGTGAGAAGAGATTTTTAACAAATAATGCAGGAACTGGCAGCAATTTTAACGAACAGTTCTGCTGGCAGGGAGGGACTCACTCCAGCACAGTAAAGACTTTGTTGTTAAAAGTACTTACACTCACATTAGGAGCCTGAAATCATCCCAGACATAATGGCCCACTTTGAAAGAGCAGGAAACATTAAACAGATTGGCCAATCCAGAGAAAATAATCATAGGAAAATTTATTGAAAGGCAGTTCACCAAATGGCATATCCTGCAGTTAAATCCAGTGGGTTTTGCTCTCCTCATACCAAGAACTCCAGCCTGTGATCTCAACTCAACAGCATGACTCTGTAAAATAGGTCTTTCCAAGACTGTAAAACTAGGAGAGATTTTGGGGCAAGGACTGCATAAAGATAGAAGCAACAATAAAATCCTTGTTCTGTAAAGAGGAGGGAAACCAGTACAGCAGCAGCATGATTCATCCTCCTTAACTTCAGCCATCCAAAAGGTAGGTGTGGAATCAAAGTTAGTCGTTCCTTTTTTGTCACTTGTGGAGGAAGATGTATCCTGCCTGCTTTAGATAACTACGCTGGGAACTGCTATTTAGAAAGACTTCTCTCCCTCCATTGCCGTGGAGGATAGCCAGTTGAGCAGCCAGCAGAAAACATCATCTTCCAACCTAAATCTAGACAGGATTGCTGATCTCCAGGTTGCCCAGAGAAGCTGTGGCTGCCCCTGGATCCCTGGAAGTGTCCAAGGCCAGGTTGGACAGGGCTTGGAGCAACCTGGGACAGCAGGAGGTGTCCGTGCCCATGGCAGGGGTGGAACTGGATGAGCTTTAAAGTCCCTTCCAACCCAAACCATTCTGTGATTCTAAGAAGTCTCATGTTAAGGCCCCCTCTGTGCAGAAACCAAGGCTCTGTAGCTCAGTCTCTTCAAGGTACGTGCACAAAGGTGTGCTGGTTTCAGTGCATACACAAGGTTCAATAAAATAATGAAATAGAAGATAAATCAGGGGATAGCCAGAGGCAAAGTAAAATTAACCACAAGACCTCAAGAATCACACTGGGCATCTTCAGCCTATAGCAAAAAAAAAAAAAAAAAATCC